>JADMLD010001108.1:0-106257 GCA_017589585.1 Phylloscopus whistleri
TCAGAGGTGCCAATCCTGAGGTGAGTGAGAAAGGAACATTTGATGTTCCTGCTGTTTAAGAATTGTGGCATTAAGAGCTGTGAGCTTGGCCTGTGGCAGTAGAGTGTAGAGGGCCAGCTGAGTAGGCTGAAAGAAAATCCATTTCCATGTCTGCAGCAGCAAGAGCAAAGGCATCCCTGGCTATTTCCTAATTTTCCATTTCAGAGCTTGAAAATAACTAAAAGCCCAGTTTTGCAGAGACAACGTTGCTTCCTCATAGTAGCCAGGGGGAATATCTACTTCAGAGCAACTAGCAGCACACTTGAATCAGCCCATTTGAATTGACTCTGAGTGACTCAGAATCCCATTGCTATCAAAGTTGATGATTTGTGCCTTAGTAGAGCTGGTTGTAGAGCTGAATAGAAATAAGGTTATAAATGATAGGCAACGGCCTGTGTCTCATGCTCCTGTCTGTCCACAGAGCACAGAACCAAGAGCAGACTCTCCTCTGGCTCCCTCTGCTCCTGCAGAAGAGGCCCAAGAGGAGCCAAATGACCACAATCCTCCAGCTGTGGTCACACCACAGCCAGACCTTTCCAGAACAGTAAGTGCCACTTCTGGAGGGTGCTGTCTTTAGGGCAAGGCAGAGCTGCAAGTTTCTGAGCAGTCAGCTCTTGCTGTTGGTGGCTGAGGATGCTGAGTGCTGCAGTCCTGCCAGGACCCAGCCATTCCCCTCAGCCAGTGACACCTGGACAATGGGCTTTGACCTGTCATGTTCAGGCCCCAGCTGGCTGGGATTCTGAGAGGGGCCAGCCTGAAGCAGGAAGGCTCCCTGTCTGCAGAGGAGGGAGCATGTCAAAGACCCTGTGCTCAGCCTTGTTGGATATGGAGGGGACACTGTGGGCTGGAGACACCTGTCCCCCTGCACAGACTTGCCAAGTAGCTCCAGGCACCAAAGATACTGATCTGACAACACCAGCTCTTTGGGATGGTTTGTCCCCCTGAGCTTCTTGGGTGTGCTTACCTGGGAGCATTTGAGAGACAGCCTGGGGACGTGGAGTTGCTGCTTGAAGTCAGGGATTTTGGTGCCTTTGTTGCCAGGTTGTTCTTTTGCCTCTGCAGGCAGAGTTGCAGTGGAAGCAGAGGTGGGAGGGGAAGCAGAAAGAAGTGGCTGAATGAATGTGATTTGGAGGCTGAAAGAGGAAAAGCTGAGCCTGATGGCAGCTCCCAGTCACTTGCTCTGCATTTGTGTCTACAGAACATCATGGCAGGGAAGAGGAACACGGAAGACTTTAGGAGAACTGAAGATCTCCAGAATCTCCATCAGGAGAGCCCGATCAACGAAACCAGGTGAGTGGAAGAGTGGCAGGCACTCCACTCATCCGAGTTTCTCCCTCTCTTTCTTTACAGAACTTGGGTGAGAAGCTGCAGGCAGAGCTGCAGAAAATTCAGGCTGGGATCAAGGCAACGGAGAAGAACCTTGGTGAGAAGCTGCAGAAAGAGCTGCAGAAAACTGAGGCTGGGATCAAGGCAATGCACGAGAGGCTGGAGGAAGGAATGAAAATTCAAAGAGAAAGAGAAGAGAAAATTCTTCTCCTCCTTGAGAAGCCAGAGGCTCTAGAAAAACAAGTGAGTGAAAGAGCAATAGCCACTGCAGTTGCCAAAGTGGTGCTCTCCATTTCCTCACAGTCGATGACTCTTGGCTGACAGGGACAAGCTGTGGTCTCTGACTGCTTTGTTCTCTTTGACTTGAGGTGGGCTTGTGGACATCTGGCCTGGCAGCCTGCAAAGATTTCCAGCAAGGGACTGGCAATGAGGAGCCTGGAGATTCTGTGAGGCACAGGAACTGTCCCAAGCAGAAGTGCTGCCAGTTGAGCCCGTTCTGAAGATGGTGGAGGAAAAGAGGACTCCGTGGGAGGAGGTAGAACATTTGAACAAGCACCTGCAAGTGTGTCTGCAGCCCTGGGAGGGGGAAGAGAGTCCTTGGGAGAAAGTGGAATGGTCATTTTGGCAGCCACCCTTCAGAAAATCCATGAAAATGCATTTTGGAGAAAGTGGGAAATGAATCTGGCCATGAACTGGAGTAAAACCAGCCTTTGGGTTTAACCCATCCAGTTTGAGAAGTGGACATCAGGAACAACCCCTGGCACAGCCCTGCATGTGGCTGACAGCATCTTCCTAAGGGCTTGCATTTGCAATGGGATCTGGGGCTCATCTCTGCAGCCACTTTTCTGACACAAACTCCTTTCTTGTCTCAGCTCTACACAGGCTCTTCTATTGAACCTGCAGCAGCAGCAGCAGCAGCAGTGTCACCTAAAGGAGCCTTTGCTGCCCAGCTAAGAAGTGGAGCCCGGGCAGTTTGTTCATCTCCAGCCCTGACAGAGCTGCTGCTCAGCAACAGCAGATGGAGGATAAGTGCCTGGAGCTCCTGAGTACGTCTGGTGTCTTTCTTCTCTGAGGGACAGTGCATGGTGTGCATGTGTCAGCAGAGCTGCACCCAATGATCCTCCTCAGCCTGGGGTCACAGGGGCATTGAGGAGTCCCCACAGGAAATGCTGTGCTCCAAGGCAGCAAGAGAGTGCTCTGGCTGTTCCTGCTGCCTCTGAGGGCAGCTTGGATGTGCTTGGGTTTGCCTGAGCTTCCCTATCTGCTCCAGGCAGAAGCAGGGATTGTTCTTGCATCAGCACAAGGCTGTGACCTAGCAAATGATCTGGACAAGTCCTGTGTGCTAGTGGCCAAACTGGATAGAATAGTTAGCTTCCTAAATTCTCCTTAGACTTCTGACTTCTCACCCGTCATCAGAGCAAAAAGACTTCACAGAAATTGATTGGTTTGGGCACTTTGTCTTTTGGTTGTGGTTTTTTTTTTAGTTTGGGTTTTTTTCTGGATTTTTTGGGTAGAGTTGGGTTTTTTTTGCATCCTGAAGGAGCTCTTCTGCCCCATGTGTCTTACTGGTGTCATTTTATGACTGTTCTTATTACCACTACTACATCTACAGCTTTTTTAATGAGAATATTATATTTTTGTCAGTGAGAACTCCTTTGAAAGAATATCAGGTGACAGCAGAAACAGAGAGCAAGAGGTGTCTTAATTGTGCCCCCAATGAAAAAACAGATGCTTTGAGAACAATCTGTATTTAATATCCCAGTTTTGTTCTTATAAAGATGTGTCCAAGAGACACATTGCTGTGGCCTGATCAGATAAAACTGCACTGTAGGCATTTCTCAGGAGCCAGCCTCCAGCCCCGCTGCTGGATATTCCTCAGATCCAGGGCACTTTTTCATCCCTGATTCCCACTCATTCCCATCACTGTTACAATCCTACCCATTGGCCCAAGCCCTGCTCAGATCAGTCTCTAGAAAAACACATCAAGCTCTGGGTGATTCTGCAGCACAAGTCATTGAATCTGCTCCTTGCCCAGAACAGCTGCCAGTGCTGTGCTCTCAGGCAAGACCTGGTGGGGCTGAGAACAGAGCCCAGCTGACTCTCTGTCTACCAGCAGGTGTTGGGACAAAAAGGGCATTGATCTGCACCTGGGTGTGTCTGATCCCAAAGCCAATCCTGTTGTGTCCTGAATGGGCACCAGCTTGGAAGGGGCTCGGTCTGGCTGTGCCTTCTTCCCATTTCTTGTCAGTGCTCCTGCTTGGGCTTTGGCAGCTTTTTGTTCTGCAGCTGACCACAAAGAAGTCAGAGCCCCAGGCAGTGGGGCTGCCTTTTGTATATCTTGGATGGTGGGATCTGTGCTTTCAAGTGAGCATCTTGCATTTTCTTTCCTTCAGGGAAAGTGGTGACCAAGGAAAATCCCCAGAGGAAATTCACTGAACTGGAACAACTTGGCAGAGGGTGAGTACAAGCACAGTTCCTTCCACACAGCCATGGGGCAGGTGATTTGCTGCTGGAATATCTCTCAAGTGTGAAGCCAGGCAAGCTGCAAACATCCTCAGACACTGGGGTTCGGCTGCCCCATCTCTCAGTACTGGACAGAATTTGGAAGTGTGCTCAGAAGGCATTGTCCAAGACACTTCCATTTCACTGCCAGAAACAGCAAGCTGTCCCCTGTCACAGCAGTGAGATAACAGTTCTCAGGAACATTTCTTCCCAAGAGTTTGCTGAAGGAAATCGTCGGAGGTCAGGCTGAAAACTGCCCAGTTTAGAAACTGAAATCCAAGATGAAAGAATCCATTCATCCAAGATGAATGGCCTTTTGAGCTGAGGCAGTAAAGCCCAGTGCTTCAGGAACAGGCCCAGTGCCCATGCACTTGAGAGGAAAATGCATCATCTGCCTTCTGGCAGACCCCTCCTGCATGCTGCAGCTTTGAGGCACTTCCAGCAGAGATCTCCTGTCTGGGCTGCCTTTCCCTCCAAGATCTAAATGGCTTCTCCTTTCTTTGCTGCTGTTTTCTTTCTAGGAGTTTTGGAGATGTTTGTAGAGCCATCGACACTGCCACAGGAGCAGAGGTAAATGTCAACAGCCCCTGCAGGTTCTGCTGCTCTCCAGGGCTTTCCTCTCTTGTCTCAGCTGTGGCTGGAGCTGTGGGTAGAGCTGTGCTGCAAAGGCACAAGAAGCACAGACTGCTGCCAGCCTGCCACTTGCATTTGGGACAGTCTTTGTCCTTCCCAGCTGCCAGAAGGAAGGCAAGGAGGGCAGCGGCTCCTTGCAGAGAAGGACGCTCTCCCTGGCTCTCAATTGCTCCAACAAAGGTGCTGCCTTAGAGCATCTCACTGCTCTCTGGGGCTTCAGAGTCCTGAATGCTCATTTCTGGCTGCCAGCAAATAACATCTGAATGTTCCTGGGAGTTCCTTAGCCACCTGCAGTGCTGCACTTGGGAACTGCACGTAGGGAGAGGTCTGCAAGGCATCCCTCAAAGCCCTAAGCCCTGCTTAGAGCCCAAGATGTATCCACAGAGTCCCAAGGCACAGATTCCTTCTTCTGATGTACAGACAGAGACACAGAGAGTGTGCTCCGAGCTTTGTGGGTGATAGTTGAGACACCATTGTTAACAAGTGGACAAGGCAAAAGATCAGTGGCCACCTGTCCTGTAACTGGCCCCCAGAGGAGCAGAGAAATGGGCTGTTGGGATGTCAGTTCTTTATTACTCCTTTGTCTGAGCACAAGGCACTTTGGCACAGCTTGGCTGTGTCATTGCAAAATCACTCACTCTGTGTGTGGTGTGGTCTCGTGCCACCAACTTCTAAAGTTACTGATTTTCAATGTCATTTCAGGTGGCCATCAAGAAA
Source organism: Phylloscopus whistleri (assembly GCA_017589585.1). Taxonomy (NCBI): domain Eukaryota; kingdom Metazoa; phylum Chordata; class Aves; order Passeriformes; family Phylloscopidae; genus Phylloscopus; species Phylloscopus whistleri. The sequence goes on from JADMLD010001108.1 coordinate 5,218, forward strand.
ATAAATCTTCAAGGACTGAGCAGCAAGCTAGACACCATTACTGAAATCACAGTCATGAGGAGGAAGAGGAGTCCCTTTATTGTGAATTATTTAGACAGGTGAGTGGTCATGGTCTTATCCCATGATTACATACTAAGGTACGTATTTGTATGTGTTTGTTTACATACTAAAAGCATGCAAGGTTAAAAACCCACTTTGGACACTGGCAGAAAAGAGAGCTGGTAATTACTGGTTAATTCTTATTTCTCTACTCATCTCCAATGGATGGGAAGAGAGTGCATTTTTGTCTGCATGAGTCCTCCCTGGCTTTCAAACACATGGTTGGAAAATGGTTAAAAAATCTGGATCAACCCTACCATAGGAAGTCAATACCCTGTAAGTTCACAGATGTGCCACTCTCCTTGAGACTGCACAGACTACAAACAAGGCACAGCCTAGAGGGAATGTCTATTCCTTTAATTCTGCACTTGTCACAAAGGCACCCGGAAACAAGAATCAAGCACAAAACCAGCGTAGCCATGCCTGTTCATCTGCACAGCCTTATTCCCTTCTTTCAGCTATCTTGTGCATGAGGAACTCTGGCTGGTCATGGAGTACATGGATGGAGGCAGTCTGTTTGATCTCATCGACGAGGCTGAGCTGTGTGAACCTGACATTGCAGTGATCAGCCGGGAGGTGAGGGATCCCACCTGTGCTTCCCAGGGCTTGGGCAGGACTGTCTGGGAAAAGGGCTCAGAACAGGAGCAATTCCATGTGCCAGGCTTTGTTTCTGTGTTGCTGCTATGCTCTGGGCAAGCAGGAGCATCTCAAGTGAACTGCCTGCCACTGCCCCTGCACTCACTGGACCCTGGTCTTGTCCTCTTTGCTGCTGCTGTTGCATTCTCACTCTGTCTCTTGGATTTGCTCTTCTTCATCTTGCCTCCCTCAACTTTGGCCTGTCTGCACTGCATTCCTTGCCTGTAAATGCAAAGGTGGTGGTGGCAGCATTTGAAACAAACAGCAAAGACAAAAGAGAGACTCATTTCTCTCAGTGCTCATCTGGAAAGGTCAGCAGTGCAGCCAAAATGCTCTTTACTTCTGAGCACATCCAGTGCAGCAGCAGTCATTGTGGCTGGTTTGCACAGGAGAGTCTACAAGAGCAGTTGCTGTTGCTCTTTGCAAAGCTGACATGCCTTTCTTTAGAAAGGTGCTGCTCTGCCAGTGTAGGAGCAGCAAGCTCTTGCTCCCCATGGCACTGTGTTCTGCCATTACTCCCCATTCCCCTGGAGAGGGAATCTTTGAGAGCTGTTTCCTTTCTGGTCTGATGAAATCACATCAGGGATTTTTGCCCTCCTCTTTCTGTTTTCTCTCTCAGTGCCTGCAAGGACTGCATTTTCTGCATTCCAGCCATGTGATGCACCGAGATGTGAAGAGCCTCAACATCCTTCTGAGAACTGATGGCTCTGTCAAGCTGGGTCAGTATATTCTTGGTCAGGTGCAGCGTTCCAGGGACATGTGGGGTGTGGGGCTGCTTTGGAGTGACTGCCAGCCCCCCAAAAATGGTGCTGGTGGCAGTGCAGGGACCCTTGCTGTGAGCTGACCACACGGTTGCAGCGTGCACAGACCTAGCACAAGGAACAAGCAGTCCAGGGTGGCTGTGCTCTGTGTGTGTCCCTTCCCAAGGGAGGGAGCTACAAGTGCAAAGCTTCAGGAGAACAGAAGCCACTGCTGGAGGCAGTGTAAAAACTGTGGGGATTTCTGAAGGAGCCAATGCCATATTGCCTTGGATGAAGTCCTGAGCAAACAGAGCAGGGACTGTTGTCCAGGAGATTCAACAGCACATTCTCCAACTTCTCCTGGGCAATTCTTTTGCTTGCTTTCCTCCCTGCACAGTATTCAAATAAAAACAGTCTTTTGCTTTCTCCCCAGCTGATTTTGGCTTCTCTGCTCTACTCACCCCTGAGCGGAGCAGACGCAGCTCGGTGATCGGGACTCCTTGGTGGATGGCACCTGAAGTGGTCAAAGGTCAACCCTATGGCCCCAAAGTGGACATCTGGTCTTTGGGAATTGTGGGCATTGAAATGGCAGAACAACAAGTCCCTTACTGGAGTAAAAGTCCTCGCATGGTAAGGTGTCAATACTCTCTGATCCCGCTGTCTTTCTCACCTATCCCACCTTCTGTCTGCCCTTGGACAAAATCCCATTGCCATCTGCTGGAACTACTTCCACCACGGTCCCTTTCTAAAAATGTCCCTGCAGCACATCAGCATCTGCTGTAGTTTTGGGTGCATCACTCGGGGAACTCCAGCCTCACCCCACTCAAACAATCTCCACGCTCAGGCAACATTTTGCTTTGGCTTAGAAGTCGTTCCAGCTCTTTTGGCTGTGGAGATGGCCCTGCTAACAGGGAACAAGCATCTTAGGACTGGTGTCATCTTTCCTGGAATGAAGGAAAGAAACCCAAACCTAGCAAAGTTTCTAAAACAGTTGTTTGAAGAGAAGAAATTCACCTCCATTCTTCTCACAGGGAAACTTGCCTGCAACATGGACATGAGGGGGTGAAGGTCACAGAGGCTCTGGTGCTTCTTGTGCAGTGCTGCTGAAACACTCAGTGACCATATTTCTTTCCTAAGCCAAGCCACTTTCTCCATGTGACCAAGCTGAAGCCTGGTGATGTGCAGAGCCTGCCAAAACCACCCCTTTGTTTCTGGGTGCTTTCTAGGATGGGCACACCATGAATGCATTGACCTGAGTGTCCAAATGAGCAGAGGGCTACCATAGGGATGGCATTTCTCCCTCTTCTGATTTCACCACCCAAATCTTCCTTTTGCCACATAAGGGAAGCTGAAATTTGCAGTCTGCTGAGAGACGGAGCTGCAGGTGTTTCCTGTGTGGCCAAACAGGCTTTTTTATCCCAAGACATTGGTGCATGCATCTTCATGTGTCTGTGTTGAAGATGAGATTCCAAATGTTTGTTTCCTTACCTGAGGAATAACTGAGGGATTTCCTTTCTTTCCTTTCAATTACCATTGTTTTCAAGAACCAAGCAAAAAGCTTGATGACTTTTGTTTGATGGCAGCTGTGCTTAAGGGACCAACAAGTACTGCAGAGATGCTTTTCATGTCACAATCCTTGGAAACAGTAGAGTGAGTTAGTGTAGCCAAGTCCCTCCTCCAAATAGCCTGTCAAGCTGGTCAAGGGAATGCTCAGAGAAGCAAAGGTGCTTTTGCTGATGTAGTTTCCACTCACAAGGTCAGTCAATGAAATCAACTGCCAAGGCCAGATCTGATGAATCTCGGAAAAGCTGTGGCTGCATTGGGGTTTGGGTTTTTTGTTGATACAGGAAAGGCATCTCTGCCTCTCTGCCACGGCAGAAACAAACTGTCACTGCAGAGTGGAGCTTAAACAGTGGGATCTGGGAGAGCAGTTACAGACACAGTGAGAGAAGCAGGGGAGAGACTCGTGTTTCCTTTTTCTCCAGGCTCAACGCCTGATAGCCACAGAAGGGACCCCACAGCTGCGGAAGCCTGAGCTCCTCTCGCCTTTGCTGCGTCACTTCCTGAGCTGCTGCCTGCAGACAGACGAGGCGCAGCGCTGGTCTGCCCAGGAGCTCCTGCAGGTAAAATGCCCAGGGGCTGCAGGTGGAACAGTGTCCCAGGGATGAGCTCCTCCTCCACTGAAGTGCAAGGCATCAGATGAGCCCCCCTCCTCCTCACCTCCCCTCCTGGTGCTGTTCAAAGGAAAACAGTCAGGAATCCTAGACTGGGCTGGGCTGGCAGGGACCTGTAAAGCTCATCTGCTCCAAGTGCCCTGCCATGAGCAGGGACATCTTGAAAGAGATCACGATGCTCAGACCTGAAATATTTCCAGCACTGGGGCACTTAGCAGCTCTTGCAGCAAGCTGTGCCACTATTGCCTCACTGTTGCTCCTTAGGCCTACTCGGACTCAATCCCCTTTTCATTAAAAAATATTGCCCTGCCTTTGAGGCTCTTAGCTTGAAATGTAATGGTTCATTGTTGGGTTTTTTTCCTTTGTGCAGCATCCATTTGTGACACAGGCCAAGCCTTCTTCCAGCCTGGCACCACTTATTCTTGCTGTCAAGAAGCGGAAAGAGGCAACAACAATGGGAGGATCACCATGAAAATATTTTGACAATTACCTTCTGTTCTGGGTTGACGGTGCCTCTACCCCATATCAGTGGACTGTTTTTGTTATGTCTAGCAGCGCTGTTTTGCTCGCGGGGCTTTTGCTGCTCGAGCTGAGCTGCTGCTTGGCTGCTGCTGCTTCGGCCGCTTCTGCTGCTTTGGCTGCTGCTCTGCTTCAGCTGCTACTGCTGCTGCTGCCACTGCTGCTGCTTTGGCTGCTGCTGCCGCTGCTCCTGCTGCCTGCTTTCCGTTGTTTTTTTTTTTCTTTCCCCCTCTTTTTTCCCTCCCCGCCCCCCCCAAGACTGGACCGACTCTGGAACTGATCTGACCCGAGACGTCTGAGAAGACCCAGAGCCTGCCAAAGAAGCTTTGTGCCCTCCTCCTGAGTAATCCTGAGCTTTTCCTTCCACTCGGGGTGGGGAGAGTTTTTCATTTGTCAATAAAACTGGTTTTTTCCACTTTTTTCTCCTCCAAAGAATTTCCTTCCCAACCCCGGGCTGGGGGGGGAGGGGTGGTGGAGGTTTGTTTGAGGGGATTCCCTTTTAGAGATTCTCCCCCTAATTTATCCTAAACCAACACACCTTCTTAGATGAGGATTAATGAGTCAGGCTATAGCTGGGATTGTAGAGTAGGTTTTTAGCTCGTATTGTAGAGTAAGATATTAACATAAGATTCTAAATAAATAAATATTCTCTTACTTTAAATTATTTCAAAGATTTCCCTCTTTCTGAGTTTGTGAGAAAGCTCAACATTTCCTTCTGAATTGTCTGTTTTTCCTTAGACCAGGAAAGTGACATTGATGGCTTCTTTGGTAGGGTTTGAAAGTGGGGAAGGCACCATTCATACTCTCCAGACCACAGTGTCTTTGGAATATGGCCCACTGGCTGGGTTTTCCCCAGCTGTGGCACTTGTGTTTGAGGCAGAAAGGGCAGTGGCATTTGCAGGCAGAACCTGCAAAGGAGGAGTGGGGCAGCCCAAATATCCTGTGCAGATGCAGGCCTTGAGCTATGACTGGAGAGCATTTGGGTTCCTGCCCCTTGGATTTGTATCCCTAAGTGCAATCTCTGTGGCTGGAGGAGAGTTTTGCTCAAGTGAGGAAGCAGAGAGATCAGGGAGGCTGCTGGGAAAGGTGCAGAGCTGGTGCAGAGCTGTCAGCGACTGCCAGGTGAGACTGGGCCCTGCCTTGCCCAGGCTGGAGCCCCAGCAGAGCCCTGGCAGAGCTGGAGCAGCCTGAGCCTGGGCAGAGGAGGCTGCCATGAGGCCCTTGGAGCTGCAAGAGGCAGCAGCCCGGCCCTGGGTGCCTCTTGGTGGCCCCGGGCGAATCCTCGGCTCTCAGAGCCCAGCTGGCAGCTGGCTGCTCCCGAGGGGAAGCGCAGCCGTGCTGGGCACAGCACAGCCTGGTGGCATTGACCCTGTGGAGTCTGCACAGCAGGAGAGAAAGGCAAAGGACAGCCGAGGGCTGGAGGCCTGGCTGAGCATTCCTGCTCTTGTGCCGGCTGCCCTGGAACTGCTGGCAAAGGTGAGCAGTGTGTGCAGCGCTCCGGGCACAGCGGGAGGGAGCCAGGCTGCTCCGCAGGCTCCAGCACAGGGCAGCGTCCTTCAGGCACGGCGCTTCTGCCAGGGGAACCGAGGGCAGCCTCAGGCAGGGACAGCTTGTCAGGGCACATCTGCAGCAGCCAGGGCCTCACACAGCTCTTAGAAGAAGCACCTGCAATCCTGGAGCTCTGTACCGAGCCGGAGCAAAGGGGTGAAATGCAGAGTGTTGTGCAGAAATATTCAGGGGCACCAGGCCAGCCTGCTTTGTGCTGCCTGGCACACAGCAAGCACTGTGCAATACAGCCCTGAGCTGCTGGGAGAGAGGTTTTAGAAAGGAGCCAACTCTTCGATGAAATTCAATGGGGACAAAGTCATCAAAGCAAAAGAGAACAGTTTCTTAGTAAGGATTCACCTGAGCTGGGTGTGGATCTTGCTCTCCCAAGAGCCTAACACACAAACACCCCCATAGAACACTGCTTTTTATTGCCTTTCCCAGCCCAGGGCAAAGCGTCTCCCCTTTCCCTTTGGCTGGATACTGGGGAACTTATCTTCTCTCCTCACAGTCTACTTGTCTGTCTTATCCTACTTCCCTTTTGGTCTTCACCTTGGCCCCTCTCCCAGCTGACAGCAACACCCAACAAATCAACTAGAACAAATCCAAACCCTCAATAACAACACCTAAAACCAACAACTTTCATTCTTTTTTCTAATAATCTTTTGGCTGCAGCCAAATATTACTTCATATATCACCAAGGGAATCGGGGATGAGCCAGTGGGTTGTGCTTGAGCAGTGAAGGAAGGGAGCAGAAGGGTTTCAGTAGGCAATTTGTGTTTTCTTTCTTAATTGCTGAAGAAAAGGCACCATGTGGCTTCAGTCAGCAAAACCATTTTCCAGGTGCATTGAGGAAATGCTTGTGAGCAATTCCCAGAGAAGGAAGGTGTTGAGAAAATGTTGAACTGTAACAAATCATGAATTCCATTTGCATGAACAGACAGCGTTGAGCCCTCTATTCCCGCAGTGCAGTGATTGCTGTGTGCAAGTGGCTCCCTCAGCCTTGAGAACAGAGTAGTCCTGCTAAGAAGGTCACTGGAATGCATTCGGGGGACGCAAGTGGTTGTAGGAGGCTCTTGAACATCCGAGGAGAGTTTGAGGAGTGGGATGTTCCCCAAATGACCAGCAGAGACCCTCAAGAGACCCCTACTCTGCTATCAGTAACTTCTGAGAAGGGATTTAAATATGTCAAATAATTGGAGGGAATCTTTCGCCTGTGAGTTTCAGCAAAGGAATGCGTAGGTCTTACCTCCATGGTGACAAATGAGTAGGTGAAAGTGCTTGTCCCTCTGTCCCTGTCCCTGCATCCCTGTGCCCCTGTCCCTGTCCCCACAGCTGCACCAGCCCCATGACGCCTCCCCAAATCTGTCTCCCCATTATTGTCCCTCCTGTCCTGTCCCCCCTCTCCTGTCCCCACAGCCACCCCACGGCCCCGGTCACCTCATGCAGTGGCTCTGCTGCCCTTGGGGACCTCAGGGGACCCCGCAGCCCCCCTGGGCCCCCTCCCCACCGCCCTTTGCCCATCCCCATGCCCGGGGCACTCACCCCACAGGAGCAGCAGCAGTGCCACCTTCCTGGCCATCCCCGTGTCCCCGGCCACCCAGGGCTGGCTGTCACTCACTGCTGTGGCCACTGCTCCCCTGGTTGGCGGCTCTTTGGCCAAAGGGGAAGTCAGGTCAGTCCTCATCTCCACGTCGTGGTGAGCTTTGTTGGGGGCAGGGTGGCCACAAGCTGGGGACAGGCTGTGGGCAGGGTGGGGACAGGCTGGGGACAAGGCTGGGTGGCCCATGGTGGCACAGGGGTTTCACAGGAGTGGGGAGCTCAGGGGGTTTGGGGTCCCAGGGGTGGGGGGCTCAGGGCTGAGAGTCCAAGGGGAATGTGGGGCTCCAGGGATTTGGGGTCATGGGATGGGGATGTGGGGGGATTGAGGTGGGCCTGTGGCAATGGGGGTTCCTGGGTGAATCAATGTCCTGGGGGAAGGGGCATTGTAAGGGATGGAGTTTGTGGGAGGGGGCTCCTCTGAATGGGGATCCTGGGCCAGGGAGACCATGGGGAATGTGGGTGCTGGGATGGGGGTCCCAGGGTCTTCAGGAATGGGGGTCCCATGGTTGGATTCCCAGGGGACTGGGGGTGCCAGGGATGTGCAGTGGCTGGGTAGGCCCGTGGGTCACAGCTCCTTCAAGGGGTGAGCCTCAGATTTTTGGGGTGACCCAGAGCCCAGCATTGCCCCCCTCATGTGCTCCTGGTTTGCTGGGAGTCACTCCAGGTGGATTCCGAGGGACTCTGGGTCTGTGACCCCCCCAGTCCCCAGGGGCTTTTTCCTCTCCTCATTTCCATTTCCTTCCTTTTTTCTGTCAATTTGCACCCCCCAGGTCCCTGCTGAGCGATCCCGGGGAGCTCCTGAGCAGGTACCGGGATGAGGGGACCCCGGGGAGGGGAAAAGCGGTGCGGGGCTGTAGGGGAGCTGGGGGGTTTGGGGGCCTGGGGGTGTCCGGCTGTGCCCCCTCCCCCCAACACGGAGGGGGACAGGTTCTGTCCTTGGGGACACATCCAGGGGGTCCTGTCCCTGTTCAGGGGTGTCCCTGTGGCAGGGGTGACATCCTGGAGTGGCACATCCCAGCCGGTGGTGCCCTGTCCTGGGAGAAGGGCAGGGAGGGCAGGGAGGGCCAAAACCGGGTTCGACTCGGGGAAATGAATTGAATTTGTCATTCATCAGTTCAGGGCTGGAAAAGGAGAAGCGAAACGCGTCTGCAAAACACCTTCCCCTCTCGGGAGCTGCTCCAGCGGGGGCTTCCCACGGGCTCACAGCCCCTTCGGGCACCCCCTGCTCGGCCGGGGGCTCCTGCAGGGCTGCAGGGGTGGGGGGGTCTCTGCTCCCCGGGGACCCCCACGGGCTGCGGGGGAATCTCGGGAGCCCCCAGTGCCCCTCGCTGCTCCCCGCAGGGCTGTTCCTCCGGCAGCCTCGGGCTCCTCTGGGCTGCCGCATTTCCATCTCTACCACCGCTGGGATTTGCCCTTCCCAGCTCTGCCCCAGCCCCTCCCCGCTCCCCCCGCCAGCGCCCGGAGCTGTCACGGCAACAGCCGGTCCCGACACATCGCGACAGTGGCCTCGCACACGCTGTCGCAGCCACTGGGGACACGCGGCCACCGCCGGTGCCCGCAGCCTGCGACAGCGACCCGAGGCCGGGACTCGGCTCCCGCCGTGCCGGGGGCTCCTCCCTGGGCTCCCCGGTCCCCTCCGCCCTCCCGGCACCTCCCTCCCGGCGCCCCCCGCCCGCCCCGGGGCCGGGCCCGGCCGAGGCTCCGCAGCAGCTCCGGGGCTCGGACGCCGCTTGGGTGCGGGGCTCGGGGCACCGGGGGCACCGGGGGGCACCGGGCAGGGCTGGAGGTGCCGAGGGCTTTGGGGTGCGATTTGGGGACACCCCTGTCCACCGCCGGCTCCGTGGCGGGGCTCCAGCCGGGCCCGAGGGGCTCGGCAGCTGCGGGATCGGTGCCCGTGGGGCCGCAGGTCCCCGAGCCCTTGGCCGCTGTCACCCCGAGGGGACAAACAGGGAGCGGCAGCTCCTTCCCCTGCGGGGCAGCTGCGAGGGAACCGCTCCGGAAATGCCCCGATCGAGCATTTTGTCCCATTTGTGCCCAGGGGACGGAGAGAGACCCAAAACATCCTGCAAATCCCGCAGCGATCTGCTCAACAGCCTGAGCGGGACCCTCCTCGGTCCGAGCTGAGCAGGCAGAGCCGGACAAACAAAAACCATCGCTCCCGGTTTAATCCAAAAGCTGCGGTTTGAGCCCAACGGGAGGGACAAGGCTCCTGTGCCCCCTCCCCGGCACTGGGGAGGGAGTGGGGAACCCCTGGGGGTACTGGGAGCACTGGGAGCGCTGGAACGGGGAGCTCTGGGCAGCCCCACAGGGGATCCCCCACTCGTGGCACGGGGGCCACCCACGGGAGTCGGGGGGGACACACGGGGGGTGGCCTCGGGCAGGGACCTCCAGTGCCCCTAGTGCCCCCAGTGTCCCCAGTGTCCCCAGTGTCCTCAGGGTCCCCAGTGTCACCGCACGTTCTGGTAGATGTCACTGGGGTCCCGCTGTCCCTCGGGGGGTCCCGGCAGCTCCACCTTCGTCACTTGTGGATCCCGAGGTGGGGCAGGGTCAGGGGACACCCGTGGGGGCTCTGAGAGTGACAGCGGTTGTGGGGACCTGGGTGAGGGTGACACCCGTGGGTGACGTGACCCTGTCCCCCCCTCTGTACTCACCCCCTGTCCCCTCCGTGCCCAAATGTGGGGGGGTCCTGTGGGGATAAGGGGGGGTCTGAGGGGTGTGTGGGGAGGGGGAGAGGGGAGACCCAGCCGGAGCCCCCCACTCACCTGTCCTGGGGCTCCCTGGCGGCTGCAAAGGGAAAAGGGGAGGGGGTGACCGTGGGGACCCTGGGACCCCTGAACCTTCCTCGGACCTCGGCAGCTCCAACCACCCATGGGACCCCCATATCCCCACGGGACCCCCCAAATCCCCACTGCTGCCCCAATTCCCACCAGACCCCTGATTCCCCCCTGGACACTCCAAGCACCCCTGAGCCCCCCAGAACTGCTGCAGTGCCCCCAACCCCCCGGTGCCCCCGACCCTCTGAGCCCCAGAACCCCAAGCCCAACAGGAAGGGGCACCCCCCAAACTCCCACAGGACCCCAGAAAGATCCCCCAGCATCCCTGCACGGCCCCCCAAGAGCGCCCCAAACCCTCCAGGAGCTCCCAGTGCTGCCCCAATGTTCCTCAAAGCCCACCCAGGGGTGTCCCTGGAGCCCAACCAAGATCCTCCAAATTCTCCCCACAGCCCCCAGCACCCCCAGCCGAGGTCACTGTGGGCTCAGTTTCCCTCGGCTCAGGGGCCCTGGGTGCTGCCCCATCTCTGCCCCCACTCTGGGGGCTTCCCCTCACCCCGGGACCCCCATCCCCCCCCATTGTCACCCACCCCGGCGGTGCCACCAGTGACAGCCCCCGATGACAGCCAGGAGCAGCAGCAGGAACAGGAGGGTCCTGCCGACATTCACGGCCACTGCAGGGGACAGAGGGGGACACATCGGGGTCACCCTGAACCCCGGGGCTCCTGGACACCCCGGGGACCCCATGTGAGCCCACCTGTGACCGAGGGTGAGCCAGGGGTCACCTCCAGGTCCAGCTCAGGGCTGAGTGCCCGGAACACGCGGTGCCCGTCCTGTCCCAGCTGGTTGGTGGCCACGCACTGGTAGGTGCCCGAATGTCCCACAGCGACGTCCCCGAGCTCCAGGAGGGGACCCCGGGCCACCTCCTGCCCGTTTTTCAGCCAGGTGAAGGTGACAGGGGCTGAGCCCACCTGCACCAAGCAGCGCAGGGTGACGGGGTCACCTGCGCGCACCTGGTGTGACAGGGGACCGGGGCTGATGGTGGCATTGGCCACGGGCACTGCGGGGACACAGACGGGGCTGAGGTCAGGAGGAGGGGCTGGCAGCCGGCGTGGGGGGTGAGGGAGTCTGTGTGGTGGCACCTGGAGACAGAGGGTCTCCTTCAGCCAGGACAGGGACCTCATAGTGTTGGGGCCACCGTGTGCTGTGGGATGGGTGCATGTGATGGATGAGGGGTGAGGGATGAGGATGGGCTGAGGGTGGGATGGGGGCTGCTGTGTCCAAGGGTGGTGGTGGTTGTCCCCTCGTGGGGGGCGCAGAATGGCGTGGGTGGGATGTGCTGGGTCTGATGAGGCACATCCACGGGGGCATCAGCCCAGTCCCAAGGGTCTCAGTCCCCTGGGAGGGTCACACTCAGTAATGTGACCTGATGGGGAGTGGGGCGTGTGACAGCTGCCATCAGGGATCCAGGGCCTGGATGTGCTGGGTGGGGACACCTGGCCCCAGAGGGTCCCAGTGCCCCTGGGCTGTGACACCCAGTGCTGGGGCTGTGACCTGGGCTGGGGCTGGAGTGGGGGGGTTGAGGTGGAATGGGGGTGTGTGGAGTTGGGGATGCTGTGGGTGGGATCACCCTCAGCCCAAGGGCCCTGCTCACCCAGGACAGTGACGTTCAATGCGGGGCTCTGGCCCACGCTGTCCCCGTCACTGACCCGGCAGTGATAGTGGCCGCTGTCATTGTCCCCAACGTGCCACAGCTCCAGGCGGGGGCCGGTGCCCAGCGGTGTCCCCGAGCCCCCCCGGTGCCAGGTGAAGGACAGGGGACCTGTCCCCGCGGCCACCGCACAGCTCAGCACCAGGGGGTCCCCCAGTGCCGCCTGTCCCCCGGGGGGCTGGGCCAGCAGGGACACCCCCGAGGGCGGGACCCCTGTGGGGGGACACAGTAGAGAATGGGGACAAGGAAAGAGTGGCGGACACCAGGGAGCAACGAGGGGCTCATGGAGGGGGAGTGTCAGAGAGGGGTGGGGAGAGTCCCAGTGAGGAAGAAGGGGGTCCAGAGGTGGGGGAGAGGCTTGGAAAGGGCAGGAAGGGACCCCAGGGAAGGATCAGAGATTCTCTGAGGGGACACATGGAGAGGGTTGAAGGGAACGACAGGGAAGGTTTTGGGGACCCAGAAAGGGATGGGGGGACCTGGGTACAATGGAGGGACCTCAGAGAGGGAGAGACTGAGGGGAGCTGGGGAGGTCTGCAGGCACCAGGGAAGGTGATGGGAGGGTCCAGGGAGAGCGGGCAGGGCGGCATGCAGAGGGCTGAGCAAGGGGGGGGGGCCCGAGGGGGCTGCGGGGGCTCCCCGTGCCCATCCCCGCACTCACCGCGCACCGTGACACCGAGCCGGGCGCTGCTCTTCTGCACGGCCCCGCCCTCGGAGCGCACCTGGCAGCTGTAATTCCCTGAGTGGGAGACCCCCACGGCGGGCACCAGGAACTGCGGGGACCCCTGCGGGCCCCCCACCCACCGCCCGTCCCGGTAGAAGAGGTGCAGGAGGGGGGCTGGGGGCCACAGGGGGCTGGGGGTGCTGAGGCAGCTGAGATTGAGGGGGGACCCCTCGATGAGCTCGGGGGGACCCTCCAGCACTGGCACCGTGAAGAGTTCTGGGGAGCAGAGGGGAGGGGGATTTGTGACCCCGAGTCCCTGGGGAGGGGCTGTGGGGGTGCAGAGGTGTGGGGTGCTCACCGTGCACTGTCACTGTCACCGGCGGCGACTGCTTCCACCAACGAGATCGCCTGAGGGTCACCCAGCCCCCGCAGCGGTAGCTGCTGCTGTGGTGCAGCTGCAGAGGGGACAGGGACATCTCGGTCCCACGGAGTGAACTCTTCACCTCCTTGTCCCCACGGTAGAATCGCACCTCAGTGACCGACATGTCCTGCTGGACCCTGCAGCGCAGTGTCACCGTGTCCCTCTCCAGCAGCGGCCGTGCCGGCACCTGCAGCACCACCTGGTCTGTGGGACAGGGGAGTCCTGTCACCCTGAGGGGCTCTAGACAGGTCCCAGGTGGCACCGGGGACATCTGGGTGGAGCCTCCATTGCGCAGGAGGATCCCAGGGTCAGCAGGAGCAGCCCCGTGGCACAGGTGTCACCACAGGGGTCCCATCACACTGGGGTGCACTGGGATGTCCCCATGTGCAGGGAACAGGCTCTTGCCTTGTGAGGCCACCCCTGGAGTGGAGCTCACCCAGAGCTACCAGGGGGCCACCCCAATCATTAAAATCCCCTCTCACCATCTAAGACTCTCACGGGGGGGCTGTGCCCACTGCCGGGTCTGTCACACGTGTAGGTGCCACTCTCGGTGACAGTGAGGTTGTCGGGTCCCTCCTGCCACCAGCTCTGCCCGTCCTTGTACCAGGTGGTGGCACCGGCGGTCCCCGAGCCCTGGCAGGTCAGTGTCACCCGGTCCCACAGCACTGCCGGCATCCAGGGGGGCTGCACCAGGAGCTGGGTGGTCTGGGTGCCTGCGGGTGACAGGGGACACCAGCCTGCCATGGCCACAGCAGGGCTGGGGACAGCGGGGCGGGGACATGGCATCCCCCGAGGGAGGACTCACCAGCGAGGCCGAGGGTCTGGGCTGGAAGGGAGAAGGGACAGGGCTGGGTGGGGGTGGCACTCTGAGGAGAGCAGCATCCAGGGCTCAGGTTGTGGCATTGTCCCCAAACTTTCCCTATGTGGACACCAGAGTGGCACAGACCTTCCAGGGACCGGGACACTGTGGCTACCACAAGCTGAGGCAGGACATGGGGACACTGTGTAGTCCCCAGAAATGGGGGTGCAACAACCACCCCGTGCTGGCACAGGTCACCCCCAACAGCCCCACAGCCCCTGTCCCCATGGCCCATCCACACAGTGCTTGTCCCCCCGTCTATGTCCCTGCATCCCTGTGCCCCAGTCTCTGCCCCCACAGCTGCACCAGCCCCATGATGCCTCCCTGTGGGGGTGGGAGGAGCCCCAATGACCTTGCCTTGGAGGAAGCCCTATCTGAGGAGTTAAGAAGATATTGTGCAACCCCACCCAGACACTGAGATAACAAAGCTACCCCCAGCTCAAGGCGACTTTCCAGGGACTCCCACAAACACCCTCGGGATCTTATGTAGATTCATTGTAACTGATTGGTTTTGTACCCTTCCCCCCTCCCACCTAGCCCCCTATAAAACCCCCTAGAAAATCATCCCGAGTAGGGTCCTTCCCGCAGCCCCTTCGCGGAAGCCCCCACAATAAAGCTGCTTCTGTGGAATCTGCTGAGACGGGCCCTCTCTCTCTCTATACCCGAAGCCGGCTACAAGGGGAAAGCGAAGCTGCACAGGAGGCAAAGGCTGGAATCAGGAGCTGAAATCACTAAGAGCTGGATACTTGCCTTCCTGTGAGCTAGCTACCCCCAGCTGAGAGGAGCGCCTTCGACCCCCTAGGGGCTGTCTCAGAGGAGATACTTTCTGGGGTGGCTCGGCTCTCCTTGGGGGTCCAAGCCCTACGGACCCCCCTTCACTAGCTGAGGACAACACCTCCCCAAATCTGTCTCCCCATTATTGTCCCTCCTGTCGTGTCCCCCCTCTCCTGACCCCACAGCCACCCCACAGCCCCGGTCACCTCATGCACTGGCTCTGCTGCCCTTGGGGACCTCAGGGGACCCCACAGCCCCCCTGGGCTGCCTCTTCACCGCTCTCTACCCATCCCCATGCCCGGGGCACTCACCCCACAGGAGCAGCAGTGCCACCTTCCCGGCCATCCCCGTGTCCCCGGCCACCCAGGCTGGCTGTCACTCGCTGCTCTGGCCACCTGTCCCCGCTGTGACAGCTCCTTGACCAAAGGGGAAGGAAGCGGGGTCAGGTCTCATCCTCACGTGTTGGTGGCCCTTGGTGGGGGCAGGGTGTGAACTGACTCTGGGCCGGGTGGGGACATTTTGGGACATGGGGGTGATGGTGTGACACGGTGGGGACCTGGTGGGGACGTGTTGTTGGCAGTGTTTGAAGGCTGGGGTTGTAGGGAGCCAAGGGTGGGTGCCCTGGGGGAATCCACGTCCTGTGGAATGGAGATCCCAGGGGCTGGAATAACTGGGATGGGGTTCCTTGGGAATGGAGGTCCTGGAGAATGTGATTGCCAGGATGGGGGCCCAGGGAGCGGGGGCAGAAGGAATGGGGGTCCCATGGTTGAGTTCCCAGAGGAATGGGGCTACCAGGGATGGGCCATGGCTGCGTGCACCCGTGGGTCAGAGTTTCTTCCCTGGTCGCCTCAGATTTTGGGGTGAACCAGGGCCCAGCACTGCCCCCCTCATGTACTCTTTGTTTGCTGGGTGTCACCCCAGGTGGATTCCGAGGGGCCCTGGGTCTCTAACCCCCCCAGCCCCCCCGGGGCTTTTTCCTCTCCTCATTTCCATTTCCTTCCTTCTTTCCATCACTTTTGCACCCCCCAGGTCCCTGCTGAGCGATCCCGAGGAGCTCCTGAGCAGGTACCGGGATTAGGGGACCCCGGGGAGGGGAAAAGGGGTGCGGGGGCTGTAGGGGAGCTGGGGGGGTTTGGGGGCTGGGGGTGTCCGGCTGTGCCCCCTCCCCCCAACACGGAGGGGGACAGGTTCTGTCCTTGGTGGTGTTCTGTCCCTGTTCAGGGGTGTCTTTGTGGCAGGGTTGACACATTCTGGGGGTGGCACATCCCAGCCGGTGGTGCCCTGTCCTGGGAGAAGGGCAGGGAGGGCAGGGAGGGCCAAAACCGGGCTCGAATCGAGGAAATGAATTGAATTTATCATTCATCAGCTCAGGGCTGGAAAAGGAGAAGCGAAACGCGTCTGCAAAACACCTTCCCCTCCCGGGAGCTGCTCCAGCGAGGGCTTCCCACGGGCTCACAGCCCCTTTGGACACCCCCTGCTCGGCCGGGGGCTCCTGCAGGGCTGCAGGGGGGGGGGTCTCTGCTCCCCAGGGACCCCCAGGGGCTGCGAGGGAATCTCGGGAGCCCCTGGTGCCCCTCGCTGCTCCCCGCAGGGCTGTTCCTCCCGCAGCCTCAGGCTCCTCTGGGCTGCCGCAATTCCATCTCTGTGTTCTGGGTTGACGGTGCCCTCTATCCCATATTGTGGACTGCATTGTTATGTCTAGCAGCGGCTCACGGGGCTTTTGCTGCTCTGGCTGGGCTGCTACTTGGCTGCTGCTGCTGCTGCTGCTGCTTCTGCTGCCTGTTTTCGGCTGTTTCTGTTTTTGTTCTTTCCCCCTCTCTTTTTTCCCTTCTTTCCCCCCGTCCCCCCCTGAAGACTTGGACCGGCTCTGGACCTGCGGGTGACAGGGGACACCAGCCTGCCAGGGCCACCGCAGGGCTGGGGACAGCGGGGCGGGGACATGGCATCCCCCGAGGGAGGACTCACCAGCGAGGCCGAGGGTCTGGGCTGGAAGGGAGAAGAGACAGGGCTGGGTGGGGGTGGCACTCTGGGGACAGTGGGGAGTGTGGGGGCTGTCCCCAAACTGTGCTTGTGTGGCACGGACCCCTCGGGGACAGGGACACCATGGCCACCCAATGCTCAGGCAAGACACAGGGACACTGAGGACACCCCAGGATTGGGGCCACCACAGCCACCCTGTGCTGGCACAGGTCACCATCAACAGCCCCAAGGGCTCTGTCCCCATGGCCACACCTGCACGGTGCTTGTCCCCCGTCCCTGTCCCTGCATCCCTGTGCCCCTGTCCCTGTCCCCACAGCTGCACCAGCCTCATGATGCCTCCTCAAATCCCTGTCCCTCCCCCAGGATTGTCCCCTCATTCCTGTGCCATCTCTCCTGTCCCCACAGCCACCCCATGGCCCCGGTCACCCCATGCACTGGCTCTGCTGCCCTTGGGGACCTCAGGGGACCCCACAGCCCCCCTGGGCCCCCTCCCCACCACTCTCTGCCCATCCCCATGCCCGGGGCACTCACCCCACAGGAGCAGCAGTGCCACCTTCCTGGCCATGCCCGTGTCCCTGGCCACCCAGGCTGTCTGTCACTTGTTGCTGTAGCCACCTGTCCCCGCTGTGACAGCTCTTTGACCAAAGGGGAAGGAAGTGGGGTCAGGTCTCATCCTCACGTGTTGGTGGCCCTTGGTGGGGGCAGGGTGTGAACTGGTTCTGGGCCAGATGGGGACATTTTCCGACATGGGGGTGATGGTGGGACACGGTGGGACATGGTGAGGATGTGGTGGGGACGTGTTGTTGGCAGTGTTTGAAGGCTGGGGTTGTAGGGAGCCAAGGGTGGCTGCCCTGGGGGAATCCACGTCCCAGGGGAATGGAGGTCCCAGGGGCTGGAATTACTGGGATGGGGTTCCTTGGGAGTTGGGGTCCTGGGGAATGTGAGTGCTGGGATGGCGGCTCCCCAGGGAGGGGGGGCAGAAGGAATAGGGGTTCTCATGGTTGAGTTCCCAGGGGAATGGGGGTGCCAGGGATGGGCAGTGGCTGGGTGGGCCTGTGCGTCACAGCTCCTTCAAGGGGTGAGCCTCAGATTTTGGGGTGAGCCAGGGCCTAGCACTGCCCCCACAAGGTGCTCGTGGCCTCGGGGTCACCCCAGGTGGATTCCGAGGGGCTCTGGGTCTGTGCCCCCCCCAGCCCCCAGGGGCTCTTTCCTCCCTTCATTTCCATTTCCTTCCTTTTCCTCCTCAATTTTGTGCCCCCCATTTCTTGGCTGGTGATCCTGGGGAGCAGCTGAGCAGCGAACGGGTTGGGGGGACCCCTGGGAGGGGGAAAAGGGGGTGCAGGGCCTGCAGGGAATGGTGGGGAGGCTGTGGGCACCCCCGGGCTGGGATGTGTCACACCTGGGACAGGATCCCCCCGGGATGTGTCACCTCCAGAACAGGGACACCCCCCAGGACAGGACCCCCCTGGATGTGTCCCCCCCAGGACAGAACCCACCCCCCGTGTGAGGCTCAGCACAAACGGCCTCTTCCTTCTGCTGTAGGAGAGAGAAAGTGAAAGAGTTGGAGGGGGCACAGCCGGACACCCCCAGCCCTCACCAAACCCCCACTTCTCCCTGCACCCCCTTTTCCCCCTCCCCGGGGTGCCACCACCCCATTCCCTGATCAGCTGCTCCGTGAGCCAGGGACTGGGGGAGTGTGAAATGGAGGGAAAACAGGAAGGAAATGGAAAAAAAGAGGGGAAAAAGTCACAGGGGAGTGAGGGAGCAGAGACCCAGAGCCCCTGGAATCCACCTGGGGTGACGCCTGCAAACAATGAGAACCTCTGGGGAGCTGTGCTGGGCCCTGGGTCACCCCAAAATCTGAGACACCCAGGAAAGGAACTGTGACCCACGGGCCCACCCAGCCACTGCCCATCCCTTGCACCCCCATTCCCCTGGGAATCCAACCATGTCACCCCAATGCCTTATGCTCCCCCTCCCTGGAACCCCCATCCCAGCACTCACATTTCCCAGAATCTCCCTGTCCCAGGATCCCCATCCAGGGGACCCCCCTCCCACAAACTCCATCCCTTACAATGCCCCTTCCCCCAGGACATTGATTCACCCAGGACCCCCCATTGCCATGGACCGACCCCATTCCCCCCACACCCCATCCCATGACCCCAAATCCCTGGAGCCCCCCATTCCCCTGGACACCCAACTCTGGCTCCCCAAACCCCCTGAGCCTGCCACTTCTGAGAACCCCGTGTCCCCTCTTGCGTCACCCAGCCCTGTCCCCACAATTCTCACAGCCTGTCCCCAGCTTGTGGCCTCCCCACCCCCAACAAAGGCCACCTACGCATGAGGATGAGATGCGACTTCGCTTCCTTCCACCCTGGCCAAACAACCGCCAGCCAGGGGACAGCGAGTGACAGCGAGTGACAGCCAGCCTGGGTGGCCGGGGACACGGGGATGGCCGGAAAGGTGGCACTGCTGCTCCTGTGGGGTGAGTCCCCCGGGCATGGGGATGGGCAGAGAGCGGTGGGGAGGGGGCCCAGGGGGGCTATGGGGTCCCCTGAGGTCCCCAAGGGCAGCAGAACCAATGAATGAGGTGAGCGGGGCCGTGGGGTGGCTGTGGGGACAGGAGAGGGGGGACAGGACAGGAGGGACAGTAATGGGGAGACAGATTTGGGGAGGCACCATGGGGCTGGGGCAGCTGTGGGGACAGAGACAGGGGCACAGGGATGCAGGGACAGAGGGACAAGCACTGTGTGGATGTGCCATGGGGACAGAGGCTGTGGGGCTGCTGGGGGTGACCTGTGCCAGCACGGGGTGGTCTTGGCACCCCCATTTCCGGAGTGGCCATGCTGTCCCCATGTCCTGCCTCAGCTTGTGGTAGCCACAGTGTCCCGGTCCCTGGAAGGTTTGTGCCACTCTGGTGTCCCCAAGGGAAAGTTTGGCCACAATGCCACAACCCGAGCCCTGGGTGCTGCTGTCCCCGTGGTGCCACCCCCACCCAGCCCTGTCCCTTCTCCCTTCCAGCCCAGACCCTCGGCCTCGCTGGTGAGTCCTCCCTCGGGGGATGCCATGTCCCTGCCCTGCTGTCCCCAGCCCCGCGGTGGCCCTGGCAGGCTGGTGTCCCCTGTCACCCGCAGGCACCCAGACCACCCAGCTCCTGGTGCAGCCCCCCTGGATGCCGGCGGTGCTGTGGGACCGGGTGACACTGACCTGCCAGGGCTCGGGGACTGCCGGTGCCACCACCTGGTACAAGGACGGGCAGCGCTGGGGGCAGGAGGGACGCAACAGCTTCACTGTCACCGAGAGTGGCACCTACACGTGTGAGACATCCAGGAGTGGGCTCAGCCCCCCTGTGAGAGTCTTTAATGGTGAGGGGGGATCTTAAATGCTGATTGTGCCTCCTGGTAGGTCTGGATGGGCTCCACTCCGGGGATGGCCTCACAAGGCAAGAGCCTGTCCCCTGCACACGGGGACATCCCAGTGCACCCCAGTCTGATGGGACCCCCGTGGTGACACCTGTGCCACGGGGCTGCTCCTGGTGTCCCTGGGATCCTCCCGCGCAATGGAGGCTCCAACCAGATGTCCCCGGTGCCACCTGGGACCTGTCTGTAGCCTCTCAGGGTGACAGGACCCCCCTGTCCCACAGACTGGCTGGTGCTGCAGGTGCCGGCACGGCCGCTGCTGGAGGGGGACACGGTGACACTGCGCTGCCGGGTCCGGCAGGACATTTCAGTCAGCAGGGTGCGATTTTTCCAGGATGAGAAGGATGCGGGGGAGTCACAAAGGGGGACCGAGCTGTTCCTGTCCCCCCTGCAGCTGCACCACAGCGGCCGCTACCTCTGCAAGGGCTCGGTGAGCTCCAGGGTGTCACTGTCAGCCCCAGTGACAGTGACAGTGCACGGTGAGCACCCCCATGGCTGCAACTCCAACCTCCTGACAGCCCCAAAGGCCCCAGAGTCACTGTCCAAACCTCCCCTCTGCCCCCCACCTCTGCCCTGTGTCCCCTCATCCCTCTCTGATGGGACCCCATCTCTGTCGTGACCCCACCCACGACATCCCCAATCACACCCATCCACCCCCCCGGTCGGCTGCCAGCCCCTCCCTGTGACCTCAGTCTCGTCTGTGTCCCCGCAGTGCCCGTGGCCAATGCCACCATCAGCCCCGGTCCCCTGTCACACCAGGTGCGCGCAGGTGACCCCGTCACCCTGCGCTGCTTGGTGCAGGTGGGCTCAGCCCCTGTCACCTTCACCTGGCTGAAAAACGGGCAGGAGGTGGCTTGGGGTCCCCTCCTGGAGCTCGGGGACATCGCTGTGGGACATTCGGGCACCTACCAGTGCGTGGCCACCAACCAGCTGGGACAGGACGGGCACCGTGTGTTCCGGGCACTCAGCCCCGAGATGGCCCTGGAGGTGACCTCTGGCTCACCCTGGGTCACAGGTGAGGTCACATGGGGTCACATGGGGGGTGCAGGACCCTCAGGGTTCTGGGTGACCCCGATGTGTCCCCCTCTGTCCCCTGCAGTGGCCGCAGGGGTCAGCGGGACCCTCCTGTTCCTGCTCCTGCTCGTTGCTGTCACCGTGGGCTGGCACCTGTGTCACCGCCGGGGTGGGTGACAGTGGGGGGGATGGGGGTCCCAGGGATTGGGGTGAAGCCCCCCCAGAGAACCGGGGCCATAGGGTGTCACCAACAGCTCCTGACTCAGCTGGAGCTGAGCCCCCAAACATCTCGGCTGGGGGTGCTGGGGGATTTTGGGGAGGTCGTGGAGGGTCATGCAGGCATGTTGGGGGTTCTGTCAGGGGGTTTGGGGGGGAGTTTGGGGGCTCTGGAAGCTCAGGGGGTTCAAGGAGTGGTTCAAGGCTTTTTGGGGGCTTTAGGGATGATTGAGGGTCCTGCAGGCAATCAGGGGTCCCGAGGGTGTTCAGGGGCCTTGAGGACCCCACAGTCACCCCTCCCCTTTTCCCTTTGCAGCCCTCAGGAAGCAGCAGGAAAGGTGAGTGGAAGGCTCCAGGTCTGACCCCCCAATTTACCCTCACTGCAAATCCCCCACCCCTTACAGACACCCCCATATCCCCGCAGGGCCCCCCCGGATCCCCCGGCCCCCCCAGAGGAGGGGGAGGTGCTGTACACCCACGTCGTGAGCACCGAGCGGGCAGGGGGTGAGTATGGGGGGGGACACAGTGACACGTCACCCAAGGGTGTCACCCACCACCCAGGTCCCCACAACCGGTGTCTCTTGCAGGGCCCCCCCGTGTCACATCCCCCCAGGTGATCTACCCCGAGGTGCTGGGACCCCACAGGCGACAGTAGGACCCCAGTGACATCTACCAGGACGTGCTGTGACACTGGGGACACTGGGGACTCTGGGCTCACTGGAGGTCCCTGCCCGAGGCCACCCCCCGTGTGTTCCCCCCCACGGCTCCCGTGGGTGCTCCCCCGAGCCCACGAGTGGGGGATCCCCTGTGGGGCTGCCCAGAGCTCCCCGTTCCAGCGCTCCCAGTGCTCCCAGTACCCCCAGTGGCTCCCCATTCCCTCCCCAGTGCCGGGGAGGGGGCACAGGAGCCTTGTCACTCCCGTTGGGCTCAAACCGCAGCTTTTGGATTAAACCGGGAGCGATGGTTTTTGTTTGTCCGGCTCTGCCTGCTCAGCTCGGACCGAGGAGGGTCCCGCTCAGGCTGTTGAGCAGATCGCTGCGGGATTTGCAGGATTTTTGGGGCTCTCTCCGTCCCCTGGGCACAAATGGGACAAAATGCTCGATCGGGGCATTTCCGGAGCGGTTCCCTCGCAGCTGCCCCGCAGAGGGGAAGGAGCTGCCGCTCCCTGTTTGTCCCCTCGGGGTGACAGCGGCCAAGGGCTCGGGGACCTGCGGCCCCACGGGCACCGATCCCGCAGCTGCCGAGCCCCTCGGGCCCGGCTGGAGCCCCGCCACGGAGCCGGCGGTGGACAGGGGTGTCCCCAAATCGCACCCCAAAGCCCTCGGCACCTCCAGCCCTGCCCGGTGCCCCCGGTGCCCCCGGTGCCCCGAGCCCCGCACCCGAGCGGCGTCCGAGCCCCGGAGCTGCTGGCGGGGGGAGCGGGGAGGGGCTGGGGCAGAGCTGGGAAGGGCAAATCCCAGCGGTGGTAGAGATGGAATTGCGGCAGCCCAGACGAGCCCGAGGCTGCCGCAGGAACAGCCCTGCGGGGAGCAGCGAAGGGCACCAGGGGCTCCCGAGATTCCCCCGCAGCCCGTGGGGGTCCCCGGGGAGCAGAGACCCCCCCCCCCCGCAGCCCTGCAGGAGCCCCCGGCCGAGCAGGGGGTGCCCGAAGGGGCTGTGAGCCCGTGGGAAGCCCCCGCTGGGGCAGCTCCCGAGAGGGGAAGGTGTTTTGCAGACGCGTTTCGCTTCCTCTTTTCCAGCCCTGAGCTGATGAATGATAAATTCAATTCATTTCCCCGAGTCGAGCCCGGTTTTGGCCCTCCCTGCCCTCCCTGCCCTTCTCCCAGGACAGGGCACCACCGGCTGGGATGTGCCACCCCCAGGATGTGTCTCCCCCACCACAGGGACACCCCTGAACAGGGACAGGACCCCCTGGATGTGCCCCCCCAAGGACAGAATCTGTCCCCCTCCGTGTTGGGGGGAGGGGGCACAGCCGGACACCCCCAGCCCCCCAAACGCCCCCCAGCTCCCCTACAGCCCCCGCACCGCTTTTCCCCTCCCTGGGGTCCCCTCATCCCGGTACCTGCTCAGGAGCTCCTCGGGATCGCTCAGCAGGGACCTGGGGGGTGCAAAAGTGATGGAAAGAAGGAAGGAAATGGAAATGAAGAGAGGAAAAAGCCCTTGGGGGTCTGGGGGGGGTCACAGACCCAGAATCCACCTGGGGTGACTCCCAGCAAACCAGGAGCACATGGGGAGGGCAATGCTAGGCTCTGGGTCACCCCAAAATCTGAGGCTCACCCCTTGAAGGAGCTGTGACCCATGGGCCCACCCAGCCACTGCCCATCCATGGCACCCCCATTCCCCTGGGAATCCAACCACGGGACCCCCATTCCTGAAGTTTCTCTTCCCTGGGACCCCCATCCCAGCACTCACATTCCCCAGGATCTCCCTGGCCCAGGATCCCCATTCCGAGGAGCCCCCTCCCACAAACTCCATCCCTTACAATGCCCCTTCCCCCAGGACATTGATTCACCCAGGAATCCCCATTCTCACAGGCCCACCCCAATCCCCCCACATCCCCATCCCATGACCCTAAATCCCTGGAGCCCCACATTCTCCTGGGACTCCAGACGCCCTGAGCTCCCCACTCCTGTGAAACCCCTGTGCCACCATGGGCCACCCAGCCTTGTCCCCAGCCTGTCCCCACCCTGCCCACAGCCTGTCCCCAGCTTGCGGCCACCCTGCCCCCAACAAAGTTCACCACGATGTGGAGATGAGGACTGACCTCACTTCCCCTTTGGCCAAAGAGCCGCCAACCAGGGGAGCAGTGGCCACAGCAGCGAGTGACAGCCAGCCCTGGATGGCTGGGGACATGGGGATGGCCGGGAAGGTGGCACTGCTGCTCCTGTGGGGTGAGTGCCCCGGGCATGGGATGGGCAGAGAGCGGTGGGGAGGGGGCCCAGGGGGGCTGCGGGGTCCCCTGAGGTCTCCAAGGGCAGCAGAGCCAGTGCATGAGGTGACCGGGGCTGTGGGGTGGCTGTGGGGACAGGAGGGGGGGACAGGACTGGAGGGACAAAAATGGGGAGACAGATTTGGGGAGGCATCATGGGGCTGGTGCAGCTGTGGAGACAGGGACAGGGGCACAGGGATGCAGGGACAGGGACAGAGGGACAAGCACTTTCACCTACTCATTTGTCACCATGGAGGTAAGACCTACTCATTCCTTTGCTGAAATTCACAGGCAAAACATTCCCTCCAATTATTTGACATATTTAAATCCCTTCTCAGAAGTTACTTACAGCAGAGTAGGGGTCTCTTGAGGGTCTCTGCTGGTCATTTGGGGAACATCCCACTCCTCAAATTCTCCTCGGATGCTCAAGAGCCTCCTACAACCACTTGCTTCCCCCTGAATGCATTCCAGCGACCTTCTTAGCAGGACTACTCTGTTCTCAAGGCTGAGGGAGCCACTTGCACACAGCAATCACTGCACTGTGGGAATACAGGGCTCAACGCTGTCTGTTCATGCAAACGGAATTCATGATTTGTTACAGTTCAACATTTTCTCAACACCTTCCTTCTCTGGGAATTGCTCACAAGCATTTCCTCAATGCACCTTGAAAATGGTTTTGCTGACTGAAGCCACATGGTGCCTTTCCTTCAGCAATGAAGAAAGAAAACACAAATTGCCTCCTGAAACCCTTCTGCTCCCTTCCTTCACTGCTCAAGCACAACCCACTGGCTCATCGCCGATTCCCTTGGTCATATATGAAGTAATATTTGGCTGCAGCCAAAAGATTATTAGAAAAAAGAATGAAAGTTGTTGGTTTTAGGTGTTGTTATTGAGGGTTTGGATTTGTTCTAGTTGATTTGTTGGGTGTTGCTGTGAGCTGGGAGAGGGGCCAAGTTGAAGACCAGACCAAAAGGGAGGTAGGTTAAGACAGACAAGTAGACTGTGAGGAGAGAAGATAAGTTCCCCAGCATCCAGCCAAAGGGAAAGGGGAGATGGTTTGCCCTGGGTTGGGAAAGGCAATAAAAAGCAGCGTTCTATTGGTGTGTGTGTGTGTTAGGCTCTTGGGAGAGTGAGATCCACACCCAGGTCAGGTGAATTCTTACTAAGAAACTGTTCTCTTTTGCTTTGATGACTTTGTCCCCATTGAATTTCATTGAAGAGTTGGCTCCTTTCTAACACCTCTCTCCCAGCAGCTCAGGGCTGTATTGCACAGTGCTTGCTGTGTGCCAGACAGCACAAAGCAGGCTGGCCTGCTGCCCCTGAATATTTCTGCACAACACTCTGCATTTCACCCCTTTGCTCTGGCTCGGTGCAGAGCTCCAGGAGTGCAGGCGCTTCCTCCCAGAGCTGTGTGAGGCCCTGGCTGCTGCAGATGTGCCCTGACAAGCTGTCCCTGCCTGAGGCTGCCCTCAGTTCCCCTGGCAGAAGCGCCGTGCCTGAAGGACGCTGCCCTGTGCTGGAGCCTGCGGAGCAGCCCGGCTCCCTCCCGCTGTGCCCAGAGGGCTGCACACACTGCTCACCTTTGCCAGCAGTTCCAGGGCAGCCGGCACAAGAGCAGGAATGCTCAGCCAGGCCTCCAGCCCTCGGCTGTCCTTTGCCTTTCTCTCCTGCTGTGCAGACTCCACACGGCCAATGCCACCAGGCTGTGCTGTGCCCAGCACGGCTGCACTTCCCCTCGCAGCGGCAGCTGCCAGCTGGGCTCTGAGAGCCGAGGATTCGCCCGGGGCCACCAAGAGGCACCCAGGGCCGGGCTGCTGCCTCTTGCAGCTCCAAGGGCCTCATGGCAGCCTCCTCTGCCCAGGCTCAGGCTGCTCCCGGCTCTGCCAGGGCTCTGCTGGGGCTCCGGCCTGGGCAAGGCAGGGCCCAGTCTCACCTGGCAGTCGCTGACAGCTCTGCACCAGCTCTGCACCTTTCCCTGCAGCCTCCCTGATCTCTCTGCTTCCTCACTTGAGCAAAACTCTCCTCCAGCCAAAGAGATTGCACTTAGGGATGCAAATCCAAGAGGCACGATCCCAAATGCTCTCCAGTCATAGCTCAAGGCCTGCATCTGCACAGGATATTTGGGCTGCCCCCACTCCTCCTTTGGTTTTGCCTGCAAATGCCACTGCCCTTTCTGCCTCAAACACAAGTGCCACAGCTGGGGAAAACCCAGCCAGTGGGCCATATTCCAAAGACACTGTGGTCTGGAGAGTATGAATGGTGCCTTCCCCACTTTCAAACCCTACCAAAGAAGCCATCAATGTCACTTTCCAGGTCTAAGGAAAAACAGACAATTCAGAAGGAAATGCTGAGCTTTCTTACAAACTCAGAAGGAGGGAAATCTTTGAAATAATTTAAAGTAAGAGAATATTTATTTATTTAGAATCTTATGTTAATATCTTACTCTACAATACGAGCTAAAAACCTACTCTACAATCCCAGCTATAGCCTGACTCATTAATCCTCATCTAAGAAGGTGTATTGGTTTAGGATAAATTAGGGGGAGAATCTCTAAAAGGGAATCCCCTCAAACAAACCTCCACCACCCCTCCCCCCCAGCCCGGGGTTGGGAAGGAAATTCTTTGGAGGAGAAAAAAGTGGAAAAAAACGGTTTTATTGACAAACGAAAAACTCTCCCCACCCCGAGTGGAAGGAAAAGCTCAGGATTACTGAGGAGTAGGGCACAAAGCTTCTTTGGCAGGCTCTGGGTCTTCTCAGACGTCTCGGGTCAGATCAGTTCCAGAGCCGGTCCAGTCTTGGGGAGGGGGGGGGGGGGAAGGGAAAAAAGAGGGGGAAAGAAAAAAAAAAACGGAAAGCAGGCAGCAGGAGCAGCGGCAGCAGCAGCCAAAGCAGCAGCAGCAGCCAAAGCAGCAGCAGTGGCAGCCGAAGCAGAGCAGCAGCCAAAGCAGCAGAAGCAGCCGAAGCAGCAGCAGCCAAGCAGCAGCTCAGCTCGAGCAGCAAAAGCTCCGTGAGCAGACATAACAAAAACGCTGCTAGACATAACAAAAACAGTCCACTGATATGGGGTAGAGGCACCGTCAACCCAGAACAGAAGGTAATTGTCTAAATATTTTCATGGTGATCCTCCCATTGTTGTTGCCTCTTTCCGCTTCTTGACAGCAAGAATAAGTGGTGCCAGGCTGGAAGAAGGCTTGGCCCGTGTCACAAATGGATGCTGCACAAAGGAAAAAAACCCAACAATGAACCATTACTTTTCAAGCTAACAGCCTCAAAGGCAGGGCAATATTTTTTAATGAAAAGAGGATTGAGTCCGAGTAGGCCTAAGGAGCAACAGTGGGGCAACAGTGGCACAGCTTGCTGCAAGAGCTGATAAGTGCCAGAGTGCTGGAAATATTTCAGGTCTGAGCATCGTGATCTCTTTCAAGATGTCCCTGCTCATGGCAGGGCACTTGGAGCAAATGAGCTTTACAGGTCCCTGCCAGCCCAGCCCAGTCTAGGATTCCTGACTGTTTTCCTTTGAACAGCACCAGGAGGGGAGGTGAGGAGGAGGGGGGCTCATCTGATGCCTTGCACTTCAGTGGAGGAGGAGCTCATCCCTGGGACACTGTTCCACCTGCAGCCCCTGGGCATTTTACCTGCAGGAGCTCCTGGGCAGACCAGCGCTGCGCCTCGTCTGTCTGCAGGCAGCAGCTCAGGAAGTGACGCAGCAAAGGCGAGAGGAGCTCGGGCTGCCGCAGCTGTGGGGTCCCTTCTGTGGCTATCAGGTGTTTAGCCTGGAGAAAAAGGAAACACGAGTCTCTCACCTGCTTCTTTCACTGTGTCTGTAACTGCTCTCCCAGATCCCATTGTTTAAGCTCCACTCTGCAGGGGCAGTTTGTTTCTGCCATGGCAGAGAGGCAGAGATGCCTTTCCTGTACCAACAAAAAACCCAAACCCCAATGCAGCCACAGCTTTTCCAACATCCAGCAGATCTGGCCTTGGCAGCTGATTTCATTGACTGACCTTGTGAGTGGAAACTACATCAGCAAAAGCACCTTTGCTTCTGTGAGCATTCCCTTGACCAGCTTGACAGGATATTTGGAGGAGGGACTTTGCTATATTAACTCACTCTACTGTTTCCAAGGATTATGACATGAAAAGCATCTCTGCAGTGCTTGTTGGTCCCTTAAGCACAGCTGCCATCAAACAAAAGTCATCAAGCTTTTTGCTTGGTTCTTGAAAACAGTGGTAATTGAAAGGAAAGAAAGGAAATCCCTCAGTTATTCCTCAGGTCAGGAAACAAACATTTGGAATCTCATCTTCAACACAGACACGTGAAGATGCATGCACCAATGTCTTGGGATAGAAAAAAGCCTGTTTGGCCACACAGGAAACACCTGCAGGTGTGTTTCTTAGCAGACTGCAAATTTCAGCTTCCCTTACGTGGCCAAAGGAAAATTTTGATGGTGAAAGCAGAAGAAGGAGAAATGCCATCCCTATGGTAGCCCTCTGCTCATTTGGATACTCAGGTCAATGCATTCATGGTATGCCCATCCTAGAAAGTGCCCAGAAACAAAGGGGTGGTTTTGGCAGGCTCTGCACATCACCAGGCTTCAGCTTGGTGACATGGAGAAAGTGGCTTGGCTTAGGAAGGAAATATGGTCACTGAGTGTTTCAGCAGCACTGCACAAGAAGCACAAGAGCCTCTGTGACCTTCACCCCCTCATGTCCATGTTCCAGGCAAGTTTCCCTGTGAGAAGAATGGGGGTGCACTTCTTCTCTTCAAACAACTGTTTTAGAAACTTTGCTAGGTTTGGGTTTCTTTCCTTCATTCCAGGAAAGATGACACCTGTTCTAAGATGCTTGTTCCCTGTTAGCAGGGCCATCTCCACAGCCAAAAGAGCTGGAACGACTTCTAAGCCAAAGCAAAATGTTGCCTGAGAATGGAGATTTTTTGCATGGGGTGAGGCTGGAGTTCTCTCAGTGATGCAACCAAAACTACAGCAGACGCTGATGTGCTGCAGGGACATTTTTAGAAAGGGACTGTGGTGTAGTAGTTCCAGCAGATGGCAATGGGATTTTGTCCAAAGGCAGACAGAAGGTGGGATAGGTGAGAAAGACAGCGGGATCAGAGAGTATTGACACCTTACCATGCGAGGACTTTCACTCCAGTAAGGGACTTGTCGTTCTGCCATTTCAATGGCCACAATTCCAAAGGACCAGATGTCCACTTTGGGGCCATAGGGTTGACCTTTGACCACTTCAGGCGCCATCCACCAAGGAGTCCCGATCACCGAGCTGCGTCTACTCCGCTCAGGGGTGAGTAGAGCAGAGAAGCCAAAATCAGCTGGGGAGAAAGCAAAAGACTGTGCAGGGAGGAAAGCAAGCAAAAGAATTGCCCAGTAGAAGCTGGAGAATGTGCTGTTGAATCTCCTGGACAACTGTCCCTGCTTTGTTTCCTCAGGACTTTTAGCCAAGGAAATATGGCATTGGCTACTTCAGAAATCCCCACAGATTTTACACTGCCTCCAGCAGTGGCTTTTGTTCCCCTGAAGCTTTGCACTTGTAGCTCCCTCCCTTGGGAACGGACACACACAGAGCACAGCCACTCTGGACTGCTTGTTCCTTGTGCTAGGTCTGTGCACGTGGCAACCGTGTGGTCAGCTCACAGCAGGGGTCCCTGCACTGCCACCAGCACCATTTTTGGGGGGCTGGCATCACTCCAAAGCAGCCCCACACCCCACATGTCCCTGGAACACTGCACCTGACCAAGAATCTACTGACCCAGCTTGACAGAGCCATCGGTTCTGAGAAGGATGTTGAGGCTCTTCACATCCCGGTGCATCACATGGCTGGAATGCAGAAAATGCAGTCCTTGCAGGCACTGAGAGAGAAAACAGAAAGAGGAGGGCAAAAATCAGTGATGTGATTTCATCACACAAGAAAGGAAACAGCTCTGAAAGATTCCCTCTCCAGGGGAATGGGGGGTACTGGCAGAACACAGTGCCATGGAGAGGAGGAGCTTGCTGCTCCTACACTGGCAGAGCAGCACCTTCCTAAAGAAAGGCATGTCAGCTTTGCAAAGAGCAACAGCAACTGCTCTTGTAGACTCTCCCCTGCACACCAGCCACAATGACTGCTGCTGCAGTGGATGTGCTCAGAAGTAAAGAGCATTTTGGCTGCACTGCTAACCTTTCCAGCTGAGCACTGAGAGAAGTGAGTCTCTCTTTTGTCTTTGCTGTTTGTTTCAAATGCTGCCACCACCACCTTTGCTTTTACAGGCAAGGAATGCAGTGCAGACAGGCAAAGGTTTAGGGAGACGAGATGGAGAACAGCAAATCCGAGAGACAGAGTGAGAATGCAACAGCAGGAGATAAGAGGACAAGGACAGAGTCCAGTGAGTGCAGGGGCACTGGCAGGCAGTTCACTTGAGATGCTCCTGCTTGCCCAGAGCATAGCAGCGACACAGAAACAAAGCCTGGCACATGGAATCGCTCCTGTTCTGAGCCCTTTTCCCAGACAATCCTGCCCCAGCCTTCGGAAGCACAGGTGGGATCCCTCACCTCACGACTGACAACTGCAATCTCATCTTCACACATGTCAGCCTCGTTGATGACGTCGAACAGACTGCCTCCATCCATGTATTCCATCACCAGCCAGAGTTCCTCATGCACAAGGTAGCTGAAAGAAGGAAATAAGGCTGTGCAGATGAACAGGCATGGCTATGCTGGTTTTGTGCTTGATTCTCGTTTCGGGGTGCCTTTGTGACAAGGACAGAAATAAAAGGAATAGACATTCCCTCTAGGCTGTGCCTTGTTTCCAGTCTGTGCAGTCTCAAGGAGAATGGCACACCTATGAAAAAGGAGATGTTTTAGATGGCCAGCAAGGGAGAAGTGCGGTTGAGTGACAGGCCAGATGAAAATTGTGTCACGCCTGGTCTTTCTGGAAATAAGCACCTCGTGTTCCTGGCATGGACAGCCATGGAAAAGAGGGGCAACAAGCCAAGGGAAATCCTCTCTAGGATGGTTTATCAGCATTGAAGAAACATTAAAAAATCAATCCTGAGACAACATGGAGGCAGTGAACTTACAGGATATTGACTTCCTATGATAGTGTTGATCCAGATTTTTGAACCATTTTCCAACCATGTGTTTGAAAGCCAGGGAAGACTCATGCAGACAAAATGCACTCTCTTCCCATCCATTGGAGATGAGTAGAGAAATAAGAATTAACCAATAATTACCAGCTCTCTTTTCTGCCAGTGTCCAAAGTGGGTTTTTAACCTTGCACGCTTTTAGTATGTAAACAAACACATACAAATACATACCTTAGTATGTAATCATGGGATAAGACCATGACCACTCACCTGTCTAAATAATTCACAATAAAGGGACTCCTATTCCTCCTCAGGATTGTGATTTCAGTAATGGTGTCTAGCTTGCTGCTCAGTCCTTGAAGATAGATTTTCTTGATGGCCACCTGAAATGACATTGAAAATCAGTAACTTTAGCAGCTGGTGGCACGAGACCACACCACACACGGACCGAGTGATTTTGCAATGACACAGCCGAGCCAAAGTGCCAAAGTGCCTTGTGCTCAGACAAAGGAGTAATAAGGAACTGACATCCCAACAGCCCATTTCTCTGCTCCTCTGGGGGCCAGTAACAGGACATGTGGCCACTGATCTTTTGCCTTGTTCACTTGTTAACAAGGGCGTCTCAACTATCACCCACAAAGCTCGGAGCACACTCTCTGTTCCTCTGTCTACATCAGAAGAAGGAATCCGTGCCTTGGGACTCTGTGGATACATCTTGGGCTACAAGCAGGGCTTAGGGCTTTCAGGGATGCCTTGCAGATCTCTCCCTATGTGCAGTTCCCAAGTGCAGCACTGCAGGTGACTAAGGAACTCCCAGGAACATTCAGATGTATTTGCTGGCAGCCAGAAATGAGAATTCAGGACTCATTCAGGAGAATAGCCCCAGAGAGCAGTGAGATGCTCTAAGGCAGCACCTTTGTTGGAGCAATTGAGAGCCAGGGAGAGCATCCTTCTCTGAAAGGAATCACTGTCCTCCTTGCCTTCCTTCTGGCAGCTGAGAAGGACAAAGACTGTCCCAAATGCGCTTGGCAGGCTGGCCCCAGTCTGTGCTTCTTGTGCCTTTGCAGCACAGCTCTACCCACATCTCCAGCCACAGCTGAGACAAGAGAGGAAAGTCCTCAAGAGCAGCAGAATCTGCAGGGCCTGTTGACATTTACCTCTGCTCCTGTGGCAGTGTCGATGGCTCTACAAACATCTCCAAAACCCCTAGAAACAGAACAGCAGCAAAGAAAGGAGAAGCCATTTAGATCTTGGAGGGAAAGGCAGCCCAGCCAGGAGATGTCTGCTGTAAATGCCTCAAACCTGCAGGATGCAGGAGGGGTCTGCCAGAAGGCAGATGATGCATTTTCCTCTCAAGTGCATGGGCACTGGGCCTGTTCCTGCAGCACTGGGCTTTACTGCCTCAGCTCAAAAGGCCATTCATCTTGGATGAATGGATTCTTTCATCTTGGATTTCAGTTTCTAAACTGGACAGTTTTTAGCCTGACCTCCGACTATTTCCTTCAGCAAACTCTTGGGAAGAAATGCTCCTGAGAACTGTTATCTCACTGCTGTGAGAGGGGATAGCTTGCTGTTTCTGGCAGTGTAATGGAAGTGTCCTGGACAATGCCTTCTGAGCACACTTCCAAATTCTGGCTGGTACTGAGAGATGGGGCAGCCAAACCCCAGTGTCTGAGGATGTTTGCAGCTTGCCTGGCTTCACACTTGAGAGATATTCCAGCAGCAAATCACCTGCCCCATGGCTGTGTGGAAGGAACTGTGCTTAGACTCACCCCCTGCCAAGATGTTCCTGTTCAAAGTATTTCCTCTGGGGATTTTCCTTGGTCACCACTTTCCCTGAAGGAAAGAAAATGCAAGATGCTCACTTGAAAGCAGAGATCCCACCAGCCAAGAGATACAAAAGGCAGCCCCACTGTCTGGGGCTCTGACTTCTTTGTGGTCAGCTGCATAACAAAAAGCTGCCAAAGCCCAAGCAGGAGCACTGACAAGCAATGGGAAGAAGGCACAGCCAGACCGAGCCCCCTCCAAGCTGGTGCCCATTCAGGACACAACAGGACTGGCTTTGGGATCAGACACACCCAGGTGCAGATCAATGCCCTTTTTGTCCCAACACCTGCTGGTAGACAGAGAGTCAGCTGGGCTCTGTTCTCAGCCCCACCAGGTCTTGTCTGAGAGCACAGCACTGGCAGCTGTTCTGGGCAAGGAGCAGATTCAATGACTTGTGCTGCAGAATCACCAAGGGCTTGATGTGTTTTCCTAGAGACTGATCTGAGCAGGGCTTGGGCCAATGGGTAGCGTTCTAACAGTGATGGGAATGAGTGGGAATCAGGGATGAAAAAGTGCCATGGATCTGAGGAATCTCCAGCAGCGGGGCTGGAGGCTGGCTCCTGAGAAATGCCTACAGTGCAGTTTTATCTGATCAGGCCACAGCAATGTGTCTCTTGGACACATCTTTATAAGAACAAAACTGGGATATTAAATACAGATTGTTGTCAAAGCATCTGTTTTTTCATTGGGGGCACAATAAAGACACCTCTTGCTCTCTGTTTCTGCTATCACCTGATATTCTTTCAAAGGAGTTCTCACTGACAAAAATATAATATTCTCATTAAAAAAGCTGTAGATGTAGTAGTGGTAATAAGAACAGTCATAAAATGACACCAGTAAGACACATGGGGCAGAAGAGCACCTTCAGGATGCAAAAAAAACCAAAACTCTACCCCAAAAAATCCAGAAAAAAACCCAAACTAAAAAAAAAACCACAACCAAAAGACAAAGTGCCCAAATCAATCACTTTCTGTGAAGTCTTTTTGCTCTGATGATGGGTGAGAAGTCAGGAGTCTAAGGAGAATTTAGGAAGCTAACTATTCTATCCAGTTCGGCCACTAGCACACAGGACTTGTCCAGATCATTTGCTAGGTCACAGCCTTGTGCTGATGCCAGAACAATCCCTGCTTCTGCCTGGAGCAGATAGGGAAGCTCAGGCAAACCCAAGCACGTCCAAGCTGCCCACAGAGGCAGCAGGAACAGCCAGAGCACTCTCTTGCTGCCTTGGAGCCCAGCATTTCCTGTGGGGACTCCTCAATGTCCCTGTGACACCAGACTGAGGAGGATCATTGGGTACAGATCTGCTGACATGTGCACACCATGCACTGTCCCTCAGAGAAGAAAGACACCAGACGTACTCAGGAGCTCCAGGCACTTGTCCTCCATCTGTTGTTGCTGAGCAGCAGCTCTGTCAGTGCTGGAGATGAACAAACTGCCCGGGCTCCACTTCCCACGTTGGGCAGCAAAGGCTCCTTTAGGTGACACTGCTGCTGCTGCTGCAGCAGCAGGTTCAATAGAAGAGCCTGTGTAGAGCTGAGACAAGAAAGGAGTTTGTGTCAGAAAAGTGGCTGCAGAGATGAGCCCCAGATCCCATTGCAAATGCAAGCCCTTAGGAAGATGCTGTCAGCCACATGCAGGGCTGTGCCAGGGGTTTTTCCTGATGTCCACTTCTCAAACTGGATGGGTCAAACCCAAAGGCTGGTTTTACTCCAGTTCATGGCCAGATTCATTTCCCACTTTCTCCAAAATGCATTTTCATGGATTTTCTGAAGGGTGACTGCCAAAATGACCATTCCACTTTCTCCCTAGGACTCTCTTCCCCCTCCACGGACTGCAGACACACTTGCAGGTGCTTGTTCAAATGTTCTACCTCCTCCCACGGAGACTTCTTTTCCTCCAGCATCTTCAGAACGGGCTCAACTGGCAGCACTTCTGCTTGGGACAGTTCCTGTGCCTCACAGCAATCTTGGGGCTCCTTGTTGCCAGTCCCTTGCTGGAAATCTTTGCAGGCTGCCAGGCCAGATGTCCACACGCCCACCTCAAGTCAAAGAGAACAAAGCAGTCAGAGAGTACAGCTTGTCCCTGTCAGCCAAGAGTCACGGACTGTGAGGAAATGGAGAGCACCACTTTGGCGACTGCAGTGGCTATTGCTCTTTCACTCACTTGTTTTTCTAGAGCCTCTGGCTTCTCAAGGAGGAGAAGAATTTTCTCTTGTCTTTCTCTTTGAATTTTCATTTCTTCCTCCAGCCTCTCGTGCATTGCCTTGATCCCAGCCTCAGTTTTCTGCAGCTCTTTCTGCAGCTTCTCGCCAAGGTTCTTCTCCGTTGCCTTGATCCCAGCCTGAATTTTCTGCAGCTCTGCCTGCAGCTTCTCACCCAACTTCTGTAAAGAAAGAGAGGGAGAAACTCGGATGAGTGGAGTGGCTGCCACTCTTCCACTCACCTGCTCCTGTTGATCGGGCCTCTGTTGATGTAGATTCTGGTGATCTTGAGTTCTTCTGAAGTCACTGGTGTTCGTCTTCTTCCCTTCCATGATGTTCTGTAGACACAAATACAGAGCAAGTGACTAGGAGCTGCCATCAGGCTCAGCTTTTCCTCTTTCAGCCTCCAAATCACATTCATTCAGCCACTTCTTTCTGCTTCCCCTCCCACCTCTGCTTCCACTGCAACTCTGCCTGCAGAGGCAAAAGAACAACCTGGCAACAAAGGCACCAAAATCCCTGACTTCAAGCAGCAACTCCACGTCCCCAGGCTGTTTCTCAAATGCTCCCAGGTAAGCACACCCAAGAAGCTCAGGGGGACAAACCACCCCAAAGAGCTGCTGCTGTCAGATCAATACTTTTTGTGCCTGGAGCTGCTTGGCAAGTCTGTGCAGGGGGACAGGTGTCTCCAGCCCACAGTGTCCCCTCCATATCCAACAAGGCTGAGCACAGGGTCTTTGACATGCTCCCTCCTCTGCAGACAGGGAGCCTTCCTGCTTCAGGCTGGCCCCTCTCAGAATCCCAGCCAGCTGGGGCCTGAACATGACAGGTCAAAGCCCTTTGTCCAGGTGTCACTGGCTGAGGGGAATGGCTGGGTCCTGGCAGGACTGCAGCACTCAGCATCCTCAGCCACCAACAGCAAGTGCTGGCTGCTCAGAAACTTGCAGCTCTGCCTTGCCCTAAAGACAGCACCCTCCAGAAGTGGCACTTACTGTCCTGGAAAGGTCTGGCTGTGGTGTGACCACAGCTGGAGGATTGTGGTCATTTGGCTCCTCTTGGGCCTCTTCTGCAGGAGCAGAGGGAGCCAGAGGAGAGTCTGCTCTTGGTTCTGTGCTCTGTGGACAGACAGGAGCGTGAGGCACAGGCCAGGACCTATCATTTATAACCTTATTTCTATTCAGCTCTACAGCCAGCTCTACTAAGGCACAAATCATCAGCTTTGACAGCAATGGGATTCTGAGTCACTCAGAGTCAATTCAAATGGGCTGATTCAAGTGTACTGCCAATTGCTCTGAAGTAGATATTCCCCCTGGCTACTATGAGGAAGCAATGTTGTCTCTGCAAAACTGGGCTTTTAGTTCTTTTCAAGCTCTGAAATGGAAAATTAGGAAATAGCCAGGGATGCCTTTGCTCTTGCCAGTGCAGACATGGAAATGGATTTTCTTTCAGCCTACTCAGCTGGCCCTCTACACTCTACTGCCACAGCCCAAGCTCACAGCTCTTAATGCCACAATTCTTAAACAGCAGGAACATCAAATGTTCCTTTCTCACTCACCTCAGGATTGGCACCTCTGAACACGCCTCTCAGGTGACCTGCAGTGAGCAAAGGAAAATGAACCAGATTCTTGGAGAAAACTGGAGACAACCACAGCATTTTTAGAAGGTCTTCCAAGAAGGTCTCCCAGTCTACATTTTCCAAATTGCCCTGCTTGCCCCAGCAAAGGGAGGAAATGACAGACTCTGCTGCCACAGACTCTCCCATGGAAGGAACACAACCCCTGCAGGTTCCCTTGCAAATGCTGCCCACAGAGCCCTGGCTACAGACACCCCCTTTTGAGCTGAACCTGCTGGCAGGAGCTTTACCCAAGTGCCATCCAAATGGTCTTCCTGTTTCTAAAGCAACTCAGTCACTAAGAAAGAGCAGGAAGACATACAAAAGCCAGTTTTGGTTCCAGCCAGGGAAAAGCTCTACTTACGTGCCAGGTGAGTCAAGAAATAACCAGAGTAAGCAAAGCCGTAAACAGAGCAAACTGCAGCAGCGAGTGGCCCAATCATTGTGGCACTGCTGTGCAAGTTTGCAGACTGCCCTAACACTATCTTCTACCAATATGCTCTAACGCTATGTTCTAACTCTAAGCTCTAACACTATACTCTAACACTAGGCTTTAACACTACGCTCTAACACTATAACACGTGGCTCTAACACTATAACACTACACTCTAACTCTATACTCTAACACTACGCTCTAAGAAAAAACAAGGATCCTGTCAGTGTGCAGCTGCCCACTGACAAAAGCCTCAAGCAGGAGGGTGAGCTCCTGCTCTGAGCAAACTCGAGAGCTGCTCTGCCACCACTGAGGCTGGGCGTGCACCAAGGCAACCTTGTGATGTCAGCACGAGGACATGGCAACCGTGCCCTGACATCACAAAGGAAACGCTCTGCCCTGCTCTGTGAATTCATGCAGATGGATAAATTGATGTTTGTGTAGGCCTAGCTGCATTTTGACTTCTTTCCCCCCTGGGCTGCCTTTTTCACCTCTTGTTTTTCCCCCTGTGCCCCTGTGTCTCTGTCCCTGTGCTGGGCCCGAGCTGGCGGCCGGGCTGCGTGGAGCAGCAGGACATCTAGAAATACACACATCACAAACCTATCTTTAAATATACAAATATCAATGTACCAATATAAGTTGTCATATGAAATATGAATTCTATAGTTACATCTGTATATTGTATGGTTAGGTATTTTCAAAGATTGAAATATGTCTTGAGCTGTATGGTTTGAGAATTCTATTTCTTTAGTACATGGTCTGGGATTCTTTAGAGAGGGATGCGATATTTTTGTATTTGTATATGGGTTGTAAGGTTGTAGTAATATGTAATGAATGAAATTGTTAAACTTCAATTCATATTTGTGTGCAGTGAGTGGTTGTAGAGCGTTCCAAGAAATTAATTTTTTAACAAGTTTATATTTGAATATATTTACATAGCAAAATTGTAACAATAAACTAGTTTTATAAGCTTTAATTGATATTTGTATATTTCTTTACTGGCAGTGCTGGTGTAACAATTTAAAATAAATTTCATTTTTAAACCTAAGTAGATTTGTGTGTATTTCTCCATTAGTTTGGCAGATGTAACAATCTGCAATCAATTCAATGTTTCCACTACAAGAAGTGTAGATTTGTGCTATCCAGAGCAATGAGCAGATGTAAATGTGATGATGGGGGAGGATTTTGTCCATGGGATTCTCCATCCATGCCCAGCACATCATCCACTTGCACTCCGGCTGGGCAAGGAAAGCGCAGATTTGGGATGGCAGCAGAGCCACCTGTTGGCTGAGAACTCGCTGCCAAGGCCTGCTGAGAAAACTCCGGGACTCCACGGAGTGCACAGCTCCAAGCAGAGCCCCCCAGGGAGGACAAATCCACCCCCCATGCCACGGGCAGCTCTATAGGAAGCGCTCCAAGTGTCCCTCTGAAGGTCATCCTGGAGCCCAGGAGCCAACAGGGATCCTGAGCCAGCTGGGCTGCCTTTGGCAGCACTTGGGCAAAGGAGCTGCAGCAAGGGGGAGGCAACAAGGACTGGAACTGCTGCAGGCTGGGGATGCAGGAAGGGCCATGGACACTTGTGCTGAGACGCTCCAGAACCCAGAGGAATGGTGGAGACCTGGGAAGCAACAAGTTCTCACAGGCACTCCAAGGATGGAAGCCCTTGGTGTGAAGTTCCCCGGAGGAACTCCCAGGG
Source organism: Phylloscopus whistleri (assembly GCA_017589585.1). Lineage (NCBI taxonomy): Eukaryota > Metazoa > Chordata > Aves > Passeriformes > Phylloscopidae > Phylloscopus > Phylloscopus whistleri. Next base: position 44,131 of record JADMLD010001108.1, read on the forward strand.
CAGTTGCTGTCAGGATCAGCAGGAGCAGAAGCCAGCAGGATCTGCTCCTTTTCCTGGCTCTGTGTGCAGCTCCCAGGCTGTGATGGCCCCTGCTCCCACAGAGCCCTTGCCCATGGAGGCTGCAGGATAAAAGCAATCCCATTGCCAAGAGAGGCTTGGCAGCTGAAATCCACTGCCCTTGTGTTTTGGGCTTGAACGGCTCTCATGCCAAAGCACAGCAGGTAACCAGTGCTTTGGGAGGCAGAGCCTTTAGAGGGAAAGAGAGATCAGGCACTCACATGCCTGAGACTCCTTCAGCTCTCTGCTTTTGTAGAATGAGAAAGAAAGAAGCTGGGAAGAGGCAGTACCCAGCCCCTTCTTTCCTCATCACTGAGGACACCCGGGATTCCCTATTCCCAACCATCTCGAGTTTTCCCACCTTTTGATGGGAATGCGGACACCGGGGACCCTTGGTGCACCCTTTCCTGACTACATGGACCCACTTAACCCCACCCATCCCACATCTACCCACCCCCAGCCTCCCTTTTTCTCAGTCCTGGATCCCTCAAACACCCTTCCTCGCTCTCCCAGCTCTCCCAGTTGCCACTTTCCTTCACCCGTGACTCCCCAGACCCCAAATCTCTGTGTCCCCCCCATTCTCCTCTCCCTGCAGTCCCTGCACGTGGCGCTGTCGGAGCCCAGCCCGAGGTTCCCGCAGTTCCTGTCCATGGGGTCCCTGGATGGGATCCCCTTCCAGCGCCGCCACAGCCAGCAGGGCCGGGCAGAGCCACAGATGCCAGGGATGGCGGCCGGAGCCGAGCTGGGATATTGAGATGGCCGGAGGCAGCACAAGGAGCAGCACTGGCACGGGGCCACCAGGGAGCTGCAGATGCTGCAGGAGCGGCACAGCCAGAGCGGGGCTCGCTGTGGGAGCCAGGGCTGCGGGATCTGTGGGGCTGCGATGGCAACTGTGGGACTGCACTGGGGATCCGTGGGGCTGGGCCGGGATCCGGGGCACTGGGGTGTGGATCCATGCGGATCCAAGGGGCTGGGAGGAGGCTCTGTGGGTCTCCACCAGACTCTGGGGCTCCGCAGGGCTGGAATGGGGCTCCATGGGACACAATTCTCTGGGTCTCTGTGGGTCCAATCCCTCCCCAAGTCTCCACAGGCTGCAGGAGGCTTCCAGCTGTGACCTCCTGTCCCACGGGAACGTGCGTGAATCTGATGGGCTCGGCTCCGACAGGTGGGAATTCCTCTCCTTCCAGCCGGGATCCAGGGGATTCATGGTGGCTGATGGCACTGCCCAGGTCACCAAGAGGTGCTGGGAACATCATGAGATCGGGGCTGAGGAATGAACAAATCCCCTGGGGCACAACAGCCTGGAGTGTTTCCAGAAATGTGTTAGATACGGGCGGGTGTGATGGTTTAATCACGTTCTATATTTTATTTGACTGGAAGAATATAAAGCAAACCAGGCCCATCTTTAAATTACAAAGATAGTTTATTAATACACACAAAAACAACAAGAAAAGGGAAAAAAGACAACAACAACAACAAATGAAACTTCTAAAACATCTTTCTTTCTCTTTTTAAGTTTTTTACCTTTCTTCACTCAAACATAAAAAGACATGACTTGCAACCTCAGCCAGTTTTACCATTTTAAAAATAACCTTTTATCAGTTCTTTTAGGAAAGGAGTCTCTCTGGGTTCTATATAGACATACCATACCCATTAGCAGTTCTTTCAACACTGCACATAGGCCATATTTGCTTACTGGGGTACTGTTTAAGGATGCCTCCTCTAGTATGACACAAAGATTCTCTTTTTCTATTTCCAAAATCATCTCAAGACCCAAAAACAAATCTCCTCTTTCTTTAAGAGCAAAAAAGCTTCATATCACTTTTAACTAGAACCTTACATCCCCCCAAAAGCATTTATATGTTACAGGAAACAAAACCAATTCAGTCTTTATAGTTTACCAGAAATGTCCAGCCAAAATTAGGCCACTCCTTGTCCTTTTGCTTTAAAGTTCTTTTCACTCTTCCCTTACCGACTGTAGCTTTATGCCGTGTCTTTCCATAGTTCTTTCGCTATAACTGTTCTTCTTCCGGAGAAAGATGATGTTTAGGAAAATCCATTTGCTCACAACAAAAAGTTAAACTTTTCGGGCTGCCGGGCTGCCCACGTGGCTCTGCGGCGGGAAACTGAGTCGTCTAGAAGCCGTGCGCTGGTTTCTTCGGCTTGAAAAGAATAGCAAGGGCGAAGGAGCACTCCGTCCGAGCTCTCTCCCTCTCTCTCCATGCTGTCCGCCTCTCCGCAAGACAGCGGCTCCCAAAGCTCCGACCCGGCTTGCCCGGCTCCGGCAGCATTGAGGCCCGGCCCGGCCCGTCGCAGCCGCCCCGGGGTGGGGGGGGGCACCGAGGCCGGCCGACCCGGCCCGGCCCGTCGCAGCCGCCCCGGGGTGGGGGGGCACCGAGGCCGGCCGGCCCCGGCTCCGGCAACATCGGGGCCCGGCCCGGCCCGCCGCAGCTGCCCCGGGGTGGGGGGGCACCGAGGCCAGCTGGCCCCGGCGGCCCTCCATCTTTAGTCTGCCACCCTAACGACGAAGAGACCGCTCCTCCCCCCCACCCAGCCTTTTTAAGCATTTTGTCAAAAGTCGCAGCTTGTCCTCCACTGGACAAACTGCTTGTCAATCAAAAAAACTGACCCCGATTGGAACAAAATCAGGCCCCTCCTAGCCCATGACAGCGGGAGGCACTGGAGCATAAAGGTTGGGATGGCAGAATTGCCATGGGAATGTGGGATTTGGAAATGTGAGATTTGGGAGGGCAAAATTTGGGAACATGGGAATTCCCATGAGAACTCCACTGGAGGATCCTACTGCAATCCTATTCCCATGGAATTCCATGGGCAGATCTCAATCCCATCCCACTGCCTTGGAAGCTCCAATCTGGTTCCCCCCCAAAACCCATCCTGGGGGTCTCCCTATGACCCACCCAGCCCCCCCAAAACTCCTCCTGGATTCCCCCTCATCCCCCCACTGGGATTCCTGGGTGTGCCCCCGTGTCCCCTCCCCCAGGACTTTGGGGGTCCCTCCAACCTGTCCGTGCCCATCCCCCATTTCTGCCCCCCTCTGATGGTGGGCGCTGGGGCTGAGTGCTGGTGCCCCCCCTGCCTGCAGCAGATCCAGCGGTGAGGGCAGTTCAGGGGCTCCCTTTGCATTTGGGGTCCCCTGGGATTTGGGGTCACCCCCTGGTCCCCAGGATCTCCCTGAACACGCTGACACTGCCTGTGCACAGTGAGAAGGTTCAGACCCGGCACGGAGTCCCCAGCTCTGTCACCGGCATCACCCAGGTACCCCCAAAACCTCCTGGGAACCCCCAAACCCCCCTGGGACACCCAACCTCCCTGGGACCCTAAAAACATCCCTGGACCCTCCAAAAATTCCCCAAGACCACAGAACTCCATACAGACCCCCCAAACCCTCTCAGGACATCAAAATTCACACAGGACCTTCCAACACCCCCCAGACCCCATTGAGAAGGTTTATACCTGGCACAGGGTCCCCAGCTCTGTCATTGGAAGGTACCCCAAAACAGATTTGGGACCCCCAATTCCACGCACAGGATCACCCAAATGCCCCCTTCGGGACCCCTGAAAATCCCACTCAGGAACCCACAAAAATCCACCGTGACCCCAAACCCACCCAGAACATACAATGCTCCTTCAGGAACCCCTCACAAATGCTTAAACCCAGCACGGGGTCCCCATCGCCATCACTGGCATCACCCAGGTACCCCCAAACCCTCCCAGGACCACCAATCCACCCCCCCCCAGGGCTCTGCTGCCGGAATCAGCGGGAGTGGTGTTGCCCTTTTCAGGGGAGTTAGACCCGACAGCAGCTGAGGGCTCTTAAAGCAGCAATGGTAGAGAGAACTCCAAAAATCCACCCTGGGGGGCAAAACATCCCCCAGAGGGGATTGTACTGGGGGCCCCCTAAAAATGTCACCTAAAGCTGTCATGATCCCCCCCAAAAGGGGCTTGTGGGGCTGCGGCCTCACAAACACCCTAAAATGGGGAGGAAAAACACCCTGGTAGTGGTGGGATCCCACCTGGATCCCTCCTGGATGGCTGGAGCCATCGTGCTGCTCCTACGCATTCCCAGTATGATCCCAGTACAGCCCAGTCACTCCCACTCCTGGTATCCCCCCCCCCACCCCTCTCTGCGTTCCGACAGGTCCCGGCTCCATCCCCGCTCCTCCCGCGGGTGCGAGGGGTTCGGGAACAGGGGAGGAGGAGGAGGGAGGGAGGAAGAGGTGGAGCGGCAGCAGGAAGCGGGAGGAAGAAGAGGAGAGAAGGGACCGGGCAGCTCCAGCGCTCCCTGAACCCCCAGCACCCCGGGAGCATCGCCCCCCATGCCGCAGGTGCCCGGGGAGGGGGAGCTCGCCCCAAATATCCCGGGGGGTCCCTGGGTTTGGGGTTTTTTACGGGGGGATGTTCGGAGCTTGCAGGGCTCCAGAGCCGAGCCGCAGATGCCCCTCGGGGGGACATCGGGGGCTCCCCGGGCGGTGTTTTTGGGGGTTCCCGGTGGCGGCAGAGCCCCGGCGGGGGCCGGAGGGATGCGGGTCCCCCCGCGGTGGGGGTTGGGCTTCCCGGGCCGGGCCCTCCGAGCTCTGCTGGGGCCACGTGGGGAGCGCGCGGGCCCGGCGGGGGCGGGGGGACACCGGGTTTGGGGCGCCCCGGGAGAGCCGCGGCTTCCCTGAGCGGGACCCGTGAGAGAGGAGAGCCCCAGAACCGCAAAGGGGGGACCCTGAGATGGGGGGACCCCTGGGATTGCCGGGACCCCGGCGGGGGTGCTGGGGCTGGAGGGGCGGGATGGCCGGGAAAGGGTTCGGGGGTGCCGGCAGTGGCTGCTCCCAGTATGAGCCCAGTTGCCCTCCCCATGTGGTTCCAGTTTCCTCGGCACTCCCAGTGTGAGCCCGGTCACTCCCAGTAGGAGCCTGGTCACTTCCCCTCTCTGCCTGATCCCTGTTGCTCGCAGTAGGAGCCCAGTCATTCCCTAACTGCATCCCAGTTGCTCCCAGTTGCTCTCACTTTCGTCTGTTGTATTCCCAGTTCTCTCAGCTGCCCCTGGCATTGTCCTAGTCACTCCCAGTATGATCCCTGTCTCTCCCAGCAGGTCCCCAGTCACTCCCACTTGCTTCCAGTTTCACCCCAGCACAGTCCCAGTTCCCCCCATCACATCCTAGTCACTCCCAGTTTGGTCCCAGTCACCATCCCTGTGGGTCTCAGACACTCCCAGTATATCCCAGCCCCTGAACATTCTCATTCCCAGGCACTCCCACTCACCTCAGCGTGGTTCACTTGCCCACAGTTTTATCTCAGTTATTCCCAGTTCCTCCCATTGTGTCCCCAGTGTGCTGCCAGCATGGGCCTGGTAGCTCCCAGTAACCCCCAGTCAGGGTCCATTGGCCCCCACTCGAATCCCAGTATGATCACAGTCACTTGCGATCTAATTCCAGTGACTCCCAGACACTCCCAGTCACTCCCAGTCTGATGCCCGTGCCCTCAGTGTGATCCCAGTTGCTCCCTGTCAATGCCAGCATGACCCCAGTAGCCTCCAGTATGATCCCTGTGACTCCCTGTTTCTCCCAGTATATGCCAGTCACCCCCAGCATGCTCCCAGTCTCTCCCACCTACTCCCAGTTGCTTTCAGCACAGTTCCAGTTCCTCACAGCCACTCCCAGTCAATCCCAGTATGATTCCCATCTCTGTCAGTGAGAGATCCCAGTTCTCCCCAGCATGGACCCAGCTGTTCCCACTGTGATGCCAGTAGGATCCCAGTTGCCCCTGGCATAGTTCCAGTTGTTCCCAGTTCCTCCCAGTATGATCCCAGTTGCCCCTAGAATAGTCCCAGTCCCTCTCAGCATGGTCCCAGTCACGCCCAGTTGCCCCCAGTGCAGACCCAGTTACTCCCCTCGCTCCCAGTTGCCCCCAGCCTGGTCTCAGGTTCTCCTCAGCACGGTCCCGGTTGTTCCCACAGTGCTTCCAGTCCCCCCAGTATGTTCACAGACAGTGTACTCCCAGTACATCCCAGTTGCCCTTGGCATGCTTTAGTAATTCCCAATCACTGCCAGTTGCCCCAGTTACCCCAGTAGAGCCCAGTCACTCCCAGTGCTGGCACTCCTGGGATCCCCCAGCCCTCTCTGCGTTCCCCCGTCCTGGATCTCCCGAGAGGAGCCCCAAGGGCTGGAAATCCCCAGCCAGGGTCCCCAGCAAGCCCCAGTTTGGATCCCCAGCTTTCCCAGTTTCCCTCTCCTTTTCCCCGGGCCGGGTTCCCCCATCCCCAGCGGGTGGGAGCAGCTGAGAGCCCCGTGCTGCCCATCCCGACCTGTCCCGGCTCCATCCCCCCTGCTCCCGCGGGCAGTGAGGGTGTGGCTGCTGCTGGGGGAGGAGGAGGAGGGAGGGAAGAGGAGGAGTGGGAGGAAGAGGATGAGGAGGGACAAATGAAGATCAAGGAAAGGAGAAGGAACCACGAGGTCAAGCGCTCCCTGAATTCTCAGCCCCCCCCCCATGGGATCATTGTCCCCCCATCCCACAGGTGCCTGGGGAGGGGGAGCTCCCCCCAAATATCCCGGGGGGGGGTCCCTGAGTTTGGGGGTTTTTTTGGAGGGGATGTTTGGAGGATGAAGAGCTCCAAAGCTGAGCAGAAAATGCCCCTTGGGGGGACATTGGGGGGTCCCAGTGGTGGCTGCCAGCAGAGGCAGCCTGGAGGAGCAGAGCCCTGTGTCCCCCAGGACCCCAAAGTGGGGAGCCCAGAGAGGGGGGAGCACCACGATTGGCAGGACCCTCAACAGCCTGGAGAGGGGCAGGGGGGCACTCCTGTGACCCCTTGCACACCAAAGCAGAGAATAAGGGGAGAAGGGTCCCTGCGATCCTAAAAACCCCCAGCATTCCTAAATGGGGAGACAGAAGTGGGGGAGCTTTTCGTGTTCCTGGGACTCCCAGCAGCCTGGGGAGGGAGGGCACTGAGTAGACAGGTGTCCCCCAATACAAGTGTGACCCCCAGCAGCTAGGACAGGTTGAACCTCCAAATACCAAACAGGAAAGACCAGAGACACCTGGTCTCCTGGAGCTCCTGGGAGGCTTTTTTGGGGCTGAATCTTGGTGTTTGGGAGCTTTTTATGGAGCCCGGATTCCCAGTTACTGCTAGAGATGGACTTGGGCAGAGGGGCCTTCAAACTCAATGTGCTCAGCCCTTGTTTTCCCTCCAACCAGGATTTCCCATTCCCAACCCTTGGCTGTGTTGAGAAGGAGGCTGCAAGGAAGAGGAAAGTGCCTCGGGACAGCCAGGCAGGTGAGGAGGAAGTCACTGCCCCTTTCCCCCTCTCTCCTGCTCCATCTCCCAGCCCAGCCTGGCCCCCGGCTGCAGGACAACCCTGCTGCCGACGCCGTCCTGCCGGGGATGCACTGGGGGGATCTCCTTCCCCTTCCCTCTGGCACGGAGGCAAATCCCATCCTCTCCTTGTCCTTCCTCCCCCAGACAAGGAGCTGAGCATGAAAAGCAGAGAGGACAAATCCCCGCAGCAGAGCCTCGTGGAAGGGGATGTTTTGAACAGCTCCACAGCACAGGAATCCAACGGGGAGGGAAAGCCCCGGAGATCCCTCAGGAGAAAGGGCTGCAAACGCAGATCACGGGGATGTGAGGAGGAAAGACCCACCCTGTGCCGGGAGGGCAGCCGGAGATGGAGCCAGAGCTCAAAGCTGGTGGGTCATGAGCAGCTTCATGATGGGGAGAAGCCCCACAAGTGCTTGGAGTGTGGGAAGGGCTTCAGCTGGCCGTCCCTCCTGATCCAACACCAGAGGATTCACACTGGGGAACGACCCTATGAGTGTGGGGAATGTGGGAAGAAGTTTCAGATGAGGTGCACCCTGATCCGTCACCAGGTGGTCCACACTGGGGAGAGGCCCTACGAGTGTGATAAATGCAGGAAGAGGTTTCAGCTCAGCTCCAGTCTCCTCCTGCACCAGCGCACGCACACAGAGGAGAAGCCCTTCCGCTGCCCCGACTGCGGGAAGGGCTTCAGACGAAACTGCCACCTTGTCAGGCACCAGCGCATCCACACCGGGGAGAGGCCCCACGAGTGTGAGGAATGTGGGAAGAGCTTCAGCCGGAGCTCCCACCTGATCCGGCACCAGAGGACCCACACCGGGGAACGGCCCCATGAGTGTGGGGAGTGTGGGAAGGGCTTCAGACAGAGTGCCAACCTGATCTGCCACCAGAGGACCCACACTGGGGAACGACCCTACAAGTGTGGGGAATGTGGGAAGGGCTTCAAACAGAGAGCCAACCTAATTCAGCACCAGAGTATCCACACTGAGGAAAGGCCATACAAGTGTGAGGAATGTGAAGAAAGTGTCAGCCAGCATGCCAACCTGATCATCCACCAAAAGATCCACACTGGGGAGAAGCCCTACGAGTGTGGTAAATGCAGGAAGAGGTTTCCCACCAGCTCCCGTCTCCTCCTGCACCAGCGCACACACACAGAGGAGACGCCCTTCCACTGCCCTGACTGTGGGAAGGGCTTCAAGGACAGCTCTGCCCTGGTCAGGCACCGGCACATCCACAGCGAGGAGAGGCCCTACAAGTGTTCTGAGTGTGGGAAGAGGTTTCCCACCAGCACCCGTCTCCTTATACATCAGCAGATACACACGGAGGAAAGGCCCTTCCACTGCCGCGACTGTGGGAAGCGCTTCAAGCAGAACTCCGGCCTCATCATCCACCGGCGCATCCACACCAGGGATAGGCCCCCCACGAGTGTCCTGAGTGTGGGAAGAGATTCTCACACAGCTCAGCCTTGACCAGACATCAACAGAGACACCGGTAAGGGAAGCCCTGCCAGTACCCCCAGTGCGGGAAGAGCTTCGTGCACTGCTCCAGCTCCATCCCCCACTGCAGGAGCCACGTTGGGCAGAGCCCTGGTGACCCACATTCTCTGTGATCCATGTTGGGAAGACACCTGGCTGCTTATCCTTTCGTTTTGGCCTTAATTTTTTTCTCTTCTCCTTCTCTATACACTCCAGAAGCCAAGAGTCTGCCACCTCCAAACCCCTCCAATCCTGCTGTAAACAACTCAATCTTACCCCAAAATGGCTGAATTCCACCTCAAAATGGCTTCTTCCCACCTCAGAAAAACTCAATCCCACGCCAAAGTTACTCGCTTCCAAATCTGCCAGGGTGAGAATGGGTTGGAAGGAGATTGGGAGAAGTGGGATCCCAATTTGGAGCGGTGGGATCAGGATTGTGTGGGGCTGGGTGGGTGGGATGTGTTTTGACAGTAAATAAAACACTGAGAGTTCTTGATTTCCGTCCCATTCATTTTCAGTCAGTTCTGTTTTCAGTGCCACCTTCTCAGCTGATGGTGTTTGTGTCCTCCTTTCTCTCCTGCCTCTCTCTGCCTGCTCTGTTTGTGTCTCAGTGTCTCCCTGGAGCCAGGGCAGCTCCCACCAAAGACCCTGCCCTGATTTAATTCCCAATGCAGGAGCTCCAACAAGCATGGATGAAGTTCTGGGGGCTGGCAGTGCAATGTCCCTGTGGGATCTTGCTGCCCTTGGCTTTTGGTGCCTTCTTCAGAGCTTTGCCTTTAAGGGCAGGAAGATCTTTTGCTTGCTGGGAACTGGAATTGCAGAGCCTTGGAGTGTGTGCCATGCAGGACCATCCAGACTGGGATCACATGGACTGGGATCCTACAGGCTGGGACAGCACAGATGTGGTGGTGGGTTTTCTTAAGCTCTTTTGGAGTTGTTTATCGCAATGGTTCATCCCTGCTTTCTTCCTCCCGATAACTCAGGTGCCGTCCAAAGGTATCTTCTCCTCTGACCCTTTGTCCACCTTTCCTGACCCTGCCCTGTGTTAACCTGGGGCCAATCACCTACCTGCCCCACCCCTGTGCCACATGGTTTAAATGTCAGCGTGGGACCCTGCCCATGCTCTCTGTCTCCTGCACCACCTTGGAGAATAAAGCCCTCTCTGAGAGAGCCTTTTCTGACTCCTGCTTCAAACCTCGACACCGACGTCATACAGGGACGGCAGAGAGCAGAAGGCAGCTCTGCTCTGTACGGTTCCTGGGACAGCTCGCAGTTTGGGAACGGCCACTCCTGACCCACGTGGCAAGGGTGGGAGCTAGCCGGAGTTCCCTGGCCCCCCAGTGTCACGCAGACCGGGACCATCTGGATCAGGACCATCCAGACTGGGATCATGCAGACTGGAACCTTGTAGACTGGGATTGTATGGGTTGGGATCATGTGGACTGGGGTTGTACAGACTGGGATCATATGCACTGGTGTCCTGTGTTATGGAATCAAAAATGTGTATTCTATTTTCATCTGCTAAAAGCAGTTGGGGAATTGTTCTTTATTTCTTGTAACTTTAGAAGGAGAGGGACGGGGGGAGGGGTGGGTGCCTTTTGGGTAATGGGCCATCAACAGACTATACCCCCGGACTATACCCGCTCCCCCCAGAGCCCCAGAAGCCCCATTTGCATGCATAGTCCTATTGTGGGATGCCCCACCCAGTGGGGGGAGTCTACAATTGCTGCCGGGAAAACTGAGCCGGCCGGGGACAGGCTTCACTTGCTTCACCCCGATTCCTGGGAGGAAGACGGCACCCCATCTCATCTTCGCCAGACCCCATCTCATCATCGCCGGACCCCATCTCACCATCACCTCACCCCTGGACCCCTCCTCATCACTCCTAGACCCTTCCTCATCACTCCTAGACCCTTTTTGGCTACAGGATCGTCCCTGCTCCAACAGAGCCACGTCTGTCATCTCAGGACTCACTTCTGGACTGCTTCCAACACCCTGACTAACAGGGTGCCAGGTGGCAGCTCTGATTCTGTCAGGGCTTTCCCAAATTGTTGTTGTTTGTTTGCTGGTTTGGTGGGGTAGTTTTGTTTCCTACCACATTTGTATTATTGATATTCCTAGTAAAGAACTGTTATTCCTATTCCCAAATCTTTGCCTGAGAGCCCTTAATTGAAAATTTATAATTTGGCAGGGGTGGGGGGTTTGCATTCTCTATTCTAAGGGAAACCCCAGTTTCCCTGGCAGACACCTGTCTTGTCAAACCAAGACAGATTTTGGCGCCCAAGTGTGGGGCACAAGGGCATTGAGACAGAGGAATAACAGTTCTTGTGTACTAGATAGAAGTCTACTGCTCAAAATCATGTGGTCCAGCTTTCCCTGGTTTGGCTGGCACGTGGTTGTGGCTGTATTTCTGCCATTTGCTGGCCCTTATCTAAACATGGGCCCTATAACCAAGGCTACTGTGGCTGGCATCCAGTTTATTTTGTAGGTTAATAAGGTGAGGAATTCGTGGATTTTTAACTTCCTTTAGAAAGCAGGCACATGGATTCAGGGCTATCATAGACTAACTCTGTGTTTCTGGGGTTACTTTAATAATGGTACATATTGTGAGGAAATGGCACCTGGGGAAATTTTCTCCCAATCCTTCACTCAGTTTTTTGGGTCTACTCCACCAGCTTTTCAAGGGTTAAATTTCCCTCTGAATGCTAATGACGTCATACAGTGGTTGGTGCTGCTTATAGGCCTATTCTATTTGGTATTCAGAGATAAAGGGAGACTGGCCTGGGTAAGCACTCTGATAACTACCCCAAAGAATAATGATGCTGCCCAAGAGCCCACCCCTGTCCCACAGCCAGCCTCAGGCATAAACCACCCGGTTTGGGTGAAGGCTCTGATAAAAGAAATGCATGAGATGAACCAGATGCTGAAAGAGTACATTTCCCCAGCTGGTGAGAAACCTTCGCCCTGCCCTGACAAAAGAGAATCTGATACAGAACCCGCAGACATTACAACTGTCCAGGTTCCAGCTGACACACAGGGGCAGTCACAGCCAGCAGCAGTTGCCCCTGTGGAAACAAAGAAATCTAAAGTGAAAACAGCAAACCCAGAGAGTAAAGATAAGAAGGGAGGGCCCTCACAAGACACAAGGGAATCACATGTTCAGATCATCACTAAGACCCTGTCGTATGAAAGTCTCCGTAATCTGCAAAAAGATATTGTACGGCGGGGACGTAAGGCTTACACTGCCTGGCTACTTCGGGTTTAGGATCTTATGGGCACAGGTGTCCAACTAGATGGTGGAGAGGCCAGGAATTTGGGACCCTTGACCCAGGACTCAGGTATAAATCAGGTATTTGTAAGGGAGCCTGGACCTCTTTCCCTCTGGCAGCGGCTTTTAACGAGTGTGAAAGAAAGATTTGTCCACAGAGAAAGAATGCAGGAGCACCACCATAGAATGCGCTAAAAAACTCTGGAGGAAGGAATCCAACAGCTGAGGGAAGTGGCAGTACTAGAGGTACTTTTTGGGAGGAGTGGACAGCATGATAATGATCCTGACAAGGTTAGATGCACAGCGCAGATGTTATGGAACCTGGCAAATCTGGGGCCATCTCAGTATACTACATTCATTGCAACCATTAATGCTGAGGACAATCGAGTGACAGTGGGGGCTGTTGCCAATAAGCTTAGGAATTATGAGAGCATGATCAATGGCCCGCTGCAAGCTCATATCTCTGCCGTGGTGAAAGAGCTCAAAGAGGAAATGAGGGAGGTGAGGGAGGAGATGAGGAAGAGCAGTTCCAATGTGGCACCGGTGCGAGTCACAGGCCCCAGAGTCAGAGCCCAACGACCCCCAGCCAGAGAGAGAGGGTACACCCCGAGAGCTGACCTGTAGTTTTACCTGCGTGACCATGGGGAAGACATGGGAGTGTGGGATGGGAAACCCACCTATGTCCTGGCAGCCCGGGTGCGTGAGCTCAAGGAGAGGAACACTCACCAAAGGGGTGCCACTAAAATGAAAGTATCCTCAACCTCCTATGCCCAGGCTGTCAGTAGTCAAGATGCTGGAACCTCTAGTATGTATGCTCAGGGAGGGAATAACCAGTGCTAGAGGGGCCCTGCCTCTAGCCAGGTAGAAGAGAGGGACAATCGGATCTATTGGACTGTGTAGATCCGATGGCCTGGCACATCTGACCCACAGAAATACACGGCTTTGGTTGACACTGGCTCCCAATGTACCCTGATGCCGTCGGGGTATGTGGGAGCAGAACCCATCTCTATTTCTAGAGTGACAGGGGGGTCCCAGCAACTGACTGTATTAGAGGCCGAAGTGAGTTTGACTGGGAATGGGTGGCAGAAACACCCCATTGTGACTGGTCCAGAGGCCCCGTGCATCCTTGGCATAGACTATCTCAAAAATGGACATTTCAAAGACCCAAAAGGATATCGTTGGGCTTTTGGAGTAGCTGCTGTAGAGACGGAAGACATCAGACAACTAAATACCCTGCCTGGTCTCTCAGATGACCCTTCTGCTGTGGGACTGCTGAGAGTTGAAGAACAACAGGTGCCAATTGCCACAGCAACAGTACACCGTCGGCAATACCGTACTGACAGAGACTCTGTGACTCCGATCCATGAGATGATTCGTAAACTGGAGAGCCAAGGGGTGGTCAGCAAAACCCACTCACCCTTCAACAGTCCCATTTAGCCTGTGCGTAAGTCTGAAGGGGAATGGAGATTGACTGTGGACTATCGTGCATTGAATGAAGTGACTCCACCACTGAGCGCTGCCGTGCCGGACATGCTGGAGCTCCAGTATGAGCTGGAGTCCAAGGCAGCAAAATAGTATGCCACTATTGACATTGCCAATGCCTTCTTCTCCATTCCTTTGGCAGCAGAGTGCAGGCCCCAGTTTGCTTTCACCTGGAGGGGCGTTCAGTACACCTGGAACCGACTGCCCCAGGGGTGGAAGCACAGTCCCACCATCTGCCATGGACTGATCCAGGCTGCACTGGAGAAGGGTGAGGCTCCGGAACATCTACAGTACATTGATGACATCATTGTGTGAGGAAACACGGCAGTGGAAGTTTTCGAGAAAGGAGAAAAGATCATCCAGATTCTCCTGGAAGCTGGCTTTGCCATCAAGAAGAGTAAAGTCAAGGGACCTGCCCGAGAGATCCAGTTCCTGGGAGTGAAGTGGCAAGATGGACGGCGTCAGATCCCCACAGAAGTCATTAATAAGATCACCGCGATGTCTCCACCGACCAGCAAGAAGGAAACACAAGCTTTCCTAGGTGCCATAGGTTTCTAGAGGATGCACATCCCTGAGTACAGTCAAATTGTGAGCCCTCTGTACCTAGTTACCCGCAAAAAGAACGATTTCCACTGGGGCCCAGAGCAGCAACACGCCTTTGCCCAGATCAAGCAGGAAATCGCTCATGCGGTGGCCCTTGGCCCAGTCAGGACGGGACCAGAGGTAAAGAATGTGCTTTACTCCGCAGCTGGGAGCCATGGTCTGTCCTAGAGCCTTTGGCAGAAAGTGCCTGGTGAGACTCGAGGCCGGCCACTGGGATTCTGGAGCCGAAGCTACAGAGGGTCTGAAGCCAATTACACTCCCACGGAGAAGAAGATCTTGGCTGCCTATGAAAGAGTTCAAGCCGCCTCAGAGGTAATTAGCACTGAAGCACAACTCCTCCTGGCACCCCGACTACCAGTGCTGGGGTGGATGTTTAAAGGAAAGGTTCCCTCTACCCATCACGCCACTGATGCCACCTGGAGCAAATAGATTGCCCGCATCACTCAGCGCGCCCGTATTAGAAACCCGAATCGCCCTGGGATTCTGGAAGTGATCACCAACTGGCCGGAAGCTGAGAACTTCAGTCTCACCGAGAAAAAAGAACAAGAGCAGGTAACCCGGGCTAAAGAAGCTCCACCATATAACCAACTGCCAGCAGAAGAAGCACGCTACGCTCTTTTCACTGACGGTTCCTGCCGCATCGTAGGGATGAACCGGAAGTGGAAAGCAGCCGTGTGGAGCCCCACAAGACAGGTTGCACAAGCCACTGAAGAAGAAGGTGGGTCAAGCCAGCTTGCCGAACTCAAAGCTGTTCAATTAGCCCTGGACATCGCTGAAAGAGAGAAGTGGCCAAAGCTCTACCTCTACACCGATTCGTGGATGGTAGCTAATGCTCTGTGGGGCTGGCTGGAAAGGTGGAAAAAGGTCAGCTGGCAGCGTAGGGGAAAACCAATCTGGGCTGCTGATGAGTGGAAGGACATCGCCACCAGAGTAGGGAAACTACCTGTGAAAGTCCGTCATGTGGATGCCCATGTTCCCAAGAGTCGGGCTAATGAGGAGCACCGGAACAACGAACAGGTAGATCAGGCTGCGAAGATAGAAGTGTCTAAGATAGACTTGGATTGGCAACATAAGGGAGAGTTGTTCCTAGCTCGGTGGGCCCATGATGCCTCAGGTCATCAGGGCAGAGATGCCACTTATAAGTGGGCACGAGATCGAGGGGTGGATCTAACCATGGACAGTATCTCTCAAGTTATCCATGACTGTGAGACGTGTGCTGCCATCAAGCAGGCCAAGCGGGTGAAGCCCCTCCGGTACGGTGGACGGTGGTCCAAATATAAGTATGGGGAGGCCTGGCAGATTGATTACATCACCCTGCCCCAAACCCGCCAAGGCAAGCGCTATGTGCTGACCATGGTGGAAGCCACCACTGGGTGGCTGGAGACCTACCCTGTGCCTCATGCCACCGCCCGGAACACCATCCTAGGCCTTGAAAGACAAGTCCTGTAGAGACACGGCACCCCTGAGAAAATCGAGTCAGACAACGGGACCCATTTCAAGAACAGCCTTATAAACACCTGGGCTAAAGAACACGGCATTGAATGGATCTATCACATCCCTTATCATGCACCAGCTGCCGGGAAAGTAGAACAGTGCAATGGACTACTTAAGACCACTCTGAAAGCACTTGGCAGAGGGACCTTTAAGAACTGGGAAGTGAACTTAGCAAAAGCCACCTGGATAGTCAACACTCGAGGCTCCATCAATCGAGCTGGTCCTGCCCAGTCTACCCCTTTGCACACAGTAGATGGAGATAAAGTCCCTGTGGTGCACATGAGAAGTATTTTAGGAAAGACTGTCTGGATTAACCCCACCTCAGGCAAAGGCGAACCCATCCGTAAGATTGTTTTTGCTCAAGGACCTGGTTACACTTAGTGGGTAATGCAAAAAGATGGAAAAACCAGTTGTGTACCCCAAGAAAACCTAATCCTAAGTAAGAACTGAGTGTAGGGGTTCATTTTGCATAGTAGTTCATTGCTTTCGGTATGATGCAGATGATAATAGAATAAGGGGTGGATAATGTCCTGGGTTATGGAATCAAAAATGTGTATTCTATTTTCATCTGCTAAAAGCAGTTGGGGAATTGTTCTTTATTTCTTGTAACTTTAGAAGGAGAGGGACGGGGGGAGGGGTGGGTGCCTTTTGGGTAATGGGCCATCAACAGACTATACCCCCGGACTATACCCGCTCCCCCCAGAGCCCCAGAAGCCCCATTTGCATGCATAGTCCTATTGTGGGATGCCCCACCCAGTGGGGGGAGTCTACAATTGCTGCCGGGAAAACTGAGCCGGCCGGGGACAGGCTTCACTTGCTTCACCCCGATTCCTGGGAGGAAGACGGCACCCCATCTCATCTTCGCCAGACCCCATCTCATCATCGCCGGACCCCATCTCACCATCACCTCACCCCTGGACCCCTCCTCATCACTCCTAGACCCTTCCTCATCACTCCTAGACCCTTTTTGGCTACAGGATCGTCCCTGCTCCAACAGAGCCACGTCTGTCATCTCAGGACTCACTTCTGGACTGCTTCCAACACCCTGACTAACAGGGTGCCAGGTGGCAGCTCTGATTCTGTCAGGGCTTTCCCAAATTGTTGTTGTTTGTTTGCTGGTTTAGTGGGGTAGTTTTGTTTCCTACCACATTTGTATTATTGATATTCCTAGTAAAGAACTGTTATTCCTATTCCCAAATCTTTGCCTGAGAGCCCTTAATTGAAAATTTATAATTTGGCAGGGGTGGGGGGTTTGCATTCTCTATTCTAAGGGAAACCCCAGTTTCCCTGGCAGACACCTGTCTTGTCAAACCAAGACAACTGGAATTTCACAGGCTGGGACCATCTGGATCAGAACCATAGAGACTGGGATCATATGGACCGGGATGGCTGCACTGGAATGATGCAAACTGAGGTGGTCCCGCCCTGCCCAGGGGTCCCTCCAAGTCTCGTCCATTCCTGAACGGGACCATGGCCAGAACTCCTTGGAAGGAACATGAAGGTTCTGGAGTAATCCCAGTGCCAATCCCGGTGCTGATTCCAGTGCCGGCCTCAGCCTCAGTCTGGTTCCTGGAGAGGTGCCAGTCTCAGTGCCAGTGCCTTTTCTGGTTTCAGTCCCGGTCTCAGTCTCAGACTTGGTCTTGGTCCCGGTCCTGGAGTGACGCTGTTCAAGATTACAATGGCACGGACTCCGAGGTCAGAAGGCTGAAATGACTCCAAATCTTTATTACTTGGGAATTTCTTTCTTTTATACTATTTTACAAGGAACCACCCAAGGGGTGGAAGAAAGACAAATTTTTTCAACTACATTGGTCAAGTCAGAGGGACATCAAGAAGAAGTCCCTCCTAGGGAAAAGAATGTAAACATAGGTTACAGTTAGGAAAACGTGTCTCTTGTTAACAAAACGGTGTCTAAGAAAGAGTTTCAGAAAACTCAAACATCACAGCATGAACCAAAGCTACACTGGAGCAGTGCCAGTCTCGGTGCTGGTTCTGGTCCCGGTCTTGGTCTCAGTCCTGGAGTGCTCCTGGTCTCAGTTCTGCCCGCAGTCCCGGAGTAGTCCTGTAGTGCTCCCGGTGCTGGTCCCAGTTCGAAAGTGCTCTTGATGCCAGTCCCAGTGTTGGTCTTGGTGTCAGTCTTGGCCCCAGTGCCAATTCTGGTGCTGGTTTTGGTCTCGGTCCCAGTCCCAGTGCCGATCCCAAAGTGCCAGTCTTGGTTCTGGTGTCGGTCTTGGTGCTGGTGCCAGCTGTGGTGCTGATGTTGGTCTCAGTCCTGTTCCCGGAGATTTTAGGTCCATTTGGGTGATTTTAGGCCAAACTGGGCAGGTTACGACAGGTTTTAGATCCCTTGGAGTGATTTCTAGCCTTTTAGGGCGGATTTTAGGTTCCTTTGGCTGATTTTGGGCCAAATCTGGTGGGTTTTAGGGTGGATTTGAGTTGCCTTTGGGATGATTTTAGGCCCATTTGGGTGGGGTGTCAGCTCGTTTGGATGCTTTTATGACATTCTGACCAATTTTAGGTGGATTTTAGGTGACTTTGAATGATTTTAGCCCCGTATGGGTGGATATTAAGCATACATGGGAGATTTCAGGCTCCTTTTTTTGGTGATTTTAGGCCCATATGGGTGGATTTTCAGCCTCTTTGGGTAATTTTAGGTCGAACAAAGTTCATTTATCGATTTTAGGTCTTGGTGTGGCTTTCAGGCCATTTCAGGCGATTTTAGGTCCCTTTGGGTGATTTTAGGCCAGATCTCGTGAGTTTTAGGATGGATTTTACGCCCTTTTTGGAGGTTTAGGGGTGATTTGAGGCAATTTTGTGTGGGTTGTAAACCAGTTTGGGCAATTTTAGACCCCTTTGGTTGGATTTTAGACTCCTTTGGATGATTTTAAGCCCATTTGGTTGATTTAAGGTCAAACCAAATGGATATATGGAGGATTTTAGGCCCCTTTGTGTGATTTTAGGTGACTTTGTAGGGATTTTTGGCCTCCTTGGGTAATTTGAGGCCCAACGTAATCAAGTTTAGGGTGGACTTTAGGCCCCTTTGGACATTTTTAGGCCCTTTAGGTTTATTTTAGGCCAAACTGGGCCCTTTTAGGATGGCGCAACCCCATGGCCATGGCATTCCCCTCATAATTCCCTCCCTGTCCATGATGCCGCCCTTTTCCCCTCAGAGTTCCTGACTTTTCTTTCACCCCACCCTCACAGTTTAGGGTTCAGAACAGAGGAGGAGGAGGAGGGAGGAAGAGGTGGAGCAGCAGCAGGAAGGAGAAAGGCAGAGGAGGCAGAGGCGGCTCCAGCGCTCCCTGAACTGGCAGCACCCCCGGGATCATTGCCCCCCATCCCGCAGGTGACCAGGGAGGGAGCTCGCCCCAAATATCCCAGGGGGGTCGCTGAGCTTGGGTTTTTTTGGAGTGGGAGATGTTTGTAGCTTGCAGGACTCCAAAGCCGAGCTGCAGATGCCGCTCGAGGGGACATCGGGGGCTCCCCGGGCGGTGTTTTTGGGGGTTCCCGGTGACAGCAGAGCCCCTGCGGGGCCCAGGGGGATGCGGGTCCCCCCGCGGTGGGGGTTGGGCTTCCCGGGCCGGGCCCTCCGAGCTCTGCCGGGGCCGTGTGGGGAGCGCGCGGGCCCGGCGGGGGCGGGGGGACACCGGGTTTGGGGCGCCCCGGGAGAGCCGCGGCTTCCCTGAGCAGGACCCGTGAGAGAGGAGAGCCCCAGAACTGCAAAGCGGGGACCCCGAGGGGGGGGACCCCTGGGATTGCCGGGACCCCGGCGGGGGTGCAGGGGCTGGAGGTGCGGTATGGCCGGGAAAGGGGTTTGGGGGTGCCGGTGCCGGCAGTGGCTGCTCCCAGTATGAGCCCAGTCACTCCCAGTATCCATAAGTGGGAAGACAGAAGAGCGGGGAGCTTTTCGGGTTCCTAGGACTCCCAGCAGCCTGGTGACAGCAGGGACCAAGTAGACTGGAACCCCCAATACAAGTGTGACCCCCCAGGAGCTGGGACAGGGGAGAAGCCCCGAACACCAAAGGGGAGAGACCACAGATGGGGAACTCCTGGGAGTCTTTTTCAGGGCTGAATCTTGGTGTTTGGAGGGTTTTATGGAGCCCAGATGCCTGCTGACTTCTAGAGACGGACTTGGGCAGAGGGAATTTCAAATGCAACTTGCTCATCCCTTGTTTTCCCCCAAATTAGGATTTCCCATTCCCAAACCTTGGCTGTGTGGAAGAGGAGGCTGCGAGGAAGAGGAACATGCCTTGAAACACGCAGGCAGGTGGGGAGGAAATCACTGCCCCTTTCCCCCTCTCTCCTGCTCCATCTCCCAGGCCGGTGTGACCCCCAGCTGCAGGACAAGTGTCGTAGCTAATATATTAGGTAGTCGAGATAAATCTGGTCATAACAGACCCAACTCGGCTGACCTGGCTTGTTCTAGAGTTTCCCAAGTAAATAGGAGAGCTCCTGCAGACACCTCATCCAATCATAGCCAGTCCAGAGAGCAGACACATCACTGATCAAAGAACTGAGCAGGCTTAAGACCCAGACCAACAGGTGCCTAGAACCAGGAGTTTTGAACTGCCTATATAAGAGAGTTCCAAACAATAAAATGTGCTGTTTGTCTCATGATCAAGAAGTCTTGAGTCATGATTTCTGTCTCCCTACCCAAGACCCCCTAGCTGGAAAAACTGAAAAACAAGAAGCTGGAAAAGCT
Organism: Phylloscopus whistleri; assembly: GCA_017589585.1. Classification (NCBI taxonomy): domain Eukaryota; kingdom Metazoa; phylum Chordata; class Aves; order Passeriformes; family Phylloscopidae; genus Phylloscopus; species Phylloscopus whistleri. The sequence goes on from JADMLD010001108.1 coordinate 64,527, forward strand.
GAAAAATGAGTGGTTGTGAGAGCTGGAAGAACCAAAGCAAAAAGCTGAAATAATAGAAAAGAAAACCCTGCCGGAAATGTGCAAGATGGATATCACTGTAAGACAACCTCCTTGTCAAGGTATTAATTCTCCTTTCACCTAATGGGGAGTAGAGTATATGCAGCAGGCATTGCTAGCTCTGCTGGTGTGGTAAAATTGCCCTGGAAAATTGTTTCAGACTTGCTGTGGTGGTTGAAAGCCGAGCAGGACGCAGAGATGGCAGTACTGATGCCTCGGACACCGCCCACAAAAAAGCTCACCAGGGGCACAGACCAGGGCAGAGCAGCATGTGAAAAACCGAGAGAAAGCAGCCGTTATTTGCCAGAGTTTCCCTAATGCCACCTGCACAGAGTCCATCCTCAGAATGCCCTGGTCCACCCACGCCCTGCCTAGAGAGACAATCTTTGGGCTCTGCACCCCGCAACGCACTACGGAGAAAGCTCGCCAAAGAATCTCAAGATGGTGGAGAGCACACAGCATGCGGGGCACTCACCCAAGATGGTGCTCGCCACAAGGCACAGGATGTTCCTGCTCAAGATGGTGGAATGCGTGCACCACAGGCTGGAAGAGAAGCCGGCTGCCCCGCCGCCGGAGCTGACCCGGTGCCGCCCGAGCCGTGCGTAGAGCCACCGGTGACCAGGGACACAAGCTACCATGTACCGCTGCATCCACAGTCAGGATGTGAGAAACAGGAGAAACACCGAGGCAGCCAGTGCAGCAGTCGGCACCCGAGAGAATGGGAGACTTGGCCAGCTCGGCCAGCACCCAGGACTGCGGGACATCACGTCATGCCAGCTGTGAGCAGCCCCAGACATCAACAAAACGGAGCAGACCTGTTAGAAAGAAAAAGTAAAAAAGTTACTGTTAGCCATATTTACTGTCGTGCAGTTACTGTTTGTTGTGTCAATGATTGTTGTGATTGTTAAATAATGTTAATAGATGAAAACCACTCACCTTGTACCCCTACTGTACCCCTATCCCTAGTTGCTGTGTCCTGTTCCTTGTTCCTGGTTCCATTGGCCCCCGCCTCCACTGCTCCCCAATACTTCCACATGGCAACCAATGGCTCCACCCAGTATGCAAACCATGCCAACTCCCATGAATCTGAGCGACCACAGGAAGTAAGACCACCACATATAGACCCCTAAAGCCTGCGAGCCGACACCCAGATACCTTATTGGACCATGCTGGGGGACTGACAAGACACCGAGCTATCTGTCGAGCCATTTGGTCGTCTCGTCATGACCGGAACAGAACTTGCTCAAGGACACCCCCTAGACCTCCAGTGGGCAAAAAGGGAGTCTCCTATAAGACTCCTGTGAGGTTGGAGACCCCAGCTCTGCTTTCAGGCAAAGCTTCTTGCACCTCCTCCTCCTCGTTGTCCACAGGGAGCAGTGGCGGTGAGTGGGACCTTTCAGACCCCCATGCAGGCTGATCAATAAAGGCTTGAAAAAGGAGAAGAAGGTCTCCTTGCCCGTTCCTAACAGTTTGGGGATTCGTCTGGGATTGGGCCACGCCTGAAGAGGACTCCAGCAAGGGACAACTGCAGGCTGGCTGCCGAATCTGGGCCTCCAGGACCAGCTGGCCACCCCTGGACCCGGAGACTAGCCTGGGCCAGGACAACACAGAGGAGTTCTGGAACTGGTAAGACGCCCATGTCAGGAGTAGGAGGCGAGCGATTGCGGTGTGAGTGAGACGGGGACCGGCGGCTTGGCCCTCCAAAGCGAGTGTGGACCCCTTAGTACCGCAGTTCCGGACTCTTGCGAGGGGGCCGGCTGGGAACGGGGGGAAGCGAAAGAACAAAGAGTGCGTGAGGCACCTCCTGGGAGCACAAAGAGGCTCCCCCCTCCAGGCATGCGGAGGTTCCTTAGTGTGTGGGTGGCACGCATAGGGGTAGGTCTCCCTATTGAAAGGGCTAGGCGGTCTAGGCTGCTCTGGGCACCTGGAGGGCCTAGGCAAGTGAGAGTCATGTGCAAACAACCTAAGTAACTCCCAGGGTGGTGTGTGGGGGTGCCTAGGTTAGGTGTGAGTGAACACAACCCACCCCGCTTGGGTACCCGAGAGGACCTGACCGGGGAATTGGAATTGAGAGTCCCCAGGCCCTACTGGCACCAGGCGGTCAGTGAAGGACCTTCGCTTCCCAGGGTCTGTGACACAGGACATGCGGAAAGGCCATGGCTGTCGCGGCTCAGTCTCGGCTCAGGGAATTCCTGGGAAGGGAGGTTGTCAACTTGCTACCGGAGAGCACAGGAGCAGGTAGTCTGCACAGGTAGGTGAGGCAGCTAGGGTAACACACACATGCATCCCTTCACCGAAGCCATCCCTTGGTGGGCGGGGTGGCTAGGAGGGAAGGGGGAATTCTCCCACCACTTACTCACATTCAGGCCTCGCGCAGAAGTTATCCTCAATGGGAAGGGGGATAGTCGGGGAGCGGAGGGGCAGGGGGTTCCAGGGCAAGCCCTTCTGACCAAAAACTTTGTAGACGGCGCTGAGACAGGGACGGGGGAAGGTCCCAGGGGGTCTAGTGCTGGAGTCCCCTCGACGTCAACTCAGGAGTGCTCAGTCTCCACTGGCAGGGGAGTCAGGGAGCCGAGGCACGGGGGAAAGGGAGATCAGACTTTGTCTGATTTTGGTGAAAGGGAAGAGCAAGTAGAAGGCTGGCCTAGTGTAGAAGAGAGTGCGAATCCCTGTATGAGAGGGTTGTGTGTATCCCTTGGTGTGAGAGAAAGTGCAAGGAAGAGAGAGTGCAAGTCCCTTGAGTAAAAGAGTTTTTCATTCTTTTGAAGTTCAAAAGTTTAGTTGCCCGTCATTAAAATTTCTGTTCAAGTAGGAGCACCTTTATAACGTATAGTTTAAGTAAGGGCCAGTTTAAGTTGTTTAGCAGTTGCGTTGCCTGTCAGTTGTTGTTTCGTTTGGGTAGAGGCACTGTACGTTTTTAAAGCCTGGAGTCAGGAAGAGTAATGGGGCAGTGTTTATGTAAGGGTGCAGGCCCCAAGGGGAATGAAGGGGCTACCAGAACCATTCCCCCGATAGCCCATTAGAGCAAATACTAAGCCATTGGGATACACAAGAGGCCACCAAGGGCCTAGACGGGATCAAAATGGGCCAAACCTCCTCCTCCTGTATGGAGGTTTGGCCCAAACTAGAGATGCAAGGACAGTGGCCGTGGTACGGCACCCAGAGATCCCTGGATGTGCTCCCAATTATACCAGCATTTAAAAACCAAGAGGTTCTAGCCCAGAAGAGATAACCTATGCAGCCTTGTGGCTGAAAGATAGAACAGAAACAGAGGTAGTGAAAGTATGCAAGTTAAAGGAACAGAAGGTAGAAGTTAAAGAAGTACTTTCTTTAGCAAGAAAGCAAGAAAAAGAAGCTAGTGGAACCAGTAGCAGATGGGACCCCCTAGACCACGTACCCCCTCCTCCTGTATACCCAATAGCACCCCAAACTCCTCCCTGCAATTCCCTGGTTATCCCAACCTCCCTACCACCCCCACTTAACCCTCTTATTTCCTGTCTGAATCCTTTCCACCTGAACCCCTACATCTTCAGCCTCTCCTACCGTCCCGATATCCTTTTCCTCAACCCCATCACCGTTGGTAACCCTGGTCCCTTCTAATCCACCTGCTACCTCCAGAAACCCCTATAGTGAACCCAATCTCCTCTCCCTCACGTATGGCGGTCCCTTTGTCTCCTCCCAGTTGGGAGTCAGGTATGTCCAGGGTCAATCCCAACTCTCCCCTTAACAACCAGCAACTCCCTATAACTCCTATTTCTAGTCAAGAACAAAATCCTGAAGATGGACCCTACTGTCATACATGATCCAAGAGAAGTCCCTATGGGAGGAGTAGTTGGAGGGGTAGGGTTTGTCAATGCCCCATTGACGGCTTCGGAAGTCAGGCAATTCAAGAAAGAGCTGGGAAACTTAGTTGAAGACCCAGTAGGGATAGCCAACCAGGTAGACCAGTTCCTGGGTCCTAATATTTACACCTGGGGAGAGTTAAACTCTATTTTGAATATCTTATTTAACCCCAAAGAGATAGCCATGATCTGTACCGCAGGGATGCAGATCTGGGAAAAGGAGAACAGGTTGGGGCCCCCAGGAGAGAACAAGCTCCCACAGATGAATCCAGGGTGGGATTTGAATAGGGAGGAGGAAAGACAGAATATGAGGAACTACAGGTCCCTAGTGGTAAAGGGTATTAAAGATTCTGTTCCCTGGGGTAATAACACTAAGCTAGCCTTTGATGGGACCCAGGAAAAGAACGAGAACCCAGCTACCTGGTTGAACAGGTTGAGAAGGAATTTCCAACTATATTCAAACATAGATGCCGACAGTCCTGAGGGCCAGGTACTGTTGAAAGCGCAGTTCGTTACCAAGTCCCGGCTTGATATCAGGAGGAAACTTGAAAAACTAGATGACTGGCAAGAAAGAGGGATCAATGAGCTATTAAAGGAAGCTCTAAGAGTTTATTTGAGAGAAGAGGAAAAGACAAAGACAAAGGTAAGGCTCATGGTGGCAGTGGCCAGGGACACTGTCTGGGCAGGCAAGGATCAGCCAGGTGAAGGGAAGCCAAAGTCACAACTGGAGGAAGACAGGAAGAAACCTGTTATGCTGCGATGGACCAACCCTGGGAACTCTTGAGGGAGCGGGAAGTGTTATTATTGTGGAGAGGCTGGGCATATCAACAGAGACTGTAAAAAGCTACTCATGGATGAGGCAACAGGTAGGGAGCAGGATACCTTGGAGAAAATCTTAAGGGGAGAGGAGGGTGATGACTAGTGGTGTCGGGGGCTGTATGTATTAGGGACCTGATAAAACACCGAGAAGAGCCCCTAGTAAATTTTGAGGTGGGTCCCCAGAGCGAGGAGATTGAATTTTTGGTAGACACGGGAGCAGACCGTTCAAGTATGAACAAGCTCCCAACTGGAATGTCTTTAAGTAATAAAGTTTGTGAAGCATCAGGGGCTGATGTGAAACCTTTTATGGCGCCAGTAATAGAAAATGTCAAAGTAAAGGGAAATTCTCAGCAGTGCTATGCAGATTTTGTGTATTTACCAGACTTAGAGACTAACCTATTAGGAAGAGACTTGCAGGTGCAGTTGGGGGTGGGAATAATCCCAGTAAATGGAAAAATGGTAGTCCAGATGATGAAGTTAACAGCAAAAGATATAGGAGAAATCAACTCTGAGGTTTGGGCAGAGGAAGAAATGCAGTGGTGTGTTTGGGTTTCTCTGTTAAATGTTTGTTGATGCTGTTCATTTGGTTCGTTCCATGTACCCCCGTTCAAACCCCATTTGGTTCTTACCATGGTTGTTTACCCAGTTTTGGTTAAATGTCAATCTCCTACTCTCCACACCCAAGGACCTGTCCATCTTACCGAGGCCTCTCCCTGGGTCTAGAAAGTTCCAGGGAAGGCGTTGTGTGGTAGGCCAGGATCTGAGGAAGTCCCTCCTTCGCCGCAGGGATTGGCTCCTGGAGGAGTCTGTCATTCCCACTGCCACTCCCTGGTCCTCCCTGATTGGTTCCTTCCCTGATCCTTCCCTCCACTCGTCCCCCTTGGTAAAAGCAGCCGACCCGGGAAAATCTGCACCCTGCTGAGGCAGATTCCCTGAAGTGAGGTTGCTTCCCTGGAACCCTCAATAAACTTCAGTGGCAACTGTTCAGCAGAGTCCTCCTTTTTCTCCTCACCATCGTCACAACTTCCAACGCGCAAGCTGGGCTGTAAAGGGCCCACCGGATCGGCTTGGTTGGTCAGCCTACCGAGCTGTACCGATTGCCTGTCACCGACGCCAGGGCTAGCCGGAACAGGCAAGGGCACAGACAGCCGAGGCAAGGGGCAGGGCAGCCACAATTGTGCAATGCGTGCACCTTGTGGAACAGTACAGGGTGGAAAGGGAGTCCAAGCCATGATTTTTATTTCCCCTACAGGGCCCGAGTCTATGACTCCGGGCACGACAAAAAGCCCTAGGAGGGTAGTCGAGGACCTTCCCATCAGCAAAGCACTTGTCTGGAGTTCTGGTGGGCCAAAAATTACTGTAGGGAGTAAATGAACAGAGGAGTCAAGCAAAGTTACTGTGTCTGAGGTTGCCAGGTCCAGTCCGGAGCTTCCTGCAGTTGCTGGGCAAAGACTCGAGATGGTTCTCTGCTGGGCGTTCTTGGTGGCTGCGCTTGTGGGGCTTGTGGAGCTGGCATCTGCAGCAGTACCACCTGTGTCGGCTGCTGAGGCTTTTGTGTCATAATGCAGCGCCGTCCCGCGCTCCTGTTCCAGTTTCCCTGGACCGGGTGACCTTTGGAATCTACTTAGAATGACGTTGATTAGCAAAATGACGACCTTTATGGCATTGTGGACATATATCAGGAATCTTAGGCTTACCTTATTTCTGAGCAAGGCAGTCTTTTTTAAGGTGGCCAGGCTTTCCATAGCAAACTGCTGAAGTGTTAGAAGCACCCTTGGCTGCTGCAAAAGCTGCAGCCATGGCCTCAAACTGATGTCCTATAGTCTCAATATGGTTGCATGCTGAAACCATTTCAACAAGGCTTGGTTCTTGGTTTGGCAGGGACTTCAGGAGTTTTTTACAGTCAGCATCTGCATTTTCGACAGCAAGCTTTCAAAGCAAGATTTCATGGGCATCTGCATTATCAATCTGGCGTTCTAGTGCTTGCTTAAGGCGGTCAATGAACTGCATCTAGGGCACCTGGGGCCCCTGGACAATGGTTGTAAATGCCTTCAGGGGTGTTTTTGCATCAGGGACTTTAAGAAAGACTTGGCGAGCTGTGTCCCGAGTTCCATCAAGGGCTTCCCTTGGGCAATCTTGCACCTGGGGAGCTGGGTCGGAGTACGGACCTGTCCCCAGGACCTGCCTGATAGTAAGGGCAGCCAGGGCTTGATTTGCGTGGCCCATGAAAGTTAGATCAGACTGCCCCAGGCTTGGTGAAGCAAAGCCCCTCGAGGTTCCTGGTTCTCTTTGTTATTAACACTGCAGTTGTTGCTGTTTGTTGGCCTTGTTATACATACAAGTAAAGAACTGTTATTCCTATCCCCATACCTCTACCTGAAAGCCCCTTTAATTTTCTAAATTCTAAGAATTTGAAGGGAGGGGATTTGAGTTCTCCATTCTGAGGGAGGCTCTGCCCCTCCCTAGCAGACACCTGTCTTTCAAACCAAGACAGGGGGAAAAGTTCAGAATGACCTCAGGACAGCCCACCACCACTTAGAAGCTCTGGGGTAAGTAGGACCAGCAGGACACAGCTGGATCCATGGCTGGTGCTGAGCTTCTGATGGATCTCCCTCCCTCCCTTCTCCCTCTCTTCCTGCCCTTCCTCCTTTCTCTCCCTCACATTTTATTGTTCAGGGAGTCCTGTACTATTGACTTTGGCACGTGGTCCCATTTGCCCCTGAATTTGGGCAGAGGCACCTCAAGGATGGCATCTGAACAGCTGGGGATCCTTCAGGTGACCTTCAGCCCCTCATTCCCGACAGGCACGAGCCCAGGAGTGCTGATCCTCAGGCAGGGAAGCCCCAGAGGGACCAGAGGAGCCCGGGCTCCAGGTTCCTGTCCATGCTCCACTCCTGCTGGCACCCCAACCTGTGCTCCCCGGGGATGGGGCTCCCAGAGCCCTGGGCAGAACCTGCTTCCCTCTGTGCCCCAAGCCCTGGGGGCTCCAGAGGCTGCTCTGGCTGCCCTTCGTCCCTCCCAGCCATGTGGGGACATTCCAGGCTGTGCCAGCTTGCCCTGCCCAGGGCAGCAGGCGGGGGGAAGGGAGAGAGAGCCCTGGGAGCCCCCAGAGTGGCTCTGCTGATGGCGGGGGAGGAACCACAGTCTGCCAGGGCTGAGAGAGGGACAAGGGACACACACACGGAGATGAGAACAAGCCCACACGGACACCCAGAGCTGCTGTGCTGAAGGGGTTTATTGATTCTTGCAGGGAAATTCCCAGGGCTCCCAGGGGATCAGGGGGGTTCTCCAGGGATGATCATCTCCTCATGCCGCTGGAGGGGGACAGGACACGAGTGTCATCACCAGTTCCAGGCCTGAAAGGAAGAGCCCAAATTGTGGCCCCGGTGTCCACTGGGACATGAGAGGGCCCTTGTCTCCTCCCCTCTCTCTGCAGGGATCTGCAGCAGCAGAAGGGATTTGGAGCCCTGGATACATCCGAGACTGGACTTGGCTCTGGAGATCCAGGTGGTTCCCAGAGCCCCTCAGCCTGGAAAATCCCACAACCTCCCAGAGCCCTCCCTGCTCCTACAGGGACACTGGGTGTCCCCAGAGCCCCCCAGGGCAAGGCAAGCCTTGGGGACAGCTCTGTCCACCTAAGCCCAGGACAAGGGTCAGGGACAGCCCCCTCCATGTCCCTCTGCCATCCCCAAGGTCTGCACAGCCCAAGGGGTTCAGGGATCTGCCCTGGCCCCCGAGGATCTTTGGTGGGGCTGGAGAAGGCCCGAAGATTTCTCACCGGGGCATCCAGAGGGGCAGCCGGGCATCACTCCCGCAGAAGCTGCGCCTGCTCAGCCACGGGGGGCTGGGGAGAAAGGTGGGGTTAGAGCCACACTGGAGGATACTGGGGCATGCTGGGCTGTACTGGGGCACACTGGGGTGTGCTGGGGTGCACTGGGATGCCCTGGAGGGTCATGAGCAGGACAGGGGAAGCTCTGGGCCCAGCAGAACTCCAGGTACCCACCTCAGACCTCTTCACTCGTTGGACGCCACTCTGTGTGTGGAGAGAGATGGGGAGATGTCACTGGTCACTGGGGTGTCCCCGGGCCCAGCAAGGCATGGGGGGACCCAACTGGCCCCCAGTTCCCACACTGGTGCCCCAATTCCAGCACTTACCAGACTGCATCCACCTAGAGCTCCTCCTATGGCAGTCTGCAGATGGAGAGCAAAGGTTTAGTCTGGAATGGGTCTTGTGGGGCTCAGGGGAGCACAGGTGTCCCCAAGGCCTGTGGCGACCCCTGGTCTGAGGGGCAAAATCCCTTCTGTTCGCCCCAGCCCCACTCCAGCCAGTTTCACCTGATCCCTGTTCCTGCCGGGACCATGGTGGGGATGGAGAGAAGGAGAGCGAGGGGAATTTGGGGCCACCGAGGAGGAGGGGTTGGAGTAGGAGGTGGGGGCCCCGAAGAGAGTGAACTGGGGGGAGCTGGGGGTGCCAAGGGATGGGGCTGGTGGTGTTGAAGGGATGGGAATTGGGGAATGAGGGTGGGGAGGCAGGAATTCCAGTGGGGGGGCCACAGGGGCTGAAGTGGGGGGTGGGTGGGGACAGGAGCAAGCGGGGGCAGAGGAACAAAATTGATGGGTTTGGGAGGGGCTTTGGGAGGGGCAGCCAAGGAGGGGGGTTTGGGGACACCCCTGTCATGGGCAATGAGAAAGGGAAAGGACTGGAGGAAAAGAGGAGAGGAAATGGATGGGGCATGGTGCTCCTTGGGGCTGAGTGGGCTGCACTGGGATGGGTGAGAATGCAATGGGGACCCTGGGGAAGGTGCAGCCTTGGGAAGCCCTGGGCTGTGCTGGCATGAACTGGGGGGCACTGGGGTGCCTTGGAGGGTGATGGCCATGAGAGGGGAGGGTCTGGACTCAGCACAAGAACTCAGGGTACTCACATCGCCATCAACAAGGCCACCAGCTGCCTGTGGAGAGACCATGAGATGTCACCAGTCACTGGGGTGTCCCCAGTGCTGGGAAAGGTTGGGGGTGACCAAAGTGCCCCCCGGTTCCCACACTGGTGCCCCAGCTGCAGGACTTACCCCAGCACATTCAGCTCCACCACTGCCATCCTGGGCCTGGGGAAGGAGAGCAAAAGGTTGGTCAGGATTGGCCCGTGTGGGGCTGGGGGGCCCAGCAGAGCCCCGGGATTGGGAAGAGCCCCCAGCCCTGAGCCCAGCCCGTGGCCCTGGAGCCGCACCTTGCTCTGTGCTGGGAGGCACAGCAGGATGGAGAAGAGCAGGGCCACGCCGAGCACAGCCACCTTCATCTTCCTCTTGGAGCGGGGAGCGCTGCCTGAGGCTGCAGCAGGGCAGGAGAGCCTTTATCCCTGCCGGGACTCCTCCCTGTGCCCTCCCCGACAGCCCCCAGGCCAAAGCCCGGCTTGGCACAGCCCCCAGCCCTGACCACCAGCCCGGCCCTGGCCCAGAGTCCATCCCACCTGCGGCACTGATCCAGCCCCCCTCCCCGGCTGCCAGTGCCTCCGTTCTCCACTGACATTCCGGGACATTGACAGGAGATGTTCCCTCCTCACGGGACACTGACCACACAGAAGGGACCTGTTGTGGGACAGGTGGCAAAACCCTTCAGGCTCCTGAATTGACTGTTTGTGTTGGATTTTCCTGAGCAGTGACCTGGAAGATTTTCCTTTTGCCTGTTGGTGCTCTGTGCCTCCTTTGTTGGGGAATTGAGGAGCGTTGATCCTGGAGGGGCCCAGGGACATTTCCAGCCCCCGGACACCTGAGGGGCCTTTCTGGATGACCCCAGCTGTGGGTTCATGAACAACATCAGTGCACTTTGCACAAACTCTCTCCGCATGGACAGCGTGTGCTGGATGCCATTGATAAGGAAAAAGACCCAGTAATTGATTGCCAATTAGATAAACCTTTATTTAAGCAAGAAGCCGAAGCAAGCGGCGCGCTGGGAAAGCCGGAGAGTCCAAGTATCAATTCGCGCTCCACACTCAGCTTTTGGAGTTTCTCCCGTAGCTTCTCAGTTTTATAATTTTTGGTTTACACACACCCCTTGGTCCCTCCCCAGTCCATGTTTTCCCATATTTGGTCATAGTTGAGTCTTCCAACTCCGGGAATCTGGGGTCTTCTGCCCTCCCATGGTGGTCGGTGGATGAAGTCTCTCCTCTTCCTCACAGCACGTCCATGGGGACTTTCCACTGTGGTCACGGGTTTCACCACATCTCTAGTTTTCTCTCTTTCTTCATGTCTTATCATACAAAGTGACATTACATTATCCTGCACCAAGGCCGGGCTTTTTCTAACTTCTCTATTTCTGCAGTTTCTGCAAAAAGCAATTATTGCTAAAATAGCTTCTACATAACTGAAATTATTAACTAGAACACTAAACACAAATTATCTAAACCATTAATATCATCTGTAACACCACCCAGGTACCAGGATGGCTGCTTGTTCTCCAGGTTGCTGTCAATTGCCACCCCCATGGGTGATTCCCTCAGATCCTGGGTACATCCCTAACCAGGCGCTGACAAGATCTTGCTCAAAGAGATTCCTGTCCTTCCCAGTGAGCAGGAGCAGCTTCCAGAGGCTGAGGGCTGCTGCCCCATTCCCAATCCCACCTTCACTGCCCAGATCTCCAGCAAGGAATCCCCAGCTGGGCTCCAAACCATCTCAGTCCTGACTCTTGGCCTCGGATCTGGCACTGCACTCACCAGCTGATGGTTTGCTCTCCCAACTGCAGCAGGAGCAGGAGCATGGCACAGGTGGAGAAACTGATGGGGGGACCTGGCAAGGCATTGCTCTGGCCAGCAACTGTTCACCAGCCAGTTATCCCAGCCAAAGCACCACAACAGCACTGAGACCCCCTGCTCCTGTCCTGCCTCCCCCACTCTCCCCCACCCCGCAGCTGCTGAGGGAGTCTGGGAACTGGAGGGCTCTGGGAAATTTGGCAGGGAGATGTAAATGTGGGGAGAACAGGCTCCTCTTTTCCCCCCTGTGGCCCACGGCAACACCTCCCTGTGGTCACAGCCTGGGGAGAATGGCCGGGCCAGGAATTGATTTGGAACCCAAGTGTGGAAAAAATCCCACAGGAAGGAGGACAGGAAAATCAGAAGTCTCCCAGGTTGCTGACAGTCCTGCTCAGGGAGAGGAAGGGACACAGTCCAGGACAGATCAGCTGCACCTCAGACCCCCCTGGTCAATTCTCTAACCCATCTCTCCATCAGACACCAAACGGGGAACTTTTCCATGTTCCAAGGAGCTGCTGATCCACAAACAGGAGCACGTCTGTGCAGAGTCCATGAACCCACAGCTGGGGTCATCCAGAACGGCCCCTCAGGTGTCCAGGGGCTGGAAATGTCCCTGAGCCCACCCAGGACCAACGCTCCTCAATTCCCCAACAAAGCAGGCACAGAACATCAACAGGCAAAAGGAAAATCTTCCAGGTCACTGATTGGGAAAATCCAACACAAACAGTCAAGTCAGGAGCCTGAAGGGTTTTGCCACCTGTCCCACAACAGGTCCCTTCTGTGTGGTCAGTGACCCGTGAGCAGGGATCATCTCCTGTCAATGTCCCGGAATGTCAGTGGAGAATGGAGGCACTGGCAGCTGCTGGGAGCCCTGGCCAGGGACTGTCCCTGCTCTGTGTCCTCGGGGGTCACCCTGACAGGGCCTCTGAGCTGGGACAGGATCATCCTGGAAAAAAAACCAGGGACCCCTGGCATTCCCTGTGCCTCAGACAAACCCAAATCAAGGTTTCACCACCAGCCTGTGATCCCCAGCTTGGGTCTCATGAAAATACTTCTCCACACACTATCGTAGGCAGAACACAAAACCAGAGCACTCCTCTCCTGTCCCATGGGCTGCTGGAGGGGTTTGGAAGTGGATGGCCATTGGGAAGAAGGACTGCAGAGGGACTGCTCCCCCATTCCCAATCCCACGTTCACTGCCCAGATCTCCAGCAAGGAATCCCCAGCTGGGCTCTGAACCATCTCAGTCCTGACTCCTGGCCCCGGGATCTGGCACTGCACTCACCAGCTGATGGTTTGCTCTCCCAGAGAGCGGCTGAAATCTTTTTGCATCTCTCCCAGGTCAGCCCCTGTTTCCATGGATCCTTCCTGGCTCCGGGGCAGCCAGTGCAGCCAAGGCCCATGGTCTGGTGTTGGTGTGTCTGGAGATGCAATCCTGCCCTGTTCCCCTCCCTGGGTGCAGAGCAGGGGTTGGATGGGCCCAGCTGTGTCAGACAGGCTTGGTGCTGGGGCTGCCTTGGTTCCAACCTCATGACACTCCCTCCCTCCTGAACTTGCTGGGCTGGAAGCCCCAGCCTGTTGGAGGTGACAACCTTCAGAGGGACCTGCCTGTGTTTCCCCACAGTGTCGGCCTCACCTGCACTGCCTTGGGCTGGCGCAAATCCCTAGGGAACCTTCCGGGAGAGTTGGAGAACCCCAGGAAAAGCTGGGAAACTCTTCCTGAGAAGCACCATCGGGAGGATTGTAGTTTCACAAGGATGTTCAAGACACTGAAGATTTGTTGGAATCAGGGGCAGCACAGCTACGAGGGAGGCACAGGTGGGGCAGGTGCCACTCTGTGTGTGTCCTCTGCTGAAAACACCTTGGAGGACAAAAGGCAAGAAGTGAAATTGGGAATTGTCTCCGTGCCCAAAGCAGAGGGATGGCCCAGCACAGAGCTCCAAGGCCTGACCAAGATCAAGGCCAGGATTTTACAGCACTTCCCAGAAAGCCCCCAAGGAGCAGAGAGGTTTGGCAGCCCAAACCCACCTGTCCCAACTGCAGCAGGAGCAGGAGCATCGCACAGGCAGAGAAACTGATGGGGAGACCTGGCAAGGCATTGCTATGGCCAGCAACTGTTCACCAGCCAGTTCTCCCAGCCAAAGCACTACAACAGCACTGATGTCACTGGTCACTGGCCCTGGCCCAGAGTCCATCCCACCTGTGGCACCGATCCAGCCCCGCTCCCTGGCATCCCTCCAGCTTCCCGCACGGGTCAGCTGCCCCTGGAAGGGCCCAGGAACCCGGGGGGCCCAGGGGGGCAGGCAGGGATCCAAAGGCAGCTGGGGACCCTGTGGGGACAACCCCCACTCCAACACAGTCCATCCCGCAACAGCCCCCAGTGCCACATCCCGCAGCTCCCTCTGTCCCTGCACTCCCAGTGCTTTCCCTGTGGGACACCCTGGAGCTGAGCCCGGCCCCAAACCTGCTGTGTCCCAGCAGAATTGTCCCTGTGCCCACTCCAGCCCCTTGGCTGAATGGGGGGCTGGGCTGACCCATCTTCTCAGGGCACCAGGAGCCTGGGATCAGGGAGAACGGGGAGGTGGGAGCACAGCGGGGTCAGGGGCCACGGGAACAGCCGGGTGACTGGCATCTCCAGTCTCTGCAGGCCCTGGGGAGCGCTGGGCAATGGTGGCACTGGGACACCAGGGCTGGGTTCGGGGCAGTGCTGGGGTGGCCGTAGTGTCCGGCTCCAGCCCGTTCCTGGCACTGCAGCCCCAAACTGCTACAAGCCCCCAGGGAAGACCCCCTGCCCAGCCCCACTGTCCCAGCCGGGACCACCGTGTCCTGCTGGATGCTCCCAACCCCGCTCTGCTGAGCGTTCCCAGCCATGGGGTGCCAGGGGCTCTGTGCCCAGCAGGGCTGTGGCTCCAGCCTGGGCTGGCACTGGGACATGGCTCCCACAGCTGCCCTGGCCCCAGGGATGGCCCTGCCCTGCCCTGGTGCCAGCGCTGTCCCTGAGCAGGGGTCACCTACCCACCCGAGGGTCCCGCGCTCCTGTCCCGGCTCAGAGGCCCTGTCAGGGTGACCCCTGTGATGGTTTAATCACGTTCTATATTTCATTTGACTGGAAGAATATAAAGCAAAACAGGCCCATCTTTAAATTACAAAGATAGTTTATTAATATACACAAAAACAACAAAAAAAAAGGGAAAAAACAACAACAACAACAAATGAAACTTCTAAAACATCTTTCTTTCTCTTTCTAAGTTTTTTACCTTTCTTCACTCAACATAAAAAGACATGACCTGCAACTTCAGCCAGTTTTACCATTTTAAAAATAACCTTTTATCAGTTCTTTTAGGAAAGGAGTCTCTCTGGGTTCTATATAGACATCCCATGCTCTACATCTGCGAGGATTTTAAAAGAACTCCTGCAAACTGTGAAATCCTACCCATTAGCAGCTCTCTTAACACTGCACATAGGCCATATTTGCTTATTGGGGTACTGTTTAAGGATGCCTCCTCTAGTATGACACAAAGATTCTCTTCTTCTATTTCCAAAATTATCTCAAGACCCAAAAAACAAATCTCCTCTTTCTTTAGGAGCAAAAAGCTTCATATCACTTTTAACTAGAACCTTACATCCCCCCAAAAGCATTTATATGTTACAGGAAAAACTAGTTGTCTCTATAGTTTACCAGAAATGTCCAGCCAAAATTAGGCCACTCCTTGTCCTTTTGCCTTAAAGTCCTTTTCACTCTCCCTTTACCGACTGTAGCTCCATGCTGTGTCTTTCTATTCGCTATATTTGTTCTTCTTCCGGAGAAAGATGATGTTTAGGAAAGTCCATCTGCTAACAACAAAAGGTTAAACTTTTCGGGCTGCCGGGCTGCCCACGTGGCTCTGCGGCGGGAAACTGAGTCGTTTAGAAGCCGTGCGCTGGTTTCTTCAGCTTGAAAAGAAGAGCAAGGGCGAAGGGGCACTCCGTCCGAGCTCTCCCTCTTCTCCATGCTGCCTGCTTCTCGGCGAGACAGCGGCTCCTAAAGCTCCGGCCCGGCCCGCCCCGGCTCCAGCAGCATCGGGGCCCGGCCCGGCCCGGCCCGGCCCGCCGCAGCCGCCCCGGGGTGGGGGGGCACCGAGGCCGGCCGGCCCGGCCGCTCCCTGTCCCCCGGCCTGCCACACCGGAAGACAAAGAGATCGCTCCTCCCCCCACCCAGCCTTTTTAAGCATTCCGCCAAAAGTCGCAGCTTGTCTTCTACTGGATAAATTGCTTGTCAATCAAAAAAACTGACCCCGATTGGAACAAAATCAGGCTTTTCCTAGCCTATGACAACCCCCAAGGGCACAGAGCAGGGACAGTCCCTGGCCAGGGCTCCCAGGAGCTGCCAGTGCCTCCATTCTCCACTGACATTCCGGGACATTGCCAGGAGATGTTCCCTGCTCACGGGTCACTGACCACACAGAAGGGACCTGTGGTGGGACAGGTGGCAAAACCGTTCAGGCTCCTGACTTGACTCTTTGTGTTGGATTTTCCCAAGCAGTGATCTGGAAGATTTTCCTTTTGCCTGTTGGTGCTCTGTGCCTCCTTTGTTGGGGAATTGAGGAGCGTTGGTCCTGGATGGGCTCAGGGACATTTCCAGCCCCTGGACACCTGAGGGGCCGTTCTGGATGACCCCAGCTGTGGGTTCATGGACTCTGCACAGACGTGCTCCTGTTTGTGGATCAGCAGCTCCTTGGAACATGGAAATGTTCCCCGTTTGGTGTCTGATGGAGAGATGGGTTAGAGAATTGACCAGGGGGGTCTGAGGTGCAGCTGATCTGTCCTGGACTGTGTCCCTTCCTCTCCCTGAGCAGGACTGTCAGCAACCTGGGAGACTTCTGATTTTCCTGTCCTCCTTCCTGTGGGATTTTTTCCACACTTGGGTTCCAAATCAATTCCTGGCCCGGCCATTCTCCCCAGGCTGTGACCACAGGGAGGTGTTGCCGTGGGCCACAGGGGGGAAAAGAGGAGCCTATTCTCCCCACATTTACATCTCCCTGCCAAATTTCCCAGAGCCCTCCAGTTCCCAGACTCCCTCAGCAGCTGCGGGGTGGGGGAGAGTGGGGGAGGCAAGACAGGAGCAGGGGGTCTCAGTGCTGTTGTGGTGCTTTGGCTGGGATGACTGGCTGGTGAACAGTTGCTGGCCATAGCAATGCCTTGCCAGGTCTCCCCATCAGTTTCTCTGCCTGTGCGATGCTCCTGCTCCTGCTGCAGTTGGGACAGGTGGGTTTGGGCTGCCAAACCTCTCTGCTCCGTGGGGGCTTTCTGGGAAGTGCTGTAAAATCCTGGCCTTGATCTTGGTCAGGCCTTGGAGCTCTGTGCTGGGCCATCCCTCTGCTTTGGGCATGGAGACAATTCCCAATTTCACTTCTTGATTTTTGTCCTCCAAGGTGTTTTCAACAGAGGACACACACAGAGTGGCACCTGCCCCACCCGTGCCTCCCTCGTAGCTGTGCTGCCCCTGATTCCAACAATTCTTCAGTGTCTTGAACATCTTTGTGAAACTACAATCCTCCCGGTGGTGCTTCTCAGGAAGAGTTTCCCAGCTTTTCCTGGGGTTCTCCAACTCTCCTGGAAGGTTCCCCAAGGATTTGCCCCAGCTCAAGGCAGTGCAGGCATGGCCGACACTGTGGGGAAACACAGGCAGGTCCCTCTGAAGGTTGTCACCTCCAACAGGCTGGGGCTTCCAGCCCAGCAAGTTCAGGAGGGAGGGAGTGTCATGAGGTTGGAACCAAGGCAGCCCCAGCACCAAGCCTGTCTGACACAGCTGGGCCCATCCAGCCCCTGCTCTGCACCCAGGGAGGGGAACAGGGCAGGATTGCATCTCCAGACACACCAACACCAGACCATGGGCCTTGGCTGCACTGGCTGCCCCGGAGCCAGGAAGGATCCATGGAAACAGGGGCTGACCTGGGAGAGATGCAAAAAGATTTCAGCCGCTCTCTGGGAGAGCAAACCATCAGCTGGTGAGTGCAGTGCCAGATCCCGGGGCCAGGAGTCAGGACTGAGATGGTTCAGAGCCCAGCTGGGGATTCCTTGCTGGAGATCTGGGCAGTGAACGTGGGATTGGGAATGGGGCAGCAGTCCCTCTGCAGTCCTTCTTCCCAATGGCCATCCACTTCCAAACCCCTCCAGCAGCCCACGGGACAGGAGAAGAGTGCTCTGGTTTTGTGTCCTGCCTACGATGGTGTGTGGAGAAGTATTTTCATGAGACCCAAGCTGGGGATCACAGGCTGGTGGTGAAACCTTGATTTGGGTTCTGAAGCCAGGGGGAGGTTTGCCTGAGGCACAGGGAATGCCAGGGGTCCCTGGTTTTTTTTCCAGGATGATCCCATCCCGGCTCAGAGGCCCTGTCAGGGTGACCCCTGAGGGCACAGAGCAGGGACAGTCCCTGGCCAGGGCTCCCAGGAGCTGCCAGTGCCTCCATTCTCCACTGACATTCCGGGACATTGCCAGGAGATGTTCCCTGCTCACGGGTCACTGACCACACAGAAGGGACCTGTTGTGGGACAGGTGGCAAAACCCTTCAGGCTCCTGACTTTACTGTTTGTGTTGGATTTTCCCAAGCAGTGATCTGGAAGATTTTCCTTTTGCCTGTTGATGTTCTGTGCCTCATTTGTTGGGGAATTGAGGAGTGTTGATCCTGATCCTGGGTGGGCCCGGGGACATTTCCAGCCCCTGGACACTTGAGGGGCCATTCTGGACAACCCCAGCTGTGGGTTCATGGACTCTGCACAGACGTGCTCTTGTTTGTGGATCAGCAGCTCCTTGGAACATGGAAATGTTCCCTGTTTGGTGTCTGATGGAGAGATGGGTTAGAGAATTGACCAGGGGGGTCTGAGGTGCAGCTGATCTGTCCTGGACTGTGTCCCTTCCTCTCCCTGAGCAGGACTGTCAGCAACCTGGGAGACTTCTGATTTTCCTGTCCTCCTTCCTGTGGGATTTTTTCCACACTTGGGTTCCAAATCAATTCCTGGCCCGGCCATTCTCCCCAGGCTGTGACCACAGGGAGGTGTTGCCGTGGGCCACAGGGGGGAAAAGAGGAGCCTATTCTCCCCACATTTACGTCTCTCTGCCAAATTTCCCAGAGCCCTCCAGTTCCCAGACTCCCTCAGCAGCTGCGGGGTGGGGGAGAGTGGGGGAGGCAGGACAGGAGCAGGGGGTCTCAGGGCTGTTGTGGTGCTTTGGCTGGGAGAACTGGCTGGTGAACAGTTGCTGGCCAGAGCAATGCCTTGCCAGGTCTCCCCATCAGTTTCTCTGCCTGTGCGATGCTCCTGCTGCAGTTGGGACAGGTGGGTTTGGGCTGCCAAACCTCTCTGCTCCGTGGGGGCTTTCTGGGAAGTGCTATAAAATCCTGGCCTTAATCTTGGTCAGGTGTTGGAGCTCTGTGCTGGGCCATCCCTCTGCTTTGGGCACAGAGACAATTCCCAATTTCACTTTTTGCCTTTTGTCCTCCAAGGTGTTTTCAGCAGAGGACACACACAGACTGGCACCTGCCCCACCCGTGCCTCCCTTATATTTGTGCTGCCCCTGATTCGAACAATTCTTCAGTGTCTTGAACATCCTTGTGAAACTGCAATCCTCCCGGTGGTGCTTCTCAGGAAGAGTTTCCCAGCTTTTCCTGGGCTTCACCAACTCTCCTGGAAGGTTCCCCAGGGATTTGCCCCAGCCCAAGGCAGTGCAGGTGAGGCCGACACTGTGGGGAAACACAGGCAGGTCCCTCTGAAGGTTGTCACCTCCAACAGGCTGGGGCTTCCAGCCCAGCAAGTTCAGGAGGGAGGGAGTGTCATGAGGTTGGAACCAAGGCAGCCCCAGCACCAAGCCTGTCTGACACAGCTGGGCCCATCCAACCCCTGCTCTGCACCCAGGGAGGGGAACAGGGCAGGATTGCATCTCCAGACACACCAACACCAGACCATGGGCCTTGGCTGCACTGGCTGCCCCGGAGCCAGGAAGGATCCATGGAAACAGGGGCTGACCTGGGAGAGATGCAAAAAGATTTCAGCCGCTCTCTGGGAGAGCAAACCATCAGCTGGTGAGTGCAGTGCCAGATCCCGGGGCCAAGAGTCAGGACTGAGACGGTTCAGAACTCAGCTGGGGATTCCTTGCTGGAGATAAGGGCAGTGAACGTGGGATTGGGAATGGGGCAGCAGCCCTCAGCCTCTGGAAACTGCTCCTGCTCACTGGGAAGGACAGGAATCTCTTTGAGCAAGATCTTGTCAGCGCCTGGTTAGGGATGTACCCAGGATCTGAGGGAATCACCTGTGGGGGAGGCAATTGTCAGCAACCTGGAGAACAAGCAGCCATCCCGGTACCTGGGTGGTGTTACAGATGATATTAATGGTTTAGATAATTTGTGTTTAGTGTTCTAGTTAATAATTACAGTTATGTAGAAGCTATTTTAGCAATAATTGCTTTTTGCAGAAACTGCAGAAATAGAGAAGTTAGAAAAAGCCCGGCCTTGGTGCAGGATAATGTAATGTCACTTTGTATGATAAGACATGAAGAAAGAGAGAAAACTAGAGATGTGGTGAAACCCGTGACCACAGTGGAAAGTCCCCATGGACGTGCTGTGAGGAAGAGGAGAGACTTCATCCACCGACCACCATGGGAGGGCAGAAGACCCCAGATTCCCGGAGTTGGAAGACTCAACTATGACCAAATATGGGAAAACATGGACTGGGGAGGGACCAAGGGGTGTGTGTAAACCAAAAATTATAAAACTGAGAAGCTACGGGAGAAACTCCAAAAGCTGAGTGTGGAGCGCGAATTGATACTTGGGCTCTCCGGCTTTCCCAGCGCGCCGCTTGCTTCGGCTTCTTGCTTAAATAAAGGTTTATCTAATTGGCAATCAATTATTGGGTCTTTTTCCTTATCAATGGCATCCAGCACACGCTGTCCATGCGGAGAGAGTTTGTGCAAAGTGCACTGATGTTGTTCATGAACCCACAGCTGGGGTCATCCAGAAAGGCCCCTCAGGTGTCCGGGGGCTGGAAATGTCCCTGGGCCCCTCCAGGATCAACGCTCCTCAATTCCCCAACAAAGGAGGCACAGAGCACACATAGGCAAAAGGAAAATCTTCCAGATCACTGCTCAGGAAAATCCAACACAAAGAGTCAAGTCAGGAGCCTGAAGGGTTTTGCCACCTGTCCCACAACAGGTCTCTTCTGTGTGGTCAGTGTCCCGTGAGGAGGGAACATCTCCTGGAAATGTCATGGAATGTCAGTGGAGAATGGAGGCACTGGCAGCCGGGGAGGGGGGCTGGATCGGTGCCACAGGTGGGATGGACTCTGGGCCAGGGCCGGGCTGGTGGCCAGGGCTGGGGGCTGTGCCAAGCCGGGCTTTGGCCTGGGGGCTGTCAGGGAGGGCGCAGGGAGGAGTCCCGGCAGGGATAAAGGCTCTCCTGCCCTGCTGCAGCCTCAGGCAGCGCTCCCCGCTCCAAGAGGAAGATGAAGGTGGCTGTGCTCGGCGTGGCCCTGCTCTTCTCCATCCTGCTGTGCCTCCCAGCACAGAGCAAGGTGCGGCTCCAGGGCCACGGACTGGGCTCAGGGCTGGGGGCTCTTCCCAATCCCAGGGCTCTGCTGGGCCCCCAGCCCCACAAGGGTCAATCCTGACCAACCTTTTGCTCTCCTTCCCCAGGCCCAGGATGGCAGTGGTGGAGCTGAATGTGCTGGGGTAAGTCCTGCAGCTGGGGCACCAGTGTGGGAACCGGGGGGCACTTTGGTCACCCCCAACCTTTCCCAGCACTGGGGACACCCCAGTGACTGGTGACATCTCATGGTCTCTCCACAGGCAGCTGGTGGCATTTCAGATGGCCAGGTGAGTACCCTGAGTTCTTCTGCTGAGCCCAGACCCTCCCCTCTCATGGCCATCACTCTCCAGGGCACCCCAGTGCCCCCCAGTTCATGCCAGCACAGCCCAGAGCTTCCCAAGGCTGCACCTTCCCCAGGGTCCCCATTGCATTCCCACCCATCCCAGGGCAGCCCACTCAGCCCCAAGGAGCACGATGCCCCGTCCATTTCCTCTCCTCTTTCCCTCCAGTCCTTTCCCTTTCTCATTGCCCATGACAGGGGTGTCACCAAATCCCCTTCCTTAGCTGCCCCTCCCAAAGCCCCTCCCAAACCCATCAATTTTGTTCCTCTGCCCCCGCTTGCTCCTGCCCCCGCCCACCCCCCACTTCAGCCCCTGTGGCCCCCCCACTGGAATTCCTGCCTCTCCACCCTCATTCCCCAATTCCCATCCCTTCAACACCACCAGCCCCATCCCTTGGGACCCCCAGCTCCCCCCAGTTCTCTCTCTTTGGGGCCCCAACCTCCTACTCCCTCCCCTCCTCCTTGCTGGCCCCAAATTCCCCTCGCTCTCCTTCTCTCCATCCCCACCATGGTCCCTGCAGGAAGAGGGATCAGGTGAAACTGGCTGGAGTGGGCCTGGGGGAGCAGAAGGGATTTTCCCCGTCATACCAAGGGTTGCCACAAGGCTTGGGGGCACCTGTGCTCCCCTGAGCCCCACAAGACGCATTCCAGACTAAACCTTTGTTCTCCATCTGCAGGCGGCCATAGGAGGAGTTCTAGGTGGATGCAGTCTGGTAAGTGCTGGAATTGGGGCACCAGTGTGGGAACTGGGGGCCAGTTGGGTCCCCCCATGCCTTGCTGGGCCTGGGGACACCCCAGTGACCAGTGACATCTCCCCATCTCTCTCCACACACAGAGTGGCGTCCAACGAGTGAAGAGGTCTGAGGTGGGTACCTGGAGTTCTGCTGGGCCCAGAGCTTCCCCTGTCCTGCTCATGACCCTCCAGGGCATCCCAGTGCACCCCAGCACACCCCAATGTGCCCCAGTACAGCCCAGCATGCCCCAGTATCCTCCAGTGTGGCTCTAACCCCACCTTTCTCCCCAGCCCCCCGCGGCTGAGCAGGTGCAGCTTCTGCGGGAGTGATGCCCGGCTGCCCCTCTGGATGCCCCGGTGAGAAATCCTCGGGCCTTCTCCAGCCCCGCCAAAGATCCTCGGAGGCCAGGGCGGATCCCTTAACCCCTTGGGGTGTGCAGACCTTGGGGATGGCAGAGGGACATGGAGGGGGCTGTCCCTGACCCTTGTCCTGGGCTTGGGTGGACAGAGCTGTCCCCAAGGCTTGCCTTGCACTGGGGGGGTCTGGGAACATCCAGTGTCCCTGTGGGAGCAGGGAGGGCTTTGAGAGGTTTTGGGATTTTCCAGGCTGAGGGACTCTGGGAGCCACCTGGATCTCCAGAGCCAAGTCCAGTCCCAGGTGTATCCGGGGCTCCAAATCCCTTCTGCTGCCGCAGGTTCCTGCAGAGAGAGGGGAGGGGACAAGGGCCCTCTCATGTCCCAGTGGACACCGGGGCCACAATTTGGGCTCTTCCTTTCAGGCCTGGAACTGGTGGTGACACTCGTGTCCTGCCCCCCTCCAGCGGCATGAGGAGATGATCATCCCTGGAGAACCCCCCTGATCCCCTGGGAGCCCTGGGAATTTCCCTGCAAGAATCAATAAACCCCTTCAGCACAGCAGCTCTGGGTGTCCGTGTGGCCTTGTTCTCATCTCCGTGTGTGTGTCCCACCTTCCTTGTCCCTTTGTGTCTCTTGTCCCTCTCTCAGCCCTGGCAGTCTCCGGTTCCTCCCCCGCCATCAGTGGAGCCACTCTGGGGGCTCCCAGGGCTCTCTGTCCCTTCCTTCTGCCTACTGCCCTGGGCAGGGCAAGCTGGCACAGCCTGGAATGTCCCCGCACAGCTGGGAGGGACGAGGGGCAGCCAGAGCAGCCTCTGGAGCCCCCAGGACTTGGGGCACAGAGGGAAGCAGGTTCTGCCCAGGGCTCTGGGAGCCCCATCCCCAGGGAGCACAGGTTGGGGTGCCAGCAGGAGTGGAGCATGCACAGGAGCCTGGAGCCTGGGCTCCTCTGGTCCCTCTGGGAGCCACAGAGCTTCCCTGCCTGAGGATCAGCACTCCTGGGCTCCTGCCTGTCGGGAATGAGGGGCTGAAGGTCACCTGAAGGATCTCCGGCTGTTCAGATGCCATCCTTGAGGTGCCTCTGCCCAAATTCAGGGGCAAATGGGACCACGTGCCAAAGTCAATAGTACAGGACTCCCTGAACAATAAAATGTGAGGGAGAGAAAGGAGGAAGGGCAGGAAGAGAGAGGGAAGGGAGGGAGGGAGATCAATCAGAAGGTCAGCACCACCCATGGATCCAGCTGTGTCCTGTTGGTTCTACTTACCCCAGAGCTTCTAAGTGGTGGTGGGCTGTCCTGAGGTCATTCTGAACTTTTCCCCCTGTCTTGGTTTGAAAGACAGGTGTCTGCTAGGGAGGGGCAGAGCCTCCCTCAGAATGGAGAACTCAAATCCCCTCCCTTCAAATTCTTAGAATTTAGAAAACTAAAGGGCTTTCAGGTAGAGGTATGGGGATAGGAATAACAGTTCTTTACTTGTATGTATAACAAGGCCAACAAACAGCAACAACTGCAGCATTAATAACAAACAGAACCAGGAACCTTGAGAGGCTTTGCTTCACCAAGCCTGGGGCAGTCTGATCTAACTTTCATGGGCCACGCAAATCAAGCCCTGGCTGCCCTTACTATCAGGCAGGTCCTGGGGACAGGTCCGTACTCCGACCCAGCTCCCCAGGTGCAAGATTGCCCAAGGGAAGCCCTTGATGGAACTCGGGACACAGCTCGCCAAGTCTTTCTTAAGGTCCCTGATGCAAAAACACCCCTGAAGGCATTTACAACCATTGTCCAGGGGCCCCAGGTGCCCTAGATGCAGTTCATTGACCGCCTTAAGCAAGCACTAGAACGCCAGATTGAAATGCAGATGCCCATGAAATCTTGCTTTGAAAGCTTGCTGTCGAAAATGCAGATGCTGACTGTAAAAAACTCCTGAAGTCCCTGCCAAACCAAGAACCAAGCCTTGTTGAAATGGTTTCAGCATGCAACCATATTGAGACTATAGGACATCAGTTTGAGGCCATGGCTGCAGCTTTTGCAGCAGCCAAGGGTGCTTCTAACACTTCAGCAGTTTGCTATGGCTTTGGAAAGCCTGGCCACCTTAAAAAAGACTGCCTTGCTCAGAAAGGAGCTAAGCCTAAGATTCCTGATATATGTCCACAATGCCATAAAGGTCGTCATTTTGCTAATCAACGTCATTCTAAGTATGATTCCGAAGGTCACCTGGTCCAGGGAAACTGGAACAGGAGCGCGGGACGGCGCTGCATTATGACACAAAAGCCTCAGCAGCTGACACAGGTGGTACTGCTGCAGATGCCAGCTCCACAAGCCCCACAAGCGCAGCCACCAAGAACGCCCAGCAGAGAACCATCTCGAGTCTTTGCCCAGCAACTGCAGGAAGCTCCGGACTGGACCTGGCAACCTCAGACACAGTAACTTTGCTTGACTCCTCTGTTCATTTACTCCCTACAGTAATTTTTGGCCCACCAGAACTCCAGACAGGTGCTTTGCTGATGGGAAGGTCTTCGACTACCCTCCTAGGGTTTTTTTGTCCTGCCCGCAGTCATAGACTCGGACTCTGTAGGGGAAATAAAAATCATGGCTTGGACTCCCTTTCCACCCTGTACTGTTCCACAAGGTGCACGCATTGCACAATTGTGGCTGCCCTGCCCCTTGCCTCGGCTGTCTGTGCCTTGCCTGTTCCGGCTAGCCCTGGCGTTGGTTACAGGAAATCGGTACAGCTCGGTAGGCTGACCAACCAAGCCGATCCGGTGGGCCCTTTACAGCCCAGCTTACACATTGGAAGTTGTGACGATGGTGAGGAGAAAAAGGAGAACTCTGCTGAAGAGTTGCCACTGAAGTTTATTGAGGGTTCCAGGGAAGCAACCTCACTTCAGGGAATCTGCCTCAGCAGGGTGCAGATTTTCCCGGGTCGGCTGCTTTTACCAGGGGGAGGAGTGGAGGGAAGGATCAGGGAAGGAATCAATCAGGGAGGACCAGGGAGTGGCGGTGGGAATGACAGACTCTTCCGGGAGCCAATCCCTGGGGGGAAGGAGGGACTTCCTCAGATCCTGGCCTAGCACACAACACCTTCCCTGGAACTTTCTAGACCCAGGGAGAGGCCTCGGTAAGATGACAGGTCCTTGGGGCTGGGGAGCAGGAGATTGACATTTAACCGAAACTGGGTAAACAGCCATGGTAAGAACCAAATGGGGTTTGAACGGGGGTACATGGAATGAACCAAATGAACAGTACGAACAAATATTTAACAGAGAAAATTAAACACACCACTACATTTCCCCCTTTTCTTTTCTTTAAAATGCACAGGTGAACTGTGTTTGTGGTGCAAAATACTCTGACTCAGGGTAAGCCTCCCCAAGCCAAGTTTGGTGTGTTGACCACATATACTATCCTTCTTCTTGAGGTGCGGTGATTTCCTCAAGGTCTTCTTCTTCTTTGGGGGCACTCGGCATGACGACCCGATTCACCTCGGGGGAGGTGGTGATGTTTGAAATTAATTTGTAAACCATATGCTTAATTAGTCCAAACGCAATTAAAACGAAAATAATGACAACCAAAATAATTAGTCCAGTCTTAATAAGTGATCTGGGCCATGCAGAGAGTCCCCAGTTCTTGAAGAGTTCGCTCAACCAGTCTTCTGTTTCCTTTTTTATTTCTCTGACCATGTCCCTCATCTTTTGGATTGTCTTATGCATGTCTTCAGCCTTCAACGATAGATTGGAACAGCACAGCCCTTCGAACTCCTCACACTGATGTCCGTGGAGGAGGAGGAGGTAGTCGATTGCTGCCCGATTTTGTAGAGTCTTTTGCCTCGTTATTTCCTTGTCTGATAGGAGGTCAGCTAAGGTGTTGGAAGTTAGATTTGCCTGCTTTGCCACCCCGCATTCCAATTGGCCCTATTCACCTAAACTTTTGGCCACTGAGATCCAGGGCAGAAACACAGTAACTGCAGTCGCCTTGGCCCTGGACCAGTGGATAATTTCCTGTGGGGGTGGGCGGAGCCCCAGTGGCTCTGCCTTGGAGGGAAGGAGAATTTCGCAACCTCACACAGACCCTGAAGTAACAAAGCAACCCCCTGGCCACGGCGACTCTCCTGGAAGACCCACAAGCACCCTCGGGACCTTATGTAGATCTGTTGTAACCGATTGGCTTTTGTACCGTTCCCCCTCCCACCGGTTTCCCTATAAAACCCCCTGAAATAGCCCTAAGAGCAGGACACTCCATCCTCGGCTCCCTTCGCTGATGCCTCTACAATAAAGCTGCTTGCGGAACTGCCGAACGGAACCCTCTCTCTCTCACACCCCAGGCCGGCTATAGGAGAACCAAATCTCGCAGGGGGCAGAAGCTGAAATCACTGAGCGAAATCACTAAGAACTGAATCGCTGCTCTACCTCCCTGCTGAGTTCGCTCCCTGCCAGCTGAGAGAGTGCTTGGCCCCCTAGGTAGTGTCTCCGAGGAGATACTTTTCAGGGTGGCTCAGCCTCTTGGGGGTCCAGAGCTACGGACCCCCCCCCCTCACCAGCCAGAATAATAATTTCCGAATTACAGTCTGGGTCGAGATTTGTGAGATCTCTTTTTTGGACAGCCAATTCGTTTGTATTATTTTTCTTCTGCCAATCCATAGTTTGGGTTTTATTAGGGGTGAAGAGGCCCAACCGACCTAGCGTGGAAGGACCTCTGATAAGGCGAGGGGGGATGCCTGGCCGTGCCCGGTCTCCACAAATCAAAAAGATTCCTTTGGGGAAGGCCAAGGGTTTATAATTTATGGTAGAGGTCATTTTTATGGACGATCCACTCACACCACTTCCTGGCTGTATAAACATCTTTGACCTGCAAAACCAGGGAAAATAATTTTTCCTGATTCTTCAGGGGTGTGAAAATGAACTGAACACAATAGGTGGCTTCTGACAAGCTGAGGAGTTCCAGCTCCTGCGGCTCATCTGATGACTGGGACAGCTCAGGGATCCAGTCCCTCCATAAAATAAGAGGATTTAAAACAGGAACAGAGACCTTGCGCTCTAAGTGTTCCTCCAGGAAAGAGCGGTAAATGCGACCAGGGGCATTATCATTAATATCTTTCATCACTTTCAAAAGGGTGGGGGGAAATTCTTGGGGTTTGAGCAGGATCCCCACGAGGCAAGTGGACATTGGGTCAACGGCTGAGGCTGAAGAGAGGCATATGTGGTCTTGACCCATGGATCGTGCAAGGGTGGCCCACACATTCGCCTTTGGTTGAGGGACGATCCAACAGGAGGTCGGTGCCAGAAGACTGGTGAGCAGGATTAACTGCAATAGGCAAGCAGTTGAAGAGGCTTCCATCTGGGCCGGGCTCAGAGTCACTATGACAAAACTTAAAATAATAACATAATTAGTTTAAATCCAGGGAGGTAGGGGCAGGAAGGACTCTTCTCAAGATGCCTTTCCACGCTTTTTCCTTTGCCAGGACACCACCGACACCTGTGACACTTTTGTCCTCTGATCAAAGACTTTTGGGACATAGGGTCTCACCCATTTGGATGGTATCCACCTTAAACCTGTGGGGGTGGACACACAGGCGTACCCACGTCCCCAAGTGATTAAATCATGAGGTCCCTCTGTCCCTCTGGTCTCTGGATCCTTTATTAGCACTGGCGGCTTAGCCCTCAGAGCCAACTGGCTACTTCCTCCAAAGTGGCAGACGATTGGTGGGTTCAGGGTCTCGAAAGAACAGTTTAAAAAATTAATGGTGAACAGTGTCTTGGACAAGCGGATTGAAGGGGGTTCAACTTTTAGGACTTGCTGTTGTTGATCGAGGACCCTCTTTATGTCCTGGTGGGTCCTCTTCACCACGGCTTGACCTGTCGAGGAGTGGGGGATGCCTTTTTTCTGCTCCACTCCCCATTGCTGCAGGAAGCTGCAGAATTCCTTGGACCGATAGGTGGGCCCGTTGTCAGTCTTCAGGGCCTTCGAGATACCCAAGAAGGAGAAAGCCTGAACGAGATGCTTTATCGCATCCCAGGATTTCTCCTCGGCTTGGGTGGAGGCGTAGACAGTACCGGAAAAGGTGTCCACCGAGACGTGCACGTACTTCAGCCTGCCAATCTGGGGTATGTGTGTCACATCTGTCTGCCACACCTCGCAGCTGCTTAACCCTCTGGGGTTTGCACTGGCACTTAAGGTGGGAAGTGCGTGCTTCTGGCAGGAGGGACATGTGGCCACGATCGCCTTGGGCTGCTCCCGGGTAATATGAAACCTGCGAACAAGACCTGACGCATTCTGATGGAAAAGCTAGTGGCTGATTTTCACCTGTTCAAAAACATTAGGAAGTGGGGCCATCTCCACAGGGGCAGTGAGAGCGTCAGCTCTTCTGTTTCCCTCAGCGATGAACCCAGGCAAATCCATGTGCGACCTCGTGTGCATTGCAAAGAAAGGTTGCTCTCAGTGGGAGACTAACTTTACTAGCTTTGAGAGCAATTGGAAGAGCGCAGTGTTGGATACCTCTTGCAGTACTGAATACTCTGCTCTGGAGACCACTCCCGCAACGTACGTGGAGTCGATAACTAATTTGAATGGTTCAGAGAACCTTTCAAAAGCCCGAACGACTGTGGCCAACTCAGCAACCTGAGGTGATCCTTCTACCTCAGCAACATCTGCTTCCCACTGCTGAGTCTGAGGGTCTTTCCAAGTCAAGATTGACTTGTGAGACCTTCTGGACCCGTCCGTAAAAACTGTCAGGGCTTTTAAAGGTCTCTTGCTCTGAATGCTTTCCAAAGCCAATGTAAATTGGGCATCCTGATTGAAAATTTTGTTGGCTGGCTGATGAATTGAAATTTGTCCTGAATAGGAGTCCAGAGGAAACTGCAATGCTTCATTCTCTTGAAGCAGCTGTTCCAACATTGCCTTGGTAATTTGGCCCGTTTTTAGCCTAATTGGTATATGAATGCATTCGAAGTCGCATCCGGCCAGTTCCCTAATTTGGGTTCTGGCCTTCCGGATTAGTTCAGCCGCCAGCTCCTGTGGCCTTGTCATTCTCTTGGACCTCTGGTGGCTAAGAAAGACCCACTCTATCACCAAGAGAGGATCTCTCTTGCCTCGGTCCTTCTTGGAGATGGAAGCTGTGTCCCATTGAAAAATGACCCCATGGAGGTGTGGCAGATTTCCTAAAATGATGAAATTGAAAGGCAGGTCAGGTTCGCACCTGTTAGCCTGCCTGGTGGACATGTTGACCTGGACCTTTTCCAGCGCTTTCTGTGCCTCTGGGGTGAGTGCCCTTGGAGAACTGAGCTCCTCTCCCCCTTTCAGTAGATCATAAAGAGGTGCTAGGTCCTCGGTGGTAAGGCCTAGCCAGGGCCTCACCCAGGTCAACACCCCACATAGTTGATGGGCGTCTGCGAGGGTCCTGATTTTTGTCTTTATAGCCAATTTTTGCGGCACAATGGTCTGCTTCCCGATTTCCAGGCCCAGATACTGCAAAGGCAGCACCCTTTGAATTTTCTGCTCCTGCAGCTCGAACCCTGCAGCAACCAATGCATTGATTGTCAGGTTGAGCACGTGGGCAAGTATGTCGCTGTTGGGGGCGCACACAAGGACATCATCCATGTAATGATGTATGATGGCCTTCTCCGTGGCTGCTCGGATGGGGGACAGCAAGGAAGAGACGTACCACTGACAGATAACTGGACTGTTCTTCATCCCTTGAGGGAGAACTTTCCAATGGTACCTCTTCCTTGGGGCCTCTCGGTTGATGGTGGGAACGCAAGGCATCGTCTGGATGTAGGGGAATTTGAAAAAAGCAATCTTTTATATCAATAACTGCCAATTCCCAATCTCGGGGGAGCGTTGTTGGGGACGGCATCTCAAGCTGGAGAGATTCCATATCTTCTATGACGTTGCTAATTTGCCTGAGGTCGTGGAGGAGCTGCCAGCGGGTTTTGTCAGCCTTTTAAATGACAAAAACTGGAGAATTCCATGGTGATGTGGTCTCCTCGATGTTGCCTTTCTTGAGCTGCTTTTCCATGAGCTCATTGAGTGCCTTCAATTTCTGTCCCACCCAAACTGGTACATCTGTCTTCAAATTCAGTTTTCAGGTGGGGCACTCCTCAGTGACTGCTGCCCAAAAATCCTGCGTGGGGTCTGGGATGTCAATTGTGACCCCCACTGGGCCATCAGGTGTCTCCCCAGCAAGGGCTCTGTATAGTCCAAAACGAATGGGCAGAGGTTCGCCAATTGCCCATTCGGCCCCTGCATTTGTACAATGCTCTGCAATCGTTTTGCCAATTGTAAGCCCCCTACTCCTTGGATGTGACCAGCCACGTTTTGCAAGGCCCAATGCAATGGCCAATCCTGTGTGGGTATGATTGTCAAATCTGCCCCTGTGTCTAGGAGATCCTTGATGTTTAGTGTCTCCCCACCCACCCGAACCTCACAGTCCACCTTAAGTTTCTGACTGTTAATAGCTTTGACAGGGCAAGCCGGCGGGACTTCCTTCGGTAGGTCCCCGGTGGAAATTGCCTGAGCAATGATTTGCCCTTTTGGTAAAAAGATTGGTGGGTGAGTGCAGTGCAGCCAGAGAACGAAACACTCAGGGTCCGATTCTATGTCCCTGGAGCAACATCGATCTCATGCGGAGTGTACTTACAATCCCCAACAACGAGATATTTATGTCCAATCCATGTCCAAGAGCCTTGCTCATCTGGGTTAACTGAGACGAAGTGCCAGTCGTCATCGCCAAGATGGAGCTGCTCTGTCAGGTGTAACCTGAAGGGTTCATACCATGAATTGGTGGTCAAAATTGGTTCTGCAAGGTCGTGGTTGCAAGGTGTTGTGTCCAGTGGCAAGTCCTGGGAAGGAGCTCATGTTGCATTTGGATTTTTAAGATGAACGTTAGAGTTAGTGTCCTTTCTAATTCTCCCCCTCCCTCTCCTGGCTCAGGTCACCTAATTTCTGTCTTTGCACTGGGTGGACCTGTGGTCACCCTTTAGGTTTTTTTGGGTTTTGTTTCCCCCCTTGGGCTTGCTCTGTTCCCCCTCCCTCTGTGTCATGTATTTCTCAAAATCCCTTTTCATCGGGCATTGAAGGTACCAATGCCCCGATTTATGGCACAGCCAACAAGGTCGATTGGGGTCGGCTTTGAATGACTGTCGCCTTGACGCAGGAGTGTGGCGGGTAGATTGCTCTGCGGCGTCAGCTGCTGCTGCTCGTATGGCGGGATGCGGTGGCTGCCTGGAACAATGGTCTGCTGGCAGACCCATCAGAGGCACTTCCTTTTCACAGACCTGTAACATATCTTGAAGAGTAGGCGGGGGCTCCAGGGGTAAACTTAGGATGTCTGCGTGACATTGCTCATTAGCGTTCAGAAATGCCAGTTGCCCTAACAGCTCTTTCTGCAAACTCTCGTTTTTGACCTGAAGCTCCACAGCCCGTGTGAGCTTTTCTACAAACTCCATGAAAGGCTCTGAGGGTCCTTGTTTAATTTTAGCATACGGAGGCAGTGGGCCACCTGGCTGCCCACCGAGGAATGCCCGCTCAGCAGCATCTTTGATGATCTCTAAAACAGGGACTGGGATTTCAGCAGCTTGTGTCAGGGCAAGAAGCCATTGGCCCTCACGGCAGAGATGGTCCAGGGTTATTTAATTCCCATCAACTGCGGTGTTAGGATCTGTCAACATGCTCGGAAGGGCATTCCTCAGCAGGTTTTTCCATGTTGCCTCCCAGAGCATGTACTCTGAGGAAGTCATTAAACATGAAAAAAGCTGCTTCAGATCAAATGGAACTGCTACTGTTCCGGCCAGATTGGCATGTAACAAACCACGGAAGTACGGGTTGTTACGTCTGTACTCCTTGTGGGCCTTACACAGATCCTTGGTAATTCCCTGTGAGAAGGGCTGCCAGTTAGTATGGGTGATGCTTCTGATAGTATAGGGTTAAAATGATTTTTTGTAGAACTGCAAGCGGGTAACTAAGAGGGTGGTGGTTAGGAAAGGTAACGGTTGGGAAGGGAAAGGCCCGGGCTTGCTGGTCAACAGGGCCTTGAGAATAGAACGTTAGTTTTGCTATAGTTGCCGTAGCTAAGGCCATTGTTTTAACTAAATCAAGTCTGACTTTGTTTGGGGGAATTGAATATTATCATTGTTTGGCTAAATTACAAGAAATTTTGCTTAGGAACAATCTAGGGTAACCAATCAATATGTAGCTGTGTGGCAGAAGGGTATAAAACGTGTGTGTTGCTAATCACTGTCAGAGTCACATTTGGGTTTGTCTGTGTACCCCAGCTCCCAGAGCTCCTCAATAAAAGCACCTGCATATAATCATTCCGTGATTATGTGTTTCCAATGCTAACATTTTGGCGACCCAGATGGGACCTTGTGAGCGCTGCTGAGGACCCCGTGACCCGATCACGCTCCAGCCGGCACCGAGGGATTCTCGGGGAGCCCATCGCGCTGCGACCCCCCGCCGCTCACAACTTTCCCTGGAAGGTAAGGTGCTTTTACTCTGGTTTATGGTATGTGCCTGCCAGTAAGACGCAGCAAAGGCTACGCTTGGTTGGGCTAAGGAATTCCTGGTTTGTGCCTAGGCGCCGTCCTTCAGTCAATGCGAAAGCGTTGCGGGTTCGGCATTGGTTGTCTAATCGTAGCTGTAATATGGAGAAGCTAAAAGGATTAAAAGGGGTTTTGGGCGGCAATGCCCCCATCCCGGGTGCTTCTCCTTTGGGTTGTTTGTTGGCACATTGGAAAGAGGGGAATTTTGGTCAAGAGTTACGAATGATAAGTTGATTTATTATTGTGATGTATGGTGGCCAGAATATGTTTTGCAGAATGAGAAAACGTGGCCAGAAAATGGGTTTTTGCAATTTGATATGATTTTATTGCTTATGTTGTTTTTGTAAACAAGAGGGGAAACTAGATGAAGTTTTATATGTTGATTTGTTTTTTTACTTGCGAGGGAAACCAGTTTGGCTGGTGGAGTGTGGTTTGAAGGCATTGATGCTTGAAGATAAGCACTGCTTGGCTTGCGTCCAGAATAAGCGCTGTGTAGAACATTTAGCTCTTGGGAGGGGGGTTGACGGTTTGGATGCTAATTTATTAGTGGGACCCACCGCCTCTGCTAACACCCCCTCGGCATCGGATTCCACTCCATTTGCTCTCACCCCACCGGATTCCCTTACCCTCCCTCGTGTACCCCTGTCCAGTGTTCTGTTCCGCACAGTTCTAGTCTACCAGATTCTTTCGCCCCTCCTCTGCTTACCCCTGCCCAATATATCTCTCCTCCACCTTTGCCTGCTCAGGGAAATCTCCCCTTTTCACCTAGGTTTGCTCAAGAAAATAGCTTTGTGTCTGTTCAGGGCTATCCTCCTCCCCTGCCAACGCCTGCTCAGATATTTATCCCTCCACCTACACCTGCCCAGGGGTACCCTCCTCTCCCACCTACGCCTCCTTCACCGGCTCCTGTCCCCTCTGTCTCCCTATACCCTCCTCTGCAGGAATTTCCCACTGTTTCTCTCTCAGGTGGCAACCAGGATTTGGGACAGGGATGGAAGGGAGGGGGGTACAGAGAGGACAGGGCAGAAAGTAGTGACAGTGAGGACAATAAGTCAGACGCCCCAGTAGCCCACTGTACATGAGGACGGTTGGCCCCAACCTGGCCCCAGGCAAGGAAAGGAATATTGAAATCAAGCAAACAGAAAAAACTATTATTGCCCCATTGAGGCAGGGAGTGGGAGCTGAGGGACCAGTTTTTGTAAAGGTACCTTTTTCACCTGCTGATTTGGTCACATGGAAACAGTCAGCTGGATTGTATAGAGATAATCCAGATAAAGTCACTTGTGTGTTTAGGATGATAATGAAAACTCAGAATCCTGATTGGAAAGATATTCCAGGTGATTTTAGACACCCTGATGGGTGAAACAGAAAGGGGACCAAGATTGGGTTTGAATCAGTGTGCATATTGCAAGCACAAGGAGCACGGAAAAAAAAAAAAAAAAAAAAAAAGGGTTTAAACCGGTTTTACCAGGGCAATCAGTTCCAGCAAGGAGGCGCTACCAAGGTGATGATGTTATATGCTGGGTAAAAAGAATTCACACCCCGGGAACCTCCGGTAACTTTACAGTTAGGAGATAACCGAGTGAAGTTTTTGATTGACACCAGAGCAACACATTCGGTATTAAACTATGTAGAGGGACAAATTGGAAATAAGTCAGCTGTAATTATTGGAGCCACAGGGAAGGAGGAAGTACGGCCATTCTTGCCATTCCCTGGATTTGAGTTTTGGGAACAAAGTTTTAACACATGAATTTTTATATATGCCTGGGTGTCCAACTCCACTTTTAGGGCGTGATTCATTGGCAGCACTAGAGGCAGAAATTACCTTTGAGAATGGTGAACTTGTAATGAGAGTACCTGAGTCCAAAACAGGAAAGATTTTAATGATAAGAGAAAATCCAATTCCTAGTATTCCCAAGGAGGTGGAAGATGCAGTAATCCCCTCTGTGTGGGAGACAGATATACCTGGAAAAACTAAATTAGCACAACCGGTACATGTAGAATTGAAAGAAGGGGGCAGGGCGGTACGGATTAAACAGTAACCTACAAAACCAGAAGCACGACGGAATAGCTAAAACCATTGATAAATTTTTAAAGTATCAAATTTTACAGGAATGTGAATCAGAATATAATACTCCAATATTCCCGGTGAAGAAACCCAATGGTGAGTATAGACTTGTACAGGATTTAAGGGGTATAAATGAAATAACCAAAGACATTCACCCAGTGGTTGCCAATCCCTATACATTGTTAGCATCCGTAAAAGAGATATATAAGTGATTTACTGTAATTGATCTAAAAGATGCTTTTTTCTGCATACCCCTTGACCAAGAGAGTAAGAAACTATTTGCCTTTGAGTGGGAACATCCAGAAAATGGAAGAAAGACCCAGCTCACCTGGACGAGGTTACCCATGGGGTTCAAAAACTCCCCCACCCTATTTGGAAATCAACTGGCAAAGGAGCTGGAAATCTGGACCAAGGGAGGACAGGTACCAAGAGATAAATACCTTTTGTTGCAGTATGTTGATGATATACTGATAGCAACAGAAGAAAAGACAACGTGCATAAAAGTAACAATTGAAATTTTAAATTCACTGGGAACGGGAGGATATAAAGTGTCTAGAGAAAAGGCACAAATTGCCCAACAGACTGTGATTTTTCTGGGATGTGAAATCTCACAAGGACAAACAAAACTAGGTACTAACCGTATCCAAGCTATTTGTGCTATTCCAGAGCTCCAGAATCTCCACGAACTGTGAGTCTTCCTCGGAATGACCGGGTGGTGCCGTCTGTGGATCATGGACTATGGACTGATTGCAAAACCTTTGTATGAGGCCCAGAAGACGCAGCCATTCACCTGGGGCAAACCACAGAAAGAGGCCTTCCTGAAACTGAAAGAAGCACTGATGACTGCTCCAGCGTTGGGGTTACCTGATCTATCTAAAGACTTTCAGCTGTACGTGCATGAGAGGCAGCGACTGGCATTGGGAGTCCTGACCCAATGATTGGGAAGTTGGAAAAGGCCGGTGGGTTACTTTTCCAAACAACTCGACAACGTAAGTGCCGGGTGGCCCTCATGCCTGCTAGCAGTGGCAGCTATTGTGCTGCTGATACAAGAGGCCAGGAAGCTCACAATGGGAAGACACATGGATGTTTATGTGCCACACATGGTAACCACTGTTTTGGAGCAAAAGGGAGGCCACTGGCTCTCTCCCAGCCGGATGATGAAATTCCAGGTAACCCTAACTGAGCAGGATGACGTGACACTAAAGACAACTAACCTCTTGAATCCAGCTTTGTTTTTAGGTACTACAGCTGAGGAAGGTCCACTGGAACATGACTGTGTGGAACTAATTGAATACACCTATGCAGCAAGAGCAGACCTGAAAGACGTTCCCCTGGAGCAACCAGAATGGGAACTTTTCACAGATGGAAGCAGCTTCGTAGAGAATGGAATCAGATACGCCGGATATGCGGTAACCACAATTGACACCGTAGTGGAGGCAAAAGCCTTACCACCAAACACATCTGCCCAGAGGGCAGAACTGGTAGCATTAACCAGGAACTAGAGCTGAGTGAGGGAAAAGCAGTAAACATATGCACTGACTTGAAATATGCCTTTGGAATAGTGCATGTGCACGGAGCACTGTGGAAGGAAAGAGGACTGTTATCCTCCCAAGGTACACACATTAAACATCAAGATGTAGTCCTGCAACTGATCAATGTGGTATAAAAACCGGAACAGGTAGCAATTATGCATTGCAAAGCACATCAATTAGGCAACTCCAAAATCTGTGAGGGAAATCGAAGAGCCGATTGGACAGCCCGCCAAGTGGTGCGAGAGGTGCAGACACAATGGCATTGATACCATCAAAATTTAATATCTCTCAATTTAATTTGCCTCCTCAGCCAAAGTATACCATTGAAGATGACAGGCTAGCACATCTGCTGAAGGCACAGAAGAACACAGAAGGGTGGTATGTCACCGCACAAGGGCAAATAGTGGTACCTCCTTTGGTAATGAGAGAAATTTTACAGGTAAAACATGAGTGTCACTGGGGTGCAGAGGCATTGGTAAAATGGCTAAAACGACACTTAGTCTCAGTACAGATGCAAACAATGGCCAAGTCAATAATGTCCAAGTGTGAAATTTGTTTGAAAAACAACCCAGTAGCTAGACGGCCTGCACAGTTAGGCAGAATTTGAGTAAGAATAGAACGAAGAGACTATTGGCAAGTAGATTTTGTAGAACTGCCAAAGACTTGAAGATACAAATATTTGTTAGTAGGGGTTGACACATTTTTGGGATGGCCAGAAGCCCTTCCCTGTTGCACAAACCAGGCAAAAGAAACAGTTAAGTGGTTGTTACAAGAGATTATTCCCAGATTTGGGGTGTCCCTAGGAATATCATCAGACAGAGGCCCGCATTTTGTAGCTACAGTAGTATGGGAGATGAGCAAACTATTAGGGGTATCCTGGGACCTTCACACACCATGGAGACCCCAATCAGCTGAAGCAAATAAAGCATGAGGTACGAAAAGAGCAAAAGGATTTAGCAACTAGCTGGTTGGATAAAATTTTCAAAGGGCTAGGATGGAATGTGAGTTCATGGGTGAAATCTATCCTTGAGAGCTTGGTGACTTTAATTACTCATATTTTTAGCAATCTGCTTGGTTTACAGAATCCTAAAGGGAGAGATACTAAAAAAGACATACTGGAACATTCTGGACATTCTTGAGACGAGACAAGACAACACATCCAGCATCTCCAGTCCATGATGAAACCCCTAATGGAGCCCAGGACAACCATGGATTTGAAGATGAACATCCAGTAGACTTTGAGGCCAAATGGACTGTATCCAGTGAAAGCATTTACACTTCGTTCATTGAAGTGAAATACTTTCAAAGGGGGGAATGATAGTATAGGGTTAAAATGATTTTCTGTAGAACTGCAAGCGGGTAGCTAAGGGGGGTGGTGGTTAGGAAAGGTAACGGTTGGGAAGGGAAAGGCCCGGGCTTGGTGGTCAATCGGGCCTTGAGAATGGAACGTTAGCTTTGCTATAGTTGCTGTAGCTAAGGCCATTGTTTTAACTAAATCAAGTATGACTTTGTTTTGGGAATCGAATATGATCACTGTTTGGCTAAATTACAAGAAATTTTGTTTAGGAACAATCTAGAGTAACCAATCAATATGTAGCTGTGTGGCAGAAGGGTATAAAACGTGTGTGTTGCTAATCTCTGTCGGAGTCAGATTTAGGTTTGTCTGTACCCCGGCTCCCGGAGCTCCTCAATAAAAGCACCTGCATATAATCATTCCGTGATTATGTGTTTCCAGCGCTAACAGTTCCACCAGATTCCTTGAGGAAGACTTCTCACCATCACTGGATCTTTCTCGCTCAGGATCATCTCTGCTCCAACAGAACCACATCTGCCACT
Source organism: Phylloscopus whistleri (assembly GCA_017589585.1). Classification (NCBI taxonomy): domain Eukaryota; kingdom Metazoa; phylum Chordata; class Aves; order Passeriformes; family Phylloscopidae; genus Phylloscopus; species Phylloscopus whistleri. The sequence continues at coordinate 102,931 of JADMLD010001108.1, forward strand.
CCAGGAGGACTTACTTTTGGACTGCTTCAAACACCCCGACCAACAGGGTGTTAGGTTGTATTATTCCATTTATTTTAGCTTTTTTTCCTCTCTCCTCCTATTAAATCGTATCTCTGACTGGGAGTCTCACTGGTTTTGCTTTCAAACCACCACAGGGGGTGATGGGGACGGTTCCAGGGCAGGGGCTCCTTGATCAGCTGCCCCAGATCCTCCACCAGGGACTCCCAGCACAGCCAGAGCTGCTCACCTGGGGTGCCCAAAGCAAACCCGAAATCCCTGAGCAACCCCCAAACCCGTGCCAGGAACCCTCAACTCCCTCGCAACCAGCAACCCCCATATCCCCTAAAAGATCTCCCCGTGTTCCCCGTCCTTGTCTCAGTTCAACATCTTTATTTTTACCCCGGTTTTGGCAGGGCTTTTCCTCTGGGCTGCCACAATTCCATCTCTGCCACCCCTGGGATTTGCCCTTCCCAGCTCCAGGAACGCCTGCACCAACCCCCACCCCCGTCCCCCATCCCCCCAGCTGCCCCGAGGGTCACAGCACATTCCCGTAGATGTCACTGCGTCCCCGCTGTCGCCCGTGGGGTCCCCGCAGCTCGGCGTAGGTCACCTGGGCATCTCGGAGCTTGGTGGCTCAAGGGGGACGCTGCGAGGGACAGCGGCTGTGGGATCTGGGCTGGGGTGACACCCGTGGGTGACGTGTCCCTCTGCCTGTGTCCCACCCTGGACTCACCCTCACTCTGCTCGGTGCTCACGACGTGGGTGTACAGCACCTCCCCCTCCTCTGGGGGGGCCGGGAGATCCGGGGGGGCCCTGCAGGGAGAAAGGGGATGTGTGGGAGGGGATGGGGGGGTCATGGGGGCGGGGGTGAAAGGGGACAGGGTGGTTTGAGCCCCCCACTCACCTTTCCTGCTGCTTCCTGGCAGCTGCAAAAGGAAAGAGGGGAGGGGTAACTCTTGGGGGTCCCCAAGGCCCCCTCAGCAATCCTGAAACCCCACTGGACCCTCAGTTTCTCCCAGGACCCCTGAGCATCCCTGATGGCCCTCAGAACCCCTGAACCACCCCAGTGCTCTGGACCCCCTGAGCCCCCAGGAGCCCAAGCCTGGCAGGGAAGGGGGATCCCCCAAATTCCCCCAGGATCATGGAGAGAAGCCCCAAGATCCCTGCAAGACCCTCCAACACCACCCCAAATCCTTGAGGACCCTGAGCAGAGGTCCTCAGCGCCCAGCGCTGTCCAAGGCAGGGGCTGTGGGTGCTGCCCATCACCCCCACGTTCCAGGTGGCCTCCCCACTGCCCCAGGGCCCCCGTTGTCCCCATTGTCACCCACCCCGGCAGTGCCACCGGTGCCAGCCCACAGTGACAGCCACGAGCAGGAGGAGGAAGAGGAGGGACCCGCCAACCCCTGCGGCCACTGCTGGGGGCAGAAGAGACACGTCAGGGTCACCTGTCACTGTGGAGGTCTTGCACTCCCTGGTGACCCTGTGTGACCCCACCTGTGTCCCAATGTCCCTGCGGTGTCACCTCCAGGGCCAGCTCGGGGCTGAGTGCCCGGAACACGCGGTGCCCGTCCTGTCCCAGCTGGTTGGTGGCCACGCACTGGTAGGTGCCCGAATGTCCCACAGTGACGTCCCCGAGCTCCAGGAGGGGACCCCGGGCCACCTCCTGCCCGTTTTTCAGCCAGGTGAAGGTGACAGGGGCTGAGCCCACCTGCACCGAGCAGCGCAGGGTGACGGGGTCACCTGCACGCACCTGGTGTGACAGGGGACCGGGGCTGATGGTGGCATCGGCCACGGGCACTGCAGGGACACAGACGGGGCTGAGGTCACAGGGAGGGGCTGGCAGCCGACCGGGGGGGTGGATGGGTGTGATTGGGGATGTCGTGGGTGGGGTCACCCGACAGAGAGGGATGAGGGGACACAGGGCAGAGGTGGGGAGACTCAGGAAATATCTCTGGGGGATACGGAGGTACCGAGGCAGGGGACCCGAGGGGGCTGCGGGGGCTCCCCATGCCCATCCCCGCACTCACCGTGCACCGTGACGCCGAGCCGGGCGCTGCTCTTCTGCACGGCCCCGTCCTTGGAGAGCACCTGGCAGCTGTAATTCCCCGAGTGGGAGACCCCCACGGTGGGCACCAGGAACTGTGGGGAACCCTGCGGGCCCCCCACCCACTGCCCGTCCTGGTAGAAGAGGTGCAGGAGACGGGCTGGGGGCCGCAGGGGGCTGGGGGTGCTGAGGCAGCTGAGATTGAGGGGGGACCCCTCGATGAGCTCGGGGGGACCCTCCAGCACCGGCACCGTGAAGAGCTCTGGGGAGGAGAGGGGAGTGGGATTTGTGACCCCGAGTCCCTGGGGAGGGGCTGTAGGGTGCAGAGATGTGGGGTGCTCACCGTGCACTGTCACTGTCACTGGCCGCGACTGCTTCCACCCCCGTGATAGCCAGAGGGTCACCGAGCCCCTGCAGCGGTAGCGGCCGCTGTGGTGCAGCTGCAGAGGGGACAGCAACAGCTCGGGCCCATGAAGGGAACTCCTCAACTCCTCGTCCCCACGGTAGAATGACACCTCGGCGACTGACGTGTCCTGCCGGACACGGCAGCGCAGTGTCACCGTGTCCCCCTCCAGCAGCGGCCGTGCCGGCACCTGCAGCACCAGCGGGTCTGTGGGACAGGGGGGTCCTGTCACCCTGAGGGGCTCCAGACAGGTCCCAGGTGGCACTGGGGACATCTGGGTGGAGCCTCCATTGCGCAGGAGGATCCCAGGGACAGCAGGAGCAGCCCCGTGGCACAGGTGTCACCACGGGGGTCCCATCGCACTGGGGTGCACTGGGATGTCCCCGTGTGCAGGGGACAGGCTCTTGCCTTGTGAGGCCACCCCCGGAGTGGAGCTCACCCAGAGCTACCAGGGGGCCAACCCAATCATTTAAATCCCCTCTCACCATTTAAGACTCTCACGGGAGGGCTCAGCCCGTGCCGGTCTGTCACACATGTAGGTGCCACTCTCGGTGACATTGAATTGGTCGCGTCCCTCCTGTCCCCAGCTCTGCCCGTCCTTGTACCAGGTGGTGGCACCGGCGGTCCCCGAGCCCTGGCAGGTCAGTGTCACCCGGTCCCACAGCACCGCCGGCATCCAGGGGGGCTGCACCAGGAGCTGGGTGGTCTGGGCGCCTGCGGGTGACAGGGGACACCAGCCTGCCAGGGCCACCGCGGGGCTGGGGACAGCGGGGCGGGGACATGGCATCCCCCGAGGGAGGACTCACCAGCGAGGCCGAGGGTCTGGGCTGGAAGGGAGAAGGGACAGGGCTGGGTGGGGGTGGCACCATGGGGACAGCAG
>JADMLD010001107.1:0-106246 GCA_017589585.1 Phylloscopus whistleri
GGATGTGGGGTTTCCCTGGGTCTGGGTTAGAATGGGATTTTGGGATTTCCTTGGCTCTGGGGTGGAATGGGACTGTGGGGTTTCTCTGGGTCTGGGGTGGAATGGGACTGTGGGGTTTTCCTGGGTCTGGGGTGGAATGGGACTGTGGGGTTTTGTAGCAGAATTTCTTAGAGAACGTGGGCATGATGTGTTTTTGGGATGAGGTTTGAGCTACCCCAGACTGGGCCTCAGGCTCAGGCCTGTGTGGAGCTGCAAAGCCTGTGGCACAGTTAGAAATTGTGTTAAGGTGTGGGGCACAGGACAGTGGTGTTTCTGGGTGTTAATTGGTGTAGTTATAGTGTGAACACGTTAGCCACCTTAAGACTGAAATAAACAATGTGTGTTTGCATTTTTCTTTGTGCTGAATGCCAATGAGAGGATGTCTGTGATTGTTGATGCCTTAGGAAGGCTGACCTGAAACAGAGGCTGGACAGAGCTGGAGAATAAAGTAGGTATTTATCAAAAGGCTTCCAGAACCCACCCTGGGCATTACGGGAGCCTGACCAAGGCTGCACCCAGAGTGGGTTAGGAATGGCCACATAAAATGGCTGCACAATCACGAAATTTTACATTTTTATAAGTTTTGGTCCATTGGCATATTGGGGTTTAATTGTCCAATTACAGATCCAGGTTGTGAGGCCTCATCCTTCTTGTTCCTCCCTTCAGTCACCCTCATTTGTGCTTTTTGGGATGAAAGTTGTCCTTGGTCCTCAGCAGGAAAAGGTTTTGTCTACCTGCTCTGTGAAGAGAGCTTACTGACACTTAATATGAGGCTCAGAACTACATCCTTAGGCAGCACAGAATCTGAAAATATGAAAGCTAAAATCTAAGGCATCAGTGTAAACTATATGGAACTGTATATAACCTGCCATTTTAGGGAGAATAAAGGGAGAACGTATGTTTGACCACATTGGTTCTATCTGTGTTGCTCTGTCCAGTTTTCCCTTGTTATGAGGGGTTCTCTGCTTTCATCTGTCCCCCGAACAAGGACACCTCTCGCTTGAATGCGGTTTTATTCATTTAAATATGGGGGGTTTATTCACTTTGATGTGGGTTTGACATGTTTTAATATCATTTTATGCGCTTGAATGCGGTGATTCGTTTCAATACGGTGATTCATTTAAATACGGGAAGACTCCACGCTTGTCCCTGAACCACGGACTGAGCTGGGACCGAGTTTTTTCCTGAACGCGGACGGAGCCGGGAGCAGGATTTTTCGGAGCTGGGAAGCTGGAAAGCATGGATCATCTTTGTTTCACCCAGAGAGAAGCAGCGACCCGCAGTGGAGGAAGAGGTAAGCCACGGTGCGAAACAAAGAAATGAAAACAAAATGGATAGAGAGTTACAGGCAACCACGTGGCTCCTCTCGAATATTATCTGTAAGAGAGGCGGAAATATGAAAGAAAATTAGTTAGAACAGTTGTCCCTGTGGGCCAGGAAGAAAGGAAAGCTAAGCAGACCATCACTGGTGTTCAGTGAGACAGAGTGGCAAGAGAGCGGAGAAATGTTGTGGGATTCCGCAATCGCAGGCGGGAGAGAGGGCAAAGTTGCGCTGGAACTTGGCGCAGTTTGGAAAAAGGTTTGAGTTACCTTGCAAAACATCTCAGCCGAGAAAAAGGCTGCCCAGGCTGTGATCCAGGCTCTTGAGGGAGAGGGGAGGGGAGGGGAGGGGGGGGGGAGGGGAGGGGAGGGGAGGGGAGGGGAGAGAGGAGAGGAGAGGAGAGGAGAGGAGAGGAGAGGAGAGGAGAGAGAGAGGAGAGGAGAGGAGAGGAGAGGAGAGGGAGAGGAGAGGAGAGGAGAGGAGAGGAGAGGAGGGAGAGGAGAGGAGAGGAGAGGAGAGGAGAGGAGAGGAGAGGAGAGGAGAGGGAGGAGAGGAGAGGAGAGAGAGGAGAGGGTAGCAAATTGATTTGAGCTATCCCAAACTGGGCCTCAGTTTTAGGCTGTCTAGGAGTAGACAGACTTGTGGCGCAGTTATCATTTAGTTTAAGGTGTGTTTAAGCATTAGATAGCATAGTTATAGTGTGGTTTAGATAGCATAGTTATAGTGTGGTTACGGTGACCTCCTTAAGGGTGAAATTGTTTACATTCTTTCCGACACTGAATGCAATTAGAAACACCTGTAACTGTAAACTATCTGAACCATATTTAACCCCCCTTTCTGGAGGAATAAATAAATGGAGAACGCATGATTGTCCTAGGTTACAATGTAAAATTGTGCCTAAGGTATGTATTCTATCCCCATGAGCCGTTGGAGTCAAGGTGGGGCAGTGTTTTCCTTATCTTCTGTTAATGAGCCCAACAATGCCTTGCCACATGAGTCATAGATAACTCCCTCCGGGAGTTATCTCTGTTTAATGGGCCATCAAGGACCCACTGCATGACTCATCATCCCATTGTGAGATGCTCCGCCCAGGGGGAGGAGGCAAACATTTCCACCTGGATAAATCCAGGGTTTGGGACAGCACAGAGAGCTTCTATCCACTGGACTCCCAGAGGAGACAAGAGCTACCAGACGCTTCTACAGGATCACTGCTTTGACAAGACCATCTCATCTGGACTGCCACTACCACCCTAACAGGGTGTCAGGTTGTATTCTGACTCTGTCAGTGGTTTTTTTTTTTACTATTACTTTTATTTTATGTTACTTTTCTTTTATTTCTCTTCTTTTCCTCCTATTAAATTGTGTTTCTGACTTGGAGTCTTCCACTGGTTTTGCTTTCAACCAGCACATTTTTTGGCGCCCAACGTGGGGCACGAGGTACTGAGAAAAGTCAGAATTACAATTTTGGGAAGAAGACACTTGTTCACTATGATTCTCAGCATGTTTACATGTGTCTTGTACCTAGCGCTCTATATCTTTCCGCACATGGGGCAGTATCTACAGATCTTAATGCTCCTATGTAAACCAGGGTATGGCACTAAAATTGCTTTATTGGTATGTCTATTGCATGATAACCTCCGAGGCAATGAGCACAATTCAGAATATGTACTCAATTTTGTTGTCTTGTCCCAGTCTAGGATGTTTTGTTTGGGGTCTCAACAATCTCACCCAGCCACAGTGGGGAGGCGTAAAGAATGATTTTTTCCCGTCTTTCAGGCCTGATACAGCAGTTTTTGGAAATATTGAGTTCTCTCTGGATACCAAGGACAGCATAATGTTGTTGTTAGTACTGCTTTGTTTTCTCTGCACAGCCTACACCATGCTTAAAGTGCAGCGTCTTATTGAGGCAGAGGAGAAAAGAACAAAATGCACAACAACAGCCTTCGTGTCTACACAGATTGTCACAGAAGAGAAAGGAACCAAAAGCCAGGCAACAGTGTCTGAATCTACGCAGACTGTTACAGAGGAAACAGAAGCCAAAAGCAAGGCAACAGTGTCTGCATCTACGCAGACTGTCACAGAGGAGAAATGAACCGAAATCAAGGCAACAGTGCCCACGTCCACGCAGACTGCCACAGAAGAGAAAGAAGCCACATGCAAAGCCACAACATCTGTGTCTGTGCAGGTTGTCACAGAGGAGAAAGAAGCCAAAGATGCCAGCATCTCCACACAAACAATCACTGAACTGGAACAGCCTAAACCGGTACAGTTGCCCCCGTTCAGAAGAAGAAATCAAAGAGCAAATCAGTTCGCATAGTGACTGACGAGGATGCAGCAGGACCTTCGCACCCAGCAGAGGAGACAGAGCCAGAGATCATCACTCGCTCTCTATCTCTGGGTGAGCTGCGTGACCTGCGGAGGGAATTCACCCGCCAGACAAACGAGTCCATCCTGACTTGGCTGCTCCGCATCTGGGACGCTGCAGCCAATGACACCATTCTGGATGGAAGTGAGGCCAGGCAACTGGGATCGCTGTCCCGGGATGTGGTCATTGACCAGGGCATCGGAAGGACCCAAGGAACCCTCAGCCTCTGGCGGCGACTGCTGACAAGTGTGAAGGACAGATACCTTTGTAAAGAAGACCTCCAGGTGCATCAAGGAAAATGGAGCACAATGGAACAAGGTATCCGATGCCTGAGGGAATTGGCTGTGCTGGAGATCATTTTCTCAGAAGACGAAAGATTTCCTAAAAGCCCAGATGATGTCCAGTGCACATCGCAGATGTGGTTGAGATTTGCACGACTTGGACCAGAGATGTACTCCCGTTACCTGGCAACGCTGCAATGGAGAGAAGGCGAGGACAGGGTGGGCGTCTTGGTCAACAAACTAAGAATTTACGAGGACACTGTCACCGCCCCATTTCGTACCCATGTCTCATCCGTGGAAACAAGGTTGGCTGAGCAAGTCCAGAGCCTGATTGAAGAAGGCCATCAGAAACTGAAGAAGGAACTTAGGGAAGAAATTTACCACATCTCACCAGAACCAATAAGAGTCTCTGCCATTAGGAACAGGCGTCCTCCAGCCAGAGAGAGAGGATATACTCCACGAGGTAACCTCTGGTCTTTTCTTCGAGAACATGGAGAAGACATGAGGAAGTGGGATGGACAACCCACCTCCTCTTTAGCAGCCCGGGTACGTGAACTGAAAAGAGCGACACCTACCACGAGAAGCTCATCTAGAGTCAAGGCTGCTCCAGTCTCTCGTACACAGAACTCCAGACAGTATAGGAATGGTGATGTGACTGATCCTCTTGAAGGGACCTCAGGAACATATTTACAGGAGGAGAGCAACGCACACCATGAGCAGGAATAGGGGGGCCCTGCCTCTAGCCAGGTAGAGGAAAGGGATAATAGGATCTACTGGACTGTGTGGATCCGATGGCCTGGCACATCCGACCCACAAAAATATAAGGCTTTGGTTGACACTGGTTCCCAATGTACCCTGATGCCATCGGGGTATGTAGGAGCAGAACCTATTTCAATTTCTGGAGTGACAGGAGGGTCCCAGCAGCTGACTGTCTTGGAGGCCGAAGTGAGTTTGACTGGGAATGGGTAGCAGAAACACCCCATCGTGACTGGCCCAGAAGCTCCATGCATCCTCGGCATAGATTATCTGAAAAATGGATATTTCAAAGACCCAAAAGGATATCGTTGGGCTTTTGGAGTAGCTGCTGTAGAGAGGGAAGACATCAGACAACTAAATACCCTGCCTGGTCTCTCAGATGACCCTTCTGCTGTGGGACTGTTAAGAGTTGAAAAACAACGGGTACCAATCGCCACGGCAACAGTGCACCGTCGGCAGTACCGTACTGACAGAGACTCTGTGACTCCGATCCATGAGATGATTCGGAAACTGGAGAGCCAAGGGGTGGTCAGCAGGGCTCATTCACCTTTCAACAGCCCTATATGGCCAGTGCGTAAGTCCAATGGAGAATGGAGACTGACTGTGGATTATCGTGGTCTGAATGAGGTCACGCCACCACTGAGTGCTGCTGTACCAGACATGTTGGAGCTTCAGTATGAGCTGGAGTCCAAGGCAGCAAAGTGGTACGCGACCATCGACATTGCCAATGCCTTTTTCTCCATTCCTTTGGCAGCAGAGTGTAGGCCCCAGTTTGCTTTCACCTGGAGGGGCGTTCAGTACACCTGAAACCGACTGCCCCAGGGGTGGAAGCACAGTCCCACCATCTGCCATGGATTGATCCAGGCTGCATTGGAAAAGGGTGAGGCTCCTGAACATCTACAGTACATCGACGACATCATCGTATGGGGGAACACAGCAAGGGAAGTTTTCGAGAAAGGAGAGAGAATTATCCAGATTCTGCTGAAAGCTGGTTTTGCCATTAAGCGAAGTAAGGTTAAGGGACCGGCTCAAGAAATCCAGTTCCTGGGAGTGAGTGAAATGGCAAGATGGACGTCGCCAGATACCCACAGAAGTAATCAACAAGATCACCGCAATGTCTCCACCAACGAGCAAGAAGGAAACACAAGCTTTCCTAGGCGCCATAGGCTTTTGGAGAATGCACATTCCTGAGTATAGCCAGATTGTGAGTCCTCTCTACCTGGTTACCCGCAAGAAGAATGATTTCCACTGGGGCCCAGAACAGCAGCAAGCCTTTGCCCAGATCAAACAGGAGATCGCTCATGCGGTAGCCCTTGGCCCAGTGAGGACAGGACCAGATGTGAAGAATGTGCTGTACTCTGCAGCCGGGAACAATGGCCTGTCCTGGAGCCTTTGGCAGAAGGTGCCTGGTGAGACTCGGGGTCGACCTCTGGGATTCTGGAGTCGAAGCTACAGAGGGTCCGAAGCCAATTACACTCCCACGGAGAAGGAGATCTTGGCCGCCTATGAAGGAGTTCAAGCCACCTCAGAAGTAATTGGCACTGAAGCACAGCTGCTTCTGGCACCCCGACTGCCGGTGCTAGGGTGGATGTTCAAAGGAAAGGTTCCTTCCACGCATCATGCCACCGACACTACTTGGAGCAAATGGATTGCCCTCATTACACAGCGCGCCCGTATTGGAAACCCAAATCGCCCTGGGATTCTGGAAGTTATAACAAACTGGCCTGAAGGTGAGACTTTTGGATTATCCTCTGAAGAAGAAGAAGAGCAAGTGACACGTGCCGAGGAGGCCCCACCGTATAACGAGCTACCAGAGACTGAAAGACGATATGCTCTCTTCACTGATGGTTCCTGCCGAATTATAGGCGCTGACCGGAAATGGAAAGCTGCAGTATGGAGCCCCACACGACGAGTTGCACAAGCTACCGAGGGACAAGGTGGATCGAGTCAGATGGCAGAGCTTAAAGCAGTACAGCTGGCTTTGGGTATTGCTGAACGAGAGAAGTGGCCGAGGCTCTATCTCTACACCGACTCATGGATGGTAGCTAATGCCCTGTGGGGATGGCTGAATCGCTGGAAAAAGGCCAACTGGCAGCGCAGAGGGAAACCCATCTGGGCTGCTGAGATTTGGCAGGACATTGCCACTCGAGTAGAGAAGCTAACCGTGAAGGTTCGACACGTGGATGCACACGTACCCAAGAGTCGGGCTAATGAGGAGCATCGCAACAATGAGCAGGTAGACAAAGCTGCCAAGGTGAAAGTATCACAGGTGGATCTAGACTGGCAGCACAAGGGAGAATTATTCCTAGCTCGCTGGGCCCATGATGCCTCTGGTCACCAGGGAAGAGATGCAACATACCGATGGGCCCGTGACCGAGGGGTGGACCTTACTATGGACAGCATCTCACAAGTCATCCATGACTGTGAGACCTGTGCTGCAATCAAACAGGCCAAGCGGGTGAAGCCTCTGTGGTACGGTGGACGATGGTGTGAAGTACAGGTATGGGGAAGCCTGGCAAATTGACTACATCACCCTTCCCCAGACCCGCCAAGGCAAGCACTATGTGCTGACCATGGTAGAAGCAACCACAGGATGGCTGGAGACCTACCCTGTGCCTCATGCTACCGCCCGAAATACCATCCTGGGCCTTGAAAAGCAAGTCCTGTGGAGACATGGCACCCCAGAGACAACGGGACACATTTTAAGAACAGCCTTATAAACACCTGGGCTAAAGAACATGGTATTGAATGGATATACCACATCCCTTATCATGCACCAGCCGCCGGGAAAGTTGAACGGTGCAATGGACTATTAAAGACTACCCTGAAGGCACTTGGCGGAGGGACCTTCAAGAATTGGGACATAAATTTAGCCAAAGCCACCTGGATGGTCAACACTCGAGGCTCCATCAATCGAGCTGGTCCTGCCCAGTCTGAACCCTTGCACACAGTGGATGAGATAAAGTCCCCGTGGTGCACATGAAAGGGATCTTAGGAAAGACTGTTTGGATTAATCCCACCTCAGGCAAAGGCAGACCCATCCGTGGGATTGTTTTTGCTCAAGGACCTGGTTACACTTGGTGGGTAATGCAAAAAGATGGAGAAACCCGTTGTGTGCCACAAGGAGACCTGATTTTAAGTGGGAACTAGAATTAGTGTGTAGGGTTTCATTCTGTGTATCTGTGAGAGTGTATGATGTAGATGGTGATAGAATAAGGGGTGGATTATGTCCTAGGTTACAATGTAAAATTGTGCCTAAGGTATGTATTCTATCCCCATGAGCCGTTGGAGTCAAGGTGGGGCAGTGTTTTCCTTATCTTCTGTTAATGAGCCCAACAATGCCTTGCCACATGAGTCATAGATAACTCCCTCCGGGAGTTATCTCTGTTTAATGGGCCATCAAGGACCCACTGCATGACTCATCATCCCATTGTGAGATGCTCCGCCCAGGGGGAGGAGGCAAACATTTCCACCTGGATAAATCCAGGGTTTGGGACAGCACAGAGAGCTTCTATCCACTGGACTCCCAGAGGAGACAAGAGCTACCAGACGCTTCTACAGGATCACTGCTTTGACAAGACCATCTCATCTGGACTGCCACTACCACCCTAACAGGGTGTCAGGTTGTATTCTGACTCTGTCAGTGGTTTTTTTTTTACTATTACTTTTATTTTATGTTACTTTTCTTTTATTTCTCTTCTTTTCCTCCTATTAAATTGTGTTTCTGACTTGGAGTCTTCCACTGGTTTTGCTTTCAAACCAGCACAATGATTCAGCCACATTGGTTTTTGTTCTGCATTGCTCGGTCCAGCTTCCCACTTTAATTAAGAGTTCCCTGGCTTCATATGGTGCCCGAACAGAGACAAAGTTTGCTTAAATGTGGTCTGGAGTGCTTAAATGCAGAGTTTTAATTGCTTAAATGCAGAGTTTTGATTGCTTAAATGCAGTTTGATATGAATTTGATATCATTTTTTGCGCTTTAACGTGGGACTGATTTTTACACTTAAATATGGATTTGAAATTTGCCTAAACACGGGAAAAGTCTCCGTGCTTGTTTTCCGAACCAAAGCAGAGTTGGGAACTGAGTTTCCCTGAACTGCGGTACTGGAGCGAACGAAGGAGCTGGAAAGCTGGTAGCGTGGCTCATGGTGTTTCATTTGAAGAGAAACAGCAACATGCAGTGGAAGATGAAAGGTAAGCCGCGGTCTGGAAACAAGGGAATCGAAAGTAAGATGGAAAAAGAATTCCAGGCAGCGACTCAACTTCTAGCAAATATTATCTCTAAAAGAGGTGAAAAAATTAAAGAAAGTGAACTAGATCAGTTGGCCCTATGGGCCAAAAAAACCCGGAAAGCTGAGCAAACCATCGCTTGTGTTTAATGAAGCAGAGTGGAAAGAAATAGGCAAATTGTTGTGGGATTTAACTATCAGCGGCGGAAGAGAAGGAAAGCTGGCTCAAGAGTTAGGAGCCGCTTGGAAAAAGGTTATGAATACCTTGCAGACATTCTCGGCTGAGCGGAAAGCTGCCCAGGCGGTGATCCAAGCTCTCGAGGGGGTGGCGGGGGAAACAAAAGAAATCCAGAGATCTTCTAAGGTTGCAAGGTTTTTTGGTATCGGTAATACGCACCCAGTAAGGGGAAATGCAGCTCCGATTTGTTCCACTCTGCAAGAGGTAGTGAACGCGGTCTCGGAGTGCGTGGCTCAGCCACTGGAAGTGCCTCCCACGGCAGCCAGGCAGACTGAGATAGAACAGGAAGCGCCGCACTCCCCAGACCCAGGGGGTGTGGTGGAAGATGAGATCGTAGGCGGGGCTGAAGGCGGAGAGGGGCTGGCGCAAGAGAAAGAGAGGGGCGGAGATCGGGGTGGTGACGAGAGCGAGGCGGTGCGGCTCCCCCCCCTCACCGGAAAACAAAGCAGCAGCACACGCATGGCCGGCCCGAACAACCAAAACAAACATGGCGTCCTCCATGGCCACTTCCACCCTGGGAACCGCGGGGCTGGGGGTCGCCGCGACCCCCACAACAGCGGCTCCACAGCCAGTCACGGTGCAGCCAGCAGCTCATTACCAACAAGCTACTGCGGCGCAATGCCCCCTGCCCCCTAACTCCAATTCGGATGGTGAGAATCCCGATCCCAATTCTCCCGGCACGCCGCAACTGCAGAACCAATCACAGCGTGCAAACAAACTGCAGCAAATAATAGGCAAGCTTGCTGAATTATCAAACCGCCAAACTCAATTAGAACAGCAGACAGCTGCGGTTTCCCAGTTTTCCCCACAAATCAGGCAGAATCTCACAGCTTTGCAATCTGCACAGCCTGCTCCATTGTTTCCAGCTTCTGCACAGTAGATGGTGCTGCCAGTCGCCCAACAGAATCCAATACAAAGGCGCTGGGCTGGCGTCTTGAAACAGGCGGTCCTCGAAGGAGATTTACATGTCCCTAACTCAATTGCTTGTCCAGTTGTTGGTGAAAATGCCCAGGCTCGGTTGGAGCCCCATGAATGGAAGGTATTGAGTTCAGCAAAGCACACAGTTACTACCTATGGAATAAGATCAGAAGCAGCCAGAAACATAATTCAGTACATCTTCACAGCAGATGTACTTTGCCCCGCTGACTGTACTAACATCGCTTCGCTGCTGCTAACACCCTCACAGCTCCTCATTTTTGAAAGGGAGTGGAGGCGTTTGGCAATGGAAGAGGCAAATAAACATCAAGAAATAGGGGATCCTTTTTATGGTCTTCAACCCGATATGCTGACAGGACAAGGACCATATGCTACAACCAACATCCAGCTCACCTTCCCCATTGAGGTTCATCAGATGGCTCAACCATTGGCCCACAGAGCCTTGCTTCTAGTTCCTGACAAAAAGAAACCTGCACCATATGCTACCATCAGGCAAGGGGCTACAGAACCATATGGACAATTATTGATAGACTGTCAGCTGCTTTAAAAGATGCACAAGACCTAAATACAGATGGCAGGAATACCTATTTTGTTCCCTTGCCTTTGAAAATGCCAACTCATGTACCAGAGCCATCCTTGCTACCCTACCCCAAGGCTGTGCCGTCGATGAGATGCTAGTGCGAGCAACTAGAGCTGAACAAAATAACCAGGCAGCGGCGTTCACGGCTGCCATGCAGAATGCAATGCAGCAGCAGGGACACATCATCGCAGCTGCTTTGTCAGGTGGCAACGTCAATCGTCACAGCAACAAGAAACCTCCACCTAACACTCCGTGTTTTTGATGTGGTGAAGCAAGTCATTTTAGACGGACATGCCAAAAAACTGTTTGGTGTCACAAATGCAATCTAGACACCTATGCCACTGAAGTCTGTCGCAAGTCGGGAAACTACAAGAACAGCGTGTTGAAGCTCCGCGCAGGGACAAAAGTTGAAGCTTCGACCCAGAAGACTCCAAAAGCGGCTTCCTGGTCAAAAACAAGCCCGCCACCTGGGGAAGCCTCGGCGTGGATGTGGCAACAACAGTAGAGGTTACCTTGCAAGACAAAGAAGTATCCCTGATTCCAACTGAAGTTTGTGGTCCAATGTACAGCACCATTTCTTTAATTGCAGGTTTGTTGCTCGGAAGATCTTCCACAAGTAAACAAGGTGTAATCATGATTCCAGGGGTCATTGATGCAGATTACACCGGACAAGTACAAATATTGGCTCATGCCCTGCAACCACCTGTGACAATTCCAAAAGGAAGCAAGTTCACTCAAATTGTAGCATTTGAAAACATTTTGCCACATCGTCAATGACCAAAAGAACCAACTGAAAACAAAGAGAAGACAAAGGCTTTGGGTCAACACGTCATGATGTTTTCTTCACAATAGACATGAAAAACCGCCCACAAAGAAAAGTACAATTGCAGCGTGGCTCCCACTGCATCAACCTGAAACCAATGCTTGATATAGGAGCAGACATTTCCATCGTCAATCAATTATACTGGCCATCTAATTGGCCTCTGCAAGCTCCAGGTGCCCACACTGTGGGAGTGGGTGGAATGAAAGTTCCTTCAATAAGCAAAGATCCCATCAGTATCATCTTTGAAGACAATCAAGTTGTCGTGACTCGACCTTACATCATGATTCTGCCCGAAGAGCTTCCAGGACTGATAGGCAGAGATGTGCTGTCTCAACTTGGCACAGCTTTAACCACTGATCAGCATTTTCCTTGACGGCCACTGCAGTGCAGCCACCCATTCTAAAGATTACCTGGTTAACTGATATCCCTGTTTGGGTTGAGCAGTGGCCAATGACTAAAGAAAGGCTGCAAATTGCTGAACAACTAGTATAAGAGCAACTTGATGCTGGACACATTCGGCCCTCTGTGAGTCCATGGAACACACCAACTTTTGTTATCCCAAAGAAGTCAGGAAAGTGGAGGCTGTTGCATGATCTGTGAAAGGTCAACGAACAGATGCAGGCAATGGGTACTTTGCAACCTGGCCTGCCAGCTCCAACCATGATACCTCAAGGGTGGAACATCGTTTAAAAGATTGTTTTTTCACCATTTCACTTCACCCGCATGATACTCAACGTTTTGCCTTCACCATGCCATCCGTCAACAGAGCAGCTCCAACAAAACGGTATAAATGGGTTGTTTTGCCGCAGGGCATGAGAAATTTGCCGACGATGTGTCAGCTGTTTGTTGATTGGGCCCTGCAACCGATTCGCCAGCATTTTTCTAACGCAATGATCTATCACTACATGGATGACATCCTCATTGCCACCAAACAGCCATTGGCAGAAACAGACTTAAACTGGTTGTTTTTGCAATTGAAACAACATGGACTGACTGTAGCTCCAGAAAAAATACAGCGATCAGCTCCTTGGAAGTACTTAGGTTGGCTGATTACAGATGCGCAGATTCGTCCACAGAAAATCACTTTACATGCTGACATTTCCACCTTGCATGATGCTCAGAGATTTTTTGGAGACCTGCAATGGGTTTGCACCATTGTAGGAATCACCAATGATGATCTGCAACCATTTTTGCCATGGCTTCATGGTGGTGATGCCAACAGCCCTCGAAATTGCACCCCCGAACAGCAAAAGGCTTTGGTTCAAGTATCAGAAAAGCTGCAGTGTGGTTGGAGTGCTCGACGTGTTGAACATCTTCCGTTGTCACTTTTCCTTTCCAACACTGATGCCTGCCCACTTGCCATTGTTTTTCAATGGCAAAAGAAAAAGGGGGAACGCCAATCTAAGTTTGGCTCAACAGCAAGTTTGCTGGAATGGGTGTTTTTACCTGTGCAACCAAAGAGCCGTGTCATGACCAGAACAGACACTCTTGCTGCATTGATAAGAAAGGGCAGAGACAGAATTGTGGAGATAGATGGAAAGGAACCAGCAGACATCAGTGTTCCTGGGAAAAATGAAGATTTAGAATGGAAACTGAGACACTCTGCTGCAATGCAAGAAGCGTTGTTGGGGTTCACAGGTGTGGTTCACAACCAGCAACCAAAAGGCCCAATGTGGCACCTGGTCACCCGTTACCAGTGGTTGGAAAGACCCTTGTGTTCCAGTTGAAGGAAGAACAGTTTTTACTGACGCTGGTCGAAAAATAAAAAAGGCTCTGTGTGTTTGGCGACAGCAAGGAGAATGGTTGCAACATTTAATTAAGAGTGAAGCAGGAGACAGTCTGAAAACCCTTGAACTGAGACCAATGTGTTGGGGCTTGCAAACCTGGAACAAAGAACCACTCAATGTTGCTTCAGATTCTTTATATGTAGTTGGAGTGGTGCAAAGAATGGAGGATGCACTCATCAGGAAAACCCAGAATCAACGTCTTGGAGAACTGTTCTTGCAACTGCGAAGCGTGCTGAAGCAGCGTCAGCATGCTTTCTGTGTCATGCACGTTCGGAGCCATCAGTGCAACAGCTGTTTAGGGGAGGGAAATGCACGAGCAGATGCTGCAGTCAATTACGCTGTCCATGTCCCTTCACAAAGCAAATTTGTTAGGGCTCTCAACAGTCACGAAACATTTCACCAAAATGCTAGGGCCTTGCATCGACAATTTCAGATTCCCCTGAATGATGCACAAGGGATTGTGCGTGCCTGCCCTCAATGTAGTCATCATGCGCCTGGCCTTGGCCTGGGAACAAACCCAAGGGGGATGAAAGCCTTGGAGCTGTGGCAGATGGATGTAACTCATGTCCCAGACTTTGGGAGATTGAAATATGTCCATGTCACTGTAGATACCTATTCCAAATTTATTTGGGCCACAGCATAACCAGGGGAAAGAGCCCTGCATGTTGAGAGAAACCTGTCTGCCTGTTTTGCAGTGATGGGTGTGCCTGTAGAAATCAAGACCAACAATGGTCCAGCATATGTTGGTCAGCGGGTTGCTAAATTTATGCAGACGTGGGGGGTGAAACGTACCACCGGAATCCCTCACTCTCCTACAGGCCAAGCTATTGCCTGTAGAAATTGCCAAGCTTGTAGAAAGAACCAATCGCACCCTGAAAGAATATCTAGCGAAGCAAAAGCAGAATGACGAGACTGATGTAGCTAGTCGACTGTCAAAGGTATTGTTCACTTTAAACTATTTGTGTTTAGCAGAAGGAAGAGAAGAACCTGCAGTTGTGATACATCATCATGCAGTGAAGGAGGGAGGACCACAGGCAATTCCAGGAGTTTACGTTTATCACAAGAGCATGCGAACGGGTGAATGGCAGGGACCGAGTCCTGTGCTGTTTAATGGTCGTGGTTATATGTGTGTTTCTACAGGAGAAGCAGGACCTGTGTGGGTGCCAAGCCGATTTACCCATGCATGTCCCCAATCAGAGATCAAAGCTAACACTGATAACAATGGCGACAACAACGATTTACCTGGAGCACCCTGTGACGACTCTAAAACTACTGAGAACTGATTTTGTAAAATATAGAAAATAGTTATTCAGTTATAAGATTAAGTTTAGTGATAAGTTGTTTTAGTATTTGGAGTTAGGTGATACTGGGTTGTTGTTTTTAGTAAAGTAAAAATTAAAAGAGATAATCAAAAAGATGAGCAGAATGTTGGGAGTTGGAATGTTTGTTTTAATTAGTGTTTTGATGAAAAAGGCATTTGGAGTGCTTGACATTGACCCTAGGCAAAATATGTGGGTCACCTGGGCCAATCGGACTGGGCAAGATTCGTTTTGTTTGTCTTTGACCACACCATCTAATCCTTTTCGTACCTGTTTGATTGGAGTCCCGGTAAATTCCACGGCAGAGTTCAAAGTTTGGACTCAAGCCAGAATTAACCCAGAAAGTGTTTTGGGAGCACAAGCTGTTGCTGTTGCACAAGGTTTGAAAGTCACTGGTGCTGAGCTCCAAGAACTCGATCTTTTGGGTTCTGTGCCAGGCAATTATTGTTTAGTTTCTGGGCATTTTGTGATAAATTCAAGTCTGTTGATTGTGAAGGAAAAACAACCAGGAAATGGCAACACTTGGCTGTCTCCCAGATCTCCATTGTATTACAATCATGTTGAATATTGTAACAATTGGACTGAATCCGTGATACCATTAAAGGGTGCTGCAAAGGAACTGCCACCAGGGATCTTTCTCATTTGTGGAGACAGAGCCTGGTCTTCAGTTCCTCCAGGAGCTGTAGGAGGTCCATGTTACTTTGGTAAATTGACACTGTTTGCTCCCAGCATTCATCAGGTTTTTGGGTTGTCTCAAAAGACCCGACGAACCAAATGCAGTGCACTTCAACTAGGCCCCGACTGTAAAGATCAGGTAACATTATGGAACCGTGCATCTGTAATATCGGCATCAATTTTTTCTCCAGGAGTTGCTTCAGTGCAGGTTCTCACACAGTTGAAAACCTTGGCCTGCTGGACAGGAAAATAAATTAACCTAACATCTAATATGTTAAGTGAGCTTGCTGCAGATGTTAGCAGCGTCCGTCATGCAGTTCTTCAAAACAGAGCTGCCATCAACTTCCTCCTTCTCGCTCAAGGGCATGGATGTGAGGAGTTTGAAGGCATGTGCTGCATGAATTTGTCAGACCATTCTCAATCGATTTACAACCAGCTTTCACAGCCGAAGAGCAACATGGGGAAACTTGTAGTTGTTGACACTCCATTTGACAAATGGCTTGATTCATGGGGTTTCACTGGGTGGATCAAAGACTTGATCCGTTTTGGTGTTGTGATTTTTGTTGTTATTGTAGTTATTTTAGTTTTTGTGCCTTGTTTGTTGCAGTGTATGCGAAAAATAACCAGCCGTGCCTTTGAATCAGTTTGGGCAGCCCAAAAAGAAAAAGGGGAAATTGTAGTAGAATTTCTTAGGGAACGTGGGCATGATGTGTTCTGATATGAGATCTGAGCTATCCCAGGTTGGGCATCAATTTCAGGCCTGTCTGGAAGTGTACAGGCCTGTGGCGCAGCAAAAATATAGCTTAAGGTGTGTTTAGGAATTAGATAGGTTAGTTATAGTGTGATTACGGTGGCTTCCTTAAGGGTGAAATTGTTTGCATTTTTCTTCTCAATGAATGCCAATTAGAAAACACTTGTAACTGTAAACTATCTGAACTGTATTTAACCCATCATCCTGGAAGAATAAAGAGAGAACGCATGATCTAAACAAATTGGTCGTATGTGCGTTGCTTGGTCCAGCTTCCTATTTTAATTAAGAGATCCCTGGCTTTAAGAAACAAAATGCAAAATGGCACAAACAATGACCTTTCTTTGTGGAGAACATGAAGGAAGAAAGAAAGGGAAAAAATGAAAAACCAAAAAACACAACCAAACGAAAAAGAAGTATCAAAGATGGCTTTTATTACAAGAGATTTGCAGAAATTGTCCAGCAGTTTAATGTCTCTGAAAGCATCCAGTCATCAGTGTCCACACTGCAGCCTTGAGCTGCTGGTTCCTCAGGCTGTAGATGAGGGGGTTCAGGGCTGGAGGCACCATCGAGTACAGAACTGACAGGGCCAGATCCAGGGATGGGGAGGAGATGGAGGGGGGGTTCAGGTGAGCAAACATGACAGTGCTGAGGAACAGGGATAGCACAGCCAGGTGAGGGAGGCAGGTGGAAAAGGCTTTGTGCCGTCCCTGCTCAGAGGGGATCCTCAGCACAGCCCTGAAGATCTGCACATAGGAGAAAACAATGAACACAAAACAACACTATGATAAACTGGCAGTGACAGCAAGAAGCCCAAGTTCCCTGAGATAGGATTTGGAGCAGGACACCTTGAGGATAACTGGGATTTCACAGAAGAACTGGCCCAGGGCATTGCCATGGCACAGGGGCAGGGAAAATGTATTGGCTGTGTGCATGAGAGCACAGAGAAAGGCATTGGCCCAGGCAGCTGCTGCCATGTGGGCACAAGCTCTGCTGCCCAGGAGGGTCCCACAGTGCAGGGGTTTGCAGATGGACACGTAGCGGTCGTAGCACATGATGGTCAGGAGATAGTACTCTGATGAGATGAAGAATGTAAAGAAAAACATCTGTGCAGCACATTCTGTGTAGGAGATGGTGCTGGTGTCCCAGAGGGAATTGTGCATGGCTTTGGGGACAGTGGTGCAGATGCAGCCCAGGTCGGCGAGGGCCAGGTTGAGCAGGAAGAAGAACATGGGGCTGTGCAGGTGGTGGCCGCAGGCTACGGCGCTGATGATGAGGCCGTTGCCCAGGAGGGCAGCCAGGGAGATGCCCAGGAAGAGGCAGAAGTGCAGGAGCTGCAGCTGCCGCCTGCTTGCCAATGCCAGCAGGAGGAAGTGGCTGATGGAGCTGCTGTTGGACATTTGCTCTGGCTGGGCATGGGGACCTGTTCATGGAGAAAGGACAGGGACAAGTCAGCAGAGGCTGCTTTGAGACAAACCTTGGCCATTCCATGTAGACTGTCCCGCTGTGAGTCACCCACCCTCGTTCCTGCTCTGGGAAAACCTTCACCCAGGTCCCTACCTGAGCACCAGTTTTCCTGTCTGAGTGTGCCAGGAGCAGCCAAGCCTGTTCATGAGGGCTCTCGAGGAGCCATCCCTGCCCTGCTGCCCTGAGTTTGTGGTCATGTGGCAGAGGGACAAGGCTGGATATTCAGGATTTGTCAGGGGAATCTCTCCTAATGCAGAAAGGCTTGTTGCCATCTGCACTCCTGATTTTAAAAGGCATGGAGAGCAGGAAGGAATTCTGGCCATTATTTTCCTGCCCGTACATCATTGCTGGTTCTCTGAGGTCAGAAATCCCCAGCATTTCTGCTGCACTTAGAGTTTGCCACTGAGAGATGTGAGAGGCAAAAGATTCCCTGTGGCTTGGGCAAGGGGAGGGGCTGGATGGGCTTGTTCCCAACTGCCCTGGGTTTGCAGCTTTGGCTGCAATCAGAGCACAATCACACTCCTGGGTCACCCTGGGATAAACCAGACCCTGCCCAGAGCAGAGGGATCCCTGAATGTCTCCCACTCTCCAAAGGGCTCTGGGCAAGGTCTCAGCACCCCCTTCTGCCAAGGACACTCACGGCTCCCTTGGCAAACCCAGCAGCATTTCCTCAACTCTGGCATCTCTGCACTTCCCCCGGGCACATTCAGGGAACTGCGAGGGGCTCTGGCACAGATTTGCAGCCAGGAGGGCAGCTCAGAGCTTGCAAGGACACAGCAAGGAGATCCCCAGGTGTGCCCATGATGGGATCTCAGGGAGGGGGCTCAGCTCAGTCCCCTTTCCCATGGACTGCTTTGCCCACAGCCCCACAGGTCCCAGGGAAGCTTGGACACCCCATGGCCATGGCCACAGCTGCCTGGCAGCAATCCCAAGGGCAGTGCCTGACTCAGCTGCTGCAAATGCCAGAGCCTCCCTGAGAGCACCAGATGCCAGGGACAACATCAGGGCAGTGCAGAACCAAGAGAAGATGTGGTGGGGCTGTGCCTGGGAGGGCAGGGCAGAGACAGCCGGGCACTCAGGACAGTGTTCCCGTGCCCAGCTGTGCATGGCACCTCCCACACACCAGCAGTGCCCTCCTGCCCCCAGCACTGCTCTCTTCAGCCCCCTCTCCTTCCCTGAGCATCTCCCTGGGCCTGGACATTTCCCTGCTGAGAGGAGCCTTGTCCCTGCCAGCGCTGACAGAGCCCATCCCACCCTCTGTGCCCTGGGCCCGGCCCTACAGAAACCTGCCTGTCTGCAGGGCCCTGGCTGGGGCAGGCTCTGTCTGCAGGTGGGCAAGGGCAGCTCAGGAGAGCCCTGCTGGGCCCTGCAAAGGTGATGCTGCTGCTGCTGTCCAGGGCTGAGGAGGGGCTGAAGGCCCTTTAGGAGCCTCCCAGCAGAGAGACTGACCACCCAAAGTTACAGCTCTGGAGTCTCTGTAAATGTTCAAACATTCCTTTGATGATCCTGGTGTGTTCTTTTCAACTCAGAATGTTCTGTGATTCTGTGATTACAATTCCTGTTCTGCTTCTCTCATCCTCCTGTTGCCTATAATCAAAGGAGAAAAAAACCGCTTGTAACAACATTAGGACAGTAAAGTAAAAACCAGACCTTTATGGGAAGCTTCCAGGTGTCCCAGTGGGGATGGGGCACACCCAGCCTCTGAATTCAACAATTTATTAAGGTTGATTACTTAGGATATTTGATAGGAACATCGAAGAGGAGATTCAGTTGGCCCAGTTAAACACCCCTGGTTCAACCCATTGGAGTAGGTCCAAGGGCTACTTTTCCCCACTTTTTTATGACTCCTCACTCTCTGGTTAAAAAACAAAATTTTTTTTTGTAGGTCCTCTTCCTGATAAAAAGACTATATAGTAGTTCACCAATGTATTTAGAAGCTTATTGTTGTAAAACCTAGGAGAAAGGGTAGGAAATGTACTAGACTTAATTAAGGATTATACTTTTCTAAGTATGTAATAGAAGTTGAATAGAGTTAATTAAAAATTATAGTTTTATAACTATAGAATAGCAGTTAACAGAGATATGAATATACGAAAAATGTATAAAAAGAAAAAACCTTTTTGTCATCACCCCAACTCCCCCACACTGCTCCAAGCAGGAAATTGAAAACACTCTCAGGAAAGCTCCTGATCTTTACAGCAATCCCAGGCTCACCTTCTTTTGGGAAGTGTCCTTCGGAGCTGTGCCCAGGCTGGTGTGGAGCTGGGAGCAGCCCTGCCCCACACAGCACCTCTCAGCAGCAGCACCTGCCCTGCTCGGGGTGGCTCCTTCCCCCCACAGCTTCTCCCCAGCGCTGGGAGCAGCTCCCCGGGTCAGCTGAGAGCTGTCCCTGGCAGGCAGCAGAGTCCCTGGGCCAGCACAGTGCCCTGGGCTGCAGGACCCTGCTCTGCAGGACAGCCCTGGGCACCCCTGGCTGCAGCCCCGGCTGCTCAGCCCTGCAGCAGAGCCTGGCACAGGGAGCTGCCCTGTGCTGTGCCTTGGCTGCTGCAGCAGGGAAACCCAGCCCTGCCCCAGGGCCACATCCCTGCCCTGCAGCAGCTCAGAGAGTCCTGCTGGAAGGGCCTCAGAGCTGTGGGATGTGCCAGCTTCAGGATCCCTGCAGGAACTGCAGCTTCTCTTCCCCCAGCCAGGGAGTGACTGTTCCCAACGCTGTGAGGATTTCTCCTCTAGTGAGCCCTGAGTGAGCTCTGCTCTGTGCTGCCAGCCCAGGCTGAGCTGAACTCCTCTGTGCCTGTGTGGTGTGCCCGGGGTGGCTGCAGGCAGTGCCCCAGCCCTGCTGGGCTGGGAGAAGAGCTGCTCAGCAAGAGAAATGTGTTTTTAAGCTCCTCTTGGTTGCCAGGAGCTGCCTCTGTGCCAGGAGCCCAGCCCAGCTCAGCAGCACAGACACAGCACAAGGACTTTAATGACCCTCTTGGGGCTTGTGCTGAGGCCCTGAACATCAGTCCCTGAGAGGGAGATGAAGAAACCTCTCAAGAACTCCAAGTCAGAATCTAACTCCAAAGTTTCTGGAAGTTTTAATGGGTGCCAGTGAGGGATACAAAAGAGAAAGCGTCCCCAGGCCCCAGGCAGAGCAGAGAACTGGAGGCAGTGATGCCAGGAGGGGACAAAGAGAAGCCAGGTCTTGGTGCCTTGGAGCACAGCAGGGTCTGTGCCACCAAGGGCTGTGAGGAGACACTTTGTCCTGAGGCCCTGGGGCCTCCTGGCACAGCCCCAGCAAGGCTGGGCACTCTCAGCCCCTTGTCCTGCCCTCAGCGTCCCCCTGACAGCCCAGTGGCCTCCAGGATGTGCTGGAAGGAGTCCCTGGGGAGCCTTGGTCAGGAATGGCCCTGGGGAGGCTCCTTACTGCTGTCAGGAATCACAAGTTCTTCAAAGGACTTTGGGTTTGGCTTTTGCCTTGGAGTTTCTGAGAGGTTTGTGCGACCATGGCCTCCAATTATCTGCTGTAATTAGTCCCTTGAGAGGCTTTGTCAGTAACAACACTCAGTGGGGCTCATTAATGCTTCAAGGTACTTCAGTTATTTGAAGGTACTTGGTGTTTCCCTTTTAAATCTGATTCTGTGAGAAAGATTGTGCAGTCATGGCTCCAATTATCTACTTGAACAAGTCCCTTGGGATTCTTAATCAGTAAAAACACTCATTGGGGTTCATTAATACTTTCAGGTACTCAAAGTTTCTTAAAGAACTTTTTTTTGACACTGAGTCTCTGAGAAGTTTTTGTGCCATCCTGGCCTCCAATTATCTGCTTTAATGAGTCCCTTGAGAGCTTTGCACTGACACTCAGTGGGGCTCATTAATGCTTTGAGATACTCAAGGTGTTTAAGGTACTTTGAATTTTCCTTCCCACACTGAGTCTCTGAGTGGTTTTTGTGCAATCCTGGCCTCCAATTCTCTCCTCCAAGGAGTCCATGAGGAGCCTGTGTTGGGGATGGACCTCAGTGCAACCCATTAATGCCTTGAGAAACTTTGGGTGTTTCCTCTGACTTGGACTCCTGGAAAGGTTTGTGCTATCTCCTCTCAGGCCCTGAGGTTCAAGGGCTCAGCACCAAATGCACCACGGGGCTCATTGGGATCAAGCAAGTTCTGACAAACCATGGCTGTGCCTTGATTTCTCTCTGGCCTGTTGCAGTTCATTGGGAAGTCTTTTTTTTTCCCTAGAGTTATGGAGAAATATTTCAAAGAGCTTCTAAAAAATATGTATTCCTACTTTCAAGGATCTATTTTTTCTTTTTCTTATTACACAAAAGGTGATTGCAGCATCCAGTGATTGATACTGACCCAGGGTCTCTCCTCAGGAGGTCTGGCTTGCTCAGAGAAGCTGTGCCTTGAGCTCTGACCCAGTGTGGACAACCCTGCTCCACATCTCCCAACCCCATCCTGCCTCTCCTCACTCACCTGGGACCTGCTTTGCTCAGAGAACTGGCTGCACTCAGGCAAAGAGGGGTTTTCTTTGTTTTTTTGTTTTTGTTTTTGAAGCAATCTAAAACTCCTGAGTTTCCCCCTTGAAAAACAGACACCCTCCTCAAGTGTGTGCCAGGCCCAAGGTGCCACCAAGGGCCCTCCAGCCCTGGCCTGGGCCAGGAGTGAGGGTGGATCATCATCCCAACCTGCCCTGGGCCATTGCAAGGGGCTGTGGCCATGGACACTGCACTGACCCCACTGCTGGGTTTGGGTGCCACCGCAACCCCCATCAGTTCCAGTTTCCTTGGAAAGCACCCCAAGGACCCATTTCTGCAGCCAGGTTCCATGGCCAGGGGGATGTGGGGGGCTGTAGGTGGTCAATGTCCCATCCTTGGAAACATTCAAGTCCAGCTGGGACAGGGCTCTGAACAACCTGATCTGGTGAATGATGTCCCTGCTCATCCCAGGCCTGGACAAGAGGCCTGAGTGAGGCCTGAACAACAGGCCCTCAGCCAAGGGTGACCTCTGGATGAACCTTCCAACCAAAGGTTATCTTTGTATCTGTTCATTAGTGAAATATGCATGGTCATTAGCACTGTGATAGGTGTATCCACTCATTAGTGAAACATGGATTGACCTTTCTGTGTTTGGAAGCTGGACAAGGCCATGAAGTCCAACATCTGGCCTTGTTTGGGGCTGTATGGTCAAAGTCACCTCCCTTGGTTCCTCCTTGGGCCATGGCCAGGCTTTGGGAAGGACCCAAGAGGAGGATGAATCCAGATGTTCCCACTCTAGAAGTGCTGTTAGTTTCTTTATCCAGCACTATCAAAGCTGGGCCCTCTCCCAGCGAGGCTGGAGCCTCACCTGTGGCTGGAGGCACCTGCAGGAATTCCCAGTGTCCAGGAGTGGCTCTGCAGTCCTTGGCTGCGACAGCTTCCCCCAGCTGATGTGTGGGTGTGGGTGATGGGAAGGTCTGAGGGTCACTGGTGATGGATCTTTCTTACTCACTGCGGGCAATCTTTGGTAGTGATGGTTGGGTGCATCGCTGAGCTTCTCTTTTTGTGCTCCTTTGCCTCAGTTCCCACTCGCCCCTGAGCTTCAGCCCTGACTAGCAGTATGCTCGGGGAGAAACTGAGGCAAGGACGAAGATAAAAGACAAAAGGCGCTCTTAATCCTTCAGGAACACAGTCCCACAGTTTAATGCAGAACCTACTCCATGCAGCTTGGGGGAGTTAAGAGAGGAATTAAAAGAGGAATTAAGAGGGCGATTCCCTGCCAGAGGGCAGTTTTATGCCCTCTGCCAAGGAGGGGGAAGGGAGGGGGTCTATCAGATGATGGGGGCTGACCTGGGGGAGGTGAGGCATAGGTGGTGTCAGGTAGAGGGGATTCAGTGCAGAGGCTGATGGGAAGGTACAGCAAATGCTTTGTGTGAATACATATAACAGAAACACCCAGTGCAATATAACAAAGTGAACTGACTACTTAGTGCAATACAGCATCTCAACCTTTTCTGTTACAATAAAACTGAAAGACACGCTTCGGGCCTATTTTGAGGCAGAATAGTTTTTGCCCACCACTTTTTGTTTGCAGGCAGTTTTGGCTGTTCTTGGCCTGCAAGCTCTGCATGGCTGACTTCTGAGGTGGTAGGGATTAAACCATTGAGGGCCTTTAAAACTAGGCAGTGAAGAATTCTGAACGCCAACACAATTAAGAACAAGACAACACAAAACAACAGGATTGTAAAAGGAAACACAAACACAAAGCATATTAACTATCTGAGATCTGCTGGAAGTAACCCGATTTTTAAGAAGGCTCTGTCTTCTCTTTCTGGCAGTGTCTTTTTGAAACGACAGCTGCTTGCCTCTCATCATCTTCCGTTGGTGCTGGGGTTTTGGGAACAAAAGGCTTCACCCACTTTTGGGGTATCCAGCGTGGGCCCGAGGGGGTGGATATGCATGCGTAGCCACATCCCCAGGTCACGAGCTCATAGGGACTTTGATCTCCCAGGTTTCTGGGTCCCTAATCAAAACTGGTGGGCGCTGTGACAGCTTAAACGGATTACCACTGTTAAAGTGACGTATCACTGAAGGACTCATGTTTTAAAATGAACAATTCAGAAAGTTAATGGTAAACATGGCTTTGCAGAGTTTTTGTGTTGGTGACATGCATGCTGTGGAACTGTCTTGCCCAGATCGGGTGGGCATGCTTGACCACAGCTTGGCCTGTGGGGGAGTGGGGGATGCCTGTTGTATGTTCCATTCCCCACTGCTGGACAAACTCTAGGAATTCCTTGCTTTTGTACACTGGGCCACTGTCAGTTTTGATTTTCTTAGGGATCCCCAGTACTGAAAAGGCTTGCACGAGATGTTTCTTGGCATGTGCAGCCATTTCTCCTGCGTGGGCAGAGGCATAAACTGCATTTGAATAGGTGTCAATGTTCACATGCACATATTTTTGGCGGCCGAAACTAGGAATGTGTGTGATGTCTGTCTGCCACTCTTGGCAGCTTCCAAGCCCTCTGGGGTTAACCACTATTGTAGAGGAATTTTTAGAAGAGCGAGGCCACAATCTATTGCTAGGAGGTTTGAACAATCCTTGCTATCAGGGAACAGGATGAGGTCTTGTACTGTGCCTGCTGTGTACTCTGCTGTTTCTACATTGCCTTGAATTAGCAAAAAGGTCGCAAATGTAATAACCCATTGGTCCTTCTCATGGATGCTTCATCTCGGAAGCTGAAGACATGTAACAACTTGTTGTACCTTCTCAGAGATGCTGAAGACAGAAATGCTGATCATAAGACAGAACAAAGAAGAATTTGCTGCCAAAAGACATGAACCAATGAGCAATCATTTAGAGTGCTTGAACATGAGATTTTAACCAACTAACAATTGTTTAGCTGTGCCTGCTTTTACTCTGTAACCACATAAATATAGGGAATAGAGAACAAACGGGGAGATCAAACCTAATCATATTGGTGTCCGTTTGATATTTGGCTCCTTTCTCGCAACAGTTTCCGTGGGGCCCCACAGTGTCACAGTGGTCCCTTGCTTCCATGAGGCCTTGCAGTGTCAAAATGGTTTCCTTGGTTCCATGGAATGGAACAGTGCACAATGGACAATGCAAAACTGCCAATGACACAGTGACCCCTTGGTTCCATGGGGGCTCAGAGTTTTGCAGTGGTCTCCATGATTAACATTAACATTAACATTAACACTAATCTGGTGTTGAAGAGGGCATCATTTATTCCAGCTTGAGATCCAACGTGCGTTGGTAACTCATAACCATACATGGAGATTTGATTCTAAAAGTGTTACTTATATACAGTCACTACATGTGTATTACAATTTAACCATCACCATAAAACAGACCCCAAGTTCCCACATTCTGTCCTTGTTTTTTCTGTCACTGCAATCTTGAACCAGATGTCTTCTTCTTCTCTTCTAACCATCCTTGCTGGGAAAGCAGACCCTGCATGCCTTGTTCCTCTGCAAAAAGTTCACAGGCACAGTAAAAATGGAATGAACCCTTTTGGTCTCAAGGCCAAGGCTCTGTGTGCCCAGGCAGAGGCAGGCAGGACGCAGAGCTGTCAGCAAAGGAAGGGCCCAGCCAGGTGGGGCAGCCGGGGGTGACGACAGCCTGCAGGGACAGAGGCACAGGGCATGGACACCGTAGGACAGCCTGGGCTGCACAGGGCACAGGGATGGGCAGCAGCTGCAAGGCCCTGACAGAGCCAACTTTGGCCTGCAGCACTTTGGCCATGGCTGCTGGCCCTGGGCCTGAGCCAGGAGGAGGGGACAAGTGACCCTTGCAGGCCTGGGGCCTCATGGCCTCCTTGTCCCTGCTCAGCAGCCTGGCAGGGGCTGCCCCATGGTGCTGCCCTTGGCATTGCACATCCCCACATCCCAGTGGCCTGGGAAGAGCCCTGAGCAAGGAGGGAGGGACAGGATCTGCCTTGGCAGGGGCTGGGGCTCAGGCCTTGGCCCTTTGCATTCCTGCAACACATCCAGGTTTGCTCAGCATCAGAGACACCTTTGCCTTGTTTGTCCCCACCTGTCCTCACTGCCTGCAGTGTTCTGCTCTACCTGGAACCTGGGGACACTTTCTCAGTCCTGTCCCGCAGTGGGACCCACTAAAACTTCTAGAAAGTTCAGTGTTTCAATCTCATTTTGAGTTCTTGAGAAGTTTTTTGAGCACACTCTCAGGGACTGAGCCTAATGTAAACAGCACCAAAACCCCAAGAGATTAATTAAAGTCCTTGTGCTGTGTCTGTGCTGCTGAGCTGCACCAGTATCCTGGCAATCAAGAAGAGCTTTAAAAAGACATTTCTCCTGAGGAGGAGCTCCACTCCCAGCCCAACAGGGCTGAGGGCACTGC
Source organism: Phylloscopus whistleri (assembly GCA_017589585.1). Taxonomy (NCBI): domain Eukaryota; kingdom Metazoa; phylum Chordata; class Aves; order Passeriformes; family Phylloscopidae; genus Phylloscopus; species Phylloscopus whistleri. Next base: position 26,397 of record JADMLD010001107.1, read on the forward strand.
CTGCCGGTATCTGAGAGGAGTGAAGCAGACAGAGGCTTAAAGTAGCTGCAAGGACATTTCTGAGATTATTCACTGAGAAATCTTCACGACTTTTGAAAATTCTGAGCTTCTTCATGGAGAAATTTTCACAGCTTCTGGCACAGTCCGTCTGTGGCTGCAGGGATCCCCCAAAGCTGCCCCATGACAGGACTGAGGTGACTGTAAGGATGGCTCTGCTGCCCTTTCTGCTTTGGGGGAGGATGTGCTCCAGGGCGGGGCTGCCCTGGGCATCGTCAGAGGGACAGGGCAGGACGGCTCCTGCTGCCAGGGACGGCTGCAGGGGCTGAAGCTGGGGCTGCAACCAGGGGTGCCCAGGGCTGTCCTGCAGAGCAGCTCCTGCAGCCCTGAGGGCTCTTGGCCAGGCCAGGGGATCTGCCACCTGCCAGGGGCAGCTCTCAGCCTGCCTGGGAGCTCACATGGACTGTGGGGAGAAGCTGGAGGTGGAAGGAGCCACCCCCACCAGGGCAGATTCCTCCTGCTGTGGAGATGCTGCTGCATGGCCAGGGCTGCTCTCAGCTCTCTCAGAAAGGAAAGGGAAAGGGGCTGTCAGCTTTGTCTGTGTCACTGAGACTCCTGCACTGTCACCCTGGGGATCAGCAGATCTGCCTCAGATTTCCCTCAGAAAGAGCCTCCTCACCCTCCTCTACCTACAGACAGCACCAGCAGCGCCTTGGCTTGCAGCCTCTCTGTCTGAGCTGCCCTTAAGGCCCTGCTGCCAGGGAGATGCCCCTGGGCAGTGCCTGAGCTGGGAGGGGTGTGCAGGGCAGAGCTGAGCCCCCAGGGCTGGGCTGGGCTCTGGGAGCACTGGCAGGGACAAGGCCTGGATAGAGAGAAACAGCTCCCAGTATGCACAACTCCAGGCAGCAGAGAGCCAGACTAGCCCTTAGTATCAGTCCCTGTCCAGGTGCACAGGGAAAGAGAGAAGGGTTTAGAGAGATTGACTTTGGACCCATCAAAAAGGGGACTTTACTTTTTAAGTACCAATTTTAACTGTGATCACCCGAAATAGGAGGTTAAATGAGCTAAGGACAAATGCATGGGGACCAGCAGGTCTGAGTGCACTGGGGCACTGGAAGCTCTGTGTCCCCTCTGGGCTCCCCAGTGTTCAGAATGAGAACAATGCTGAACATGAGGCAGTAACTCAGCAGAACAAACCCCAGCTCAAAAATAAAAATGTTTAGTGAAATTCCCCCACATGAAGAGAAGTAATTTTGAGGGAATTCTTAAAAGAAACACTTAAGATTGACTCAGAGGTTGGTCACAGTTTGTCAATATCTTCTTTCAGCAGTCCACAATGCCCAGAGTGAGGAAATGTCCAACAGCAGCTCCATCAGCCACTTCCTCCTGCTGGCATTGGCAGACAGGCGGCAGCTGCAGCTCCTGCACTTCTGCCTCTTCCTGGGCATCTCCCTGGCTGCCCTCCTGGGCAACGGCCTCATCATCAGCGCCGTAGCCTGCGGCCACCACCTGCACAGCCCCATGTTCTTCTTCCTGCTCAACCTGGCCCTCACCGACCTGGGCTGCATCTGCACCACTGTCCCCAAAGCCATGCACAATTCCCTCTGGGACACCATGAACATCTCCCACACAGGATGTGCTGCTCAGGTGTTTTTCTTTCTGTTCTTTATGGGAGTAGAGTTTTCCCTGCTGACCATCATGTGCTACGACCGCTACGTGTCCATCTGCAAACCCCTGCACTATGGGACCCTCCTGGGCAGCAGAGCTTGTGCCCACATGGCAGCAGCTGCCTGGGCCAGTGCCTTTCTCAATGCTCTCATGCACACAGCCAATACATTTTCCCTGCCCCTGTGCCATGGCAATGCCCTGGGCCAGTTCTTCTGTGAAGTGCCACAGATCCTCAAGCTCTGCTGCTCCAAATCCTGCCTCAGGGAATTTGGGGTTTCCATTTTTACTTCCTCCTTAGCACTTGGCTGTTTTGTGTTCATTGTTTTCTCCTATGTGCAGATCTTCAGGGCTGTGCTGAGGATCCCCTCTGAGCAGGGACGGCACAAAGCCTTTTCCACCTGCCTCCCTCACCTGGCTGTGGTCTCTCTGTTCTTCAGCACTATAATGTTTGCTCACCTGAAACCCCCCTCCATCTCCTCCCCACCCCTGGATCTGGCCCTGTCAGTTCTGTACTCAGTGGTGCCTCCAGCCCTGAACCCCCTCATCTACAGCCTGAGGAACCAGGAGCTCAAGGCTGCAGTGTGGACACTGATCACTGGATGGTTACAGGAACATTAAACTGCTGGCCGATTTATGCAAATCATTTGTAATAAAAGTCATGTTTGATACTTCTTGTTGGTTTCATTTTGGAGATTTTCTTTGTTTTACTTTTTAATGTTGTCCACAAAGCAATGTCACTGTTTCTGCCATTTCTCATTTAGTTTCTCTCCACCTTCCCTGTGGTCACAGACTGTGTCAAAGAGGGGCTGTGCTCTTGGTGGTTTTAAAGGAACTCAAGGATCTCCCAGACAAGTTTCCTGCAGAGATGCCCCTTTGGTTCCCTTCTCTGCAGCTGAAGCAGCAATGTCTGTGTGCAGAGCTGGGGGCAGATCAGTGCTGGCACAGCAGCTGTGCCCAGCAGCAGCAGCACTTGGTGCTGCCAGTGCTGCTGCCGTGGCCCTGCCCCGCTGCCCTCCTGGCCCTGGTGTTGCTGTAGGGCCTGAGTGCTCTCGGGGCCGGGCACAGGGCTGGGGGTGGCAGTGCCGGGGCTGCAGCAGGGACAGCCCATGGCCACTGCTGGCACAGCAGCGCTGAGGCCTCAGCCCAGGGCCTGGGGGCTCCAGGCTCCTTGCCCAGGCTCTCTCCACAACACATTGCCCAGGCCAATGCTCAGCAGAGAAAAGCCCCGGCAGCAGCCCCAGGCTGGCCGTGGGCAGGCTGGGGGCAAACAGCACGGCTGGGGCTCTGCAAGGGCCCTGGGGCACACGGCAAGGAGCAGCAGAGCAGGGCCTGATCCATCCCCACTGCGCTGGACACCCCAGGGCAGCGTCCCACAGCCTCCTCATGCACCTGCCAACAACATCCCCCCTCTGCAGCCCTGGCCTCTCCCCCAGCTCACACAGCTGCCGCAGCCTTGCAGGCACAGACGCGGCAGCACTGCCTCAGGAGCCCCTGTTTGCCCTGCTCAGAGCAGGCCTGAGCACCCCCATGCTGTTGGTGTGGGGAGATGAACCTGAGGGAGCACAAATGCCAGCAGCCCCTGGGGCCAGGAAGGGCTGGGCCACAGCAGGGAAACCCCTCAGGTTTGTGGTGGCCTCTGAAGTCAGAGCCAGAAAGTTTGTTCCCATGAGCTGGGAGTTTGCTGTGCCACTGCAGACGTTGTTGCTCAGAGCCAGGGCTGCCTGGCAGCCACCCCCAAACTGCCCTGACCATTCCCTTTGCTTCACCTTGGCTTGCTTTACTCTACTTGAAACAAACTTCTTACTCTTGCCCACCCCTGTTCCCTCCCCTGCAAACAGCCCATCCCTGGTTGCTCTTTCCTCTCTGGCCCCACTCCCCATTTCAGTTCCTCACTTGGCACCATGGGAACATCACTGGGGGAGCAGGATCATCCTCCAAGTGCTTCAGGAATTGTCTGCAGGCTCCTGCAGTGCCTCCTGCTGCTCCCTTGCCAGAGGCACCCCAGGCCAGGGGGGCCCATCTGGGCTGCTGTGTCTGGCTGTGGGGCTCCCTGTTGTGGGCAAGGAGGAGGAGCTGCAGAGGCTCTGCAGGACTGACAGGATGGGCTTTGGGGCTGTCAGGAGAAGCTGAGGCACCTGGGCTGCTGCACCTTCTGAAGAGGAGGCCCAGGGCTCCTCCTGCAACTGCTGCAAGGGTGGTTTCAGAGAATCCCAGAATCAGCAAGGTTGGAAAAGACCTTGGACATCATCAAGTCCAACCTGTGCCCTGACACCGCCTTGTCTTCCCTGAGCCTCCTCTTCTCCAGGATAAACAACCCCAGCTCCTTCAGCCACTCCTCACAGGACTTGTGCTCCAGACCCCTCAGCAGCCTTGTTGCCCTTTTCTGGACATTCTCCAGCCCCTCCATGTCCTTCCTCAATTGGGGGGCCCAGAATTGGGCACAGCACTCAAGGTGCTGCCCATCCAGTGTTGAGCACAGGGGAAGAATCCCTGCCCACACCATTCCTGATCCAGGCCAGGAGCCATTGGCCTTCTTGGCCACCTGGGCACTCTGCTGGCTCATGTCCAGCCTGCTGTCCATCAGTCCCTGCAGGTCCCTTTCTGCCTGGCTGCTGTCCAGCCACTCTGTCCCCAGCCTGTAGCACTGCAGGGGTTGTTGTCACCAAAGTGCAGGACCCGGCACTTGGACTTGTCAAATCTGACATTGTTGGATTGGGCCCTGGATCCAGCCTGTCCAGGGCCCTGTGCAGAGCCCTCCTGCCCTCCAGCAGATCAACCCTCCCAGCCATCTTGGTGTCACCACAGTTCCATGATGCCCTAGAGTGTCACAATTATCTCCATGATTCCATGGGGTCTCCCAGTGTCACAATATCCCTTGGATTCCAGTGGACCCCTTGGTGTCACCAAGTCCCTTGGTCCCCAGGGCTCTGCACTGTCACAATGGATTCTTGGTTCCAGGAGGTCTGGCAGTGCAGCAATGCTCTCCTTGGTTCCACAGGGTCACAATGGCCTCTTGATCCCAAGGGGCACCACGGTGTCAAACCTGTTTCCTTCATTCCAGGAGTCCCTGAGGAGCAACCCTGACCCCTTGGTTCCATGGGGCCCTGCAGTGTCACAATGGCCCCATCATGACATGAGGTCCTGCTCTGTCCCAATGCTCTGCATGGTTCCACAAGGCCCTGCAATGTCACAGTGGCCGCTTGGTTCCATGAGGCCTCAGAGGGCCACCATCAATTCCTTGGGTCTGCAGTGTCACAGAGGAGCCCTGGTCACACAAGATCCTGCAGTGTCACCAGGGACCCTTGTCAAAACCCACTAATGCTGGTGGGGGTCCTGATGGTTCGAATGATCTCAGAGCACAAAAGACACAGCAGGGGCCAACAACAATTTGCTCTCAACAGCAGTACACTTTATTAAGTGCACACAGCACTACATGCGTTAAAGGCAGAGAGAAGAGGGGCAGAGAGAGAGATAGAGAGAGAGATAAAGAGAGAGAAAAGAGAGGTTATAGCTATTGAGAGAGAGAAAAAGTCCTCGTGGTGCACACTGACCAATAGACGCGTCTTCTTCCATGGGGAGATCTCAAATTCAGGTTATCTTGAGGGGTCTCTTTATAGTCCTTTCCAAAGCAAGAGGCAGTTGGCCAGAAGGTGGAGAGACTGACAGGAGGTGCATTGAGACAGGACGAAGAGCTCCGACGCTTGTCCATGTGTAGAGCAAATGTCCACTCAGGAAACAGGTACAGGTCAAGTACAGGACAAACCAGCCCAAAACCAGTCTGCCATGGCGTGCCCATTGTTTCTATGTGGGTTCCCATGGGGATGCATCAGTCCAACAAGCGCATCTGCAGACAAAGGTTGGCAGACATCCCACCTCAGCCAGGCCAGATCTCCTGTATTGGGGTTTTAGGTTTTTGTCCCAGTCCTTTTTGGGGTCTTCAGTCTTCATCCTTGGTGATGGTCGTGAGGCAGATGAGGGACTATGGGACTGTCTCTTACAGGTGGTCACTGGGGTGTAGTCATTGGGGTTGTGAGTGGGGTTGTTCATTGAGTTGGACAGTGCGGAGTGGTCAGTGGGGTGGTCAGTGAAGAGTCATTGTCAGTGGGTATGCATAGTGGGAGTGGTAACTGGATGTGGTCAAAGGGTGTCGTCAGTGAGGGATGGGCAATGGCAGTGGTCAGTGGGTGTGCTCAATGGTTGTGGTCTTTCGGTTGTCCTTGTGGTGCGCAGTGGGTGTAGTCAGTGGGTATGATCAGTGGGGTGGTCACTGGGGTGTGGGCAGCAGTGTGGTCAGTGGCTGTGGTTAGTGGGGAGTGGTCATTGGGTTGGTCAGTGGGTGTGGTAAGAGAGGTGTTGTCAATGGGGGTAGTCAGTGGGTGTGCTCAGTGGGTGTGCTCAATGAGTGTGGTCATTGGGGTGGTCAATGGGTGTGGTCAGTGGTTATGGTCAGTGGGGTGGTCAGTGGAGTGTGGTCAGTGGGGAGTGGTCAGTGGGGTGAGTGTGGTCAGCATGGTCATTAGGGTGTGGTCATTGGTGGGTGAGTGTGGTCATAGGGATAGGAGTGGTCAATGTGAGGGATGTAATCAATGGAGCAGATGTGGCCATTTTAGGGTGTTGCCGAAGGGGTGGGTGAGGCCATTTTGATGGATCTGGTCCTTAGGGTGTGGTCAATGGGGTGGGTGTGGTCAGTGGGGGAGTGGTCAGTCAGGGGGATGTGGTCACTGAGGTGGGTGTGATCAATGGATGGTCAATGGATGGGTGTGGGCATTGCAGTGGGTGCATTCCATCAGAATCCATGGTGACACAGTTTCCTCCCAGGTCCCGTCAGGCTGTACTGTGCAATGATGGAGCCTTGTTCCTACCAGGCCTGGCCATGGCCCAGGGGCACCTGTGTCCCAAGAGGCCCCACTTGGTGAAAGTGGAGCCTTGCTCCCATGGGATTCCAGGGTGTTACAGTGGTGTCCTGGGTTCCAGGAGGCCCCTCTTTGTAACAACTGAGGCTTGCTTCCTGATGCCTGACAAATGAACGTAAAAGCAGCTCCGTTTGGACCCATGGGGATCTTTCCACACCAAACAAAACTAGAAGAGATCTCCTAACACCTCACTCAGGTGCTACAACAAACAAAATGCCACCTTTATTCCGTTAGTCATGTGCCTCTGTGTCAGATCTGAGGGTTCCTGGGCTCTGATACAGTGGGATTGCCTGTCTCTTTCCTGCTCCAAGGTCAGGGTGAATAAAACTCAGGAGACATTGTTTTTGAAGTCCCACTCTGAAATGTATTATCCTCATCTCTTACAAACTCATGAGGTGTGAGCTCTCTCTAACAAGTCAAGAAAGTGAGCTAAAACGGTGTCTATTCAAGGCTATTTTAGTCTCAGTTATCCAAAAAACAGCAGACATCTGTTTGGGGGGTGAATTGGGCAAATCCTTGTTTATTGCTGCTGTTTTGGTGAGCCACATTTTTCTGCATCTCAAATATGTGTGCCTGTGTGTGAAGTGAACTTTGGTCTTTCTACAACAGTTTTGCTGGTTATTGTGTATTTTGAGGCAACGCTACCATCTTGTGTTACAAGTTACAATTGCAACAGGTTTACAGCACTCCAGTTCATTTATGATGTAACACGGCCATCGTGTGTCAAAAGTTATAATTGCAGCAAGTTGGGAATTTTTGTATTAAAATGAGCTGTTTGTCCTTAGTGAATTGTTAAAGGTGGCCAGCGAAGCTCGGGCTCGAGCTGCAAGAGCCTGGCCATCCAGGGAAGGAGTCTCTAGGTGTTTTGATCTTGAACTGAATGTATTTTTGAATTTAGGAGAGGATTGGGTTAATGTTGAGTGAAATAACCAAAGGACAGTGAGGGTGCTTTTAAAAGGATTGTATTCAAGTTGAATGAATTTTCATTTGGCTTTTGACTGGGAACTACCCCCAGTTGAGGATTATCTCGTGAGGACGAATAGGGGTAACCCCTTGCATTGTGTGTGGGCTGACAATTTTTCATTGGGAACCAGGATGGCATCCAGGTTGGGTCCTTCTCTGCTGTAGAAGGTGCAAAAGGAGATGGTCTTGTATATCCCACAGAAGAAGACCTAGATGCCCCAAGTGTATCCCAGAGCTCCCGAGACACTATAATTGGGAAATAGCACATGATCAGTGTGAGATAGTGAGTCTAGTCTGTGGAAAGATTTTGGAGCCTGAGGATTGGGATATCTTTGGATACCTTATTGCAGCTGATGCTATTTTTAAGAAGGGAGGAAAAATGAAAGGAGGTGACCTAGGCTGATATGTCCTTCTCTCTCTGGCACCATCCAGAATGGCAGAGAAGTTGTGGGATTAGACCTCCCTCTGACCCCTTTGTACTAGCTTTGGAAAAAGACAACAAGGCTAAGAGAGGGAAACCCAGGCAATGCTGTGATGCCTGCTCTATAAACCAGAGGTGCACACAGCCTGATAAAGTCTGTCATGCAGAAAAGCAAGAACAGGAGTTAGCAGATCTGTTCAGACCACCTCCTAAAAGGCAGGGTAGATGAAGGGAAGAAATGGGTTTAAGAAAATTGTCCCAATTAACACCCACCTCAGTTCCCCTAGGAAAGGAAAAGACTGAGCAGCCTATTCCCTCACCTGCCAAATCACCACACCCATGTAGTAGTGACAGTGATGATGAGTTATGTTTCCCCTTAGCCCACCTCCCCAAAGTAGTCCCATAGCAACCTGAACTAGAACCTGAACAAAAGGGGTAATACAGGCACCCTTACGAGAGGCAGTGGGATCAGAGGGAACGAGGATGTCAGTTAAAGTGCCCTTTTCTACAGTTGATTTAGAGGCATGGGAGAAAGTTGCAAAGAACTATCGAGGTGATCCAATAGGTAACGCCAAGAAATTCACGTTTATGATTTAACAACATAACTCAGATTGGGCGGATATCAATTTAGTGCTGGAAGCTTTAACTGAAACAGAAAAACAATTAATTTTGAAAATGGAAGGGGATTTAGCAGAGGATGCTTTTAGAGGAACAAATCTGGATATTAAAGAATTTTTCCCCCTCCAGGATCCAAATTAGGATCCAAACAACGAACTCCATAAAGACATATTAGAGAATTATCAAGGATTTCTGATACAAGGAATGGAGAGGGCAATACCTAAAACCATCAGTTGGTCAGCCCTTTACACAGTTAAGCAATGTCCTTTGGAAAACCCTTCTGAATTTTTAGGCAAATTATGAGATGCAATGGGACATCATACGTCCCTAGATCCTGCATCTGAAGAAGGGATACAGCAGTTGGTGAATTTATTTTTAGGACAATCCACAGGAGATATTAGGCAGAATCTCCAGAAGATTAAGGGGCCAATGGGATAGAACTTAGAGACCTTACCAGATGAAGCAAGGAGAGTTTTTAGCAATCGAGAAGAAAAATATAAATAAGGGATGAGAAAATTGGTGGCAGTAGCAAGAGACGAAGGAACAGGGAGACGTGGGCAAGGACCACCTAAACAAGGTCCACCTTGGCTTGGGAAAGACCAATGTGCACTTGGCAGGAAATCTGGTCACTTGAAAAACAATGTCCTGAATGAAGAGAAGGTGATGAACAAAGAAGAGGGAACTCTAAAAGGGAGGGGGTGGCTGTTCATGTCAGAGAAGACTGAGGAGGACCGGAGGGTCTTACCCTGGCCAACCCCCTGGTTATAATTGAGCTAGGGAATAAAGGAAAGAAACTGGAATTTTTGATAGATACGGAAGCAACATATTGAGTGTTGAATAAGGTTTTAATGCCTAAAACAGATGATTATGTTATAATAAGAGGAGCAACTGGCCAAACCAAGAAAGCGTACTTTTGCAAACGGTTAAAATACAAACTTGGGAAGCAATGGGGGAGCCTTAAATTTTTACACATGTCCAATGGCCCTAAAGCACTTTAGGGTAGAGATTTATTGGAACAGCTAGAAGCAAAAATCATATTTAAGAACAGAGACATTCTTTTGGAAGTCAAAATCAACAGTACGTAGAAATATGAACCCTAATATTAACAAGAAATGAGGCAATTAATAAGGATAAAACTAAAGGTAAAGAAAAGAGTTGCAGGAAAATAATGGATTTGGTATTTCTGGAAGTATGAGCCTCTAGCACACCTGGAATAGCAAAGAATGCACCCCTTGTGCAGGTGAAGCTTAAGGAAGGAAAGCAACCAGCTAGGGTCAAAGAATATCCCCTGAAAAAGGAAGATAGGGAAGGAATCAGCTCAGTAATTGAAAACTTTTTGCTGATAGGATTCTTGAAAGAATGTCAATCTGACTTTAACACTCCCATTTCAACGGTTAAAAAGCCCAATGGGGCGTATAGATTAATACAGGATTTGGGAGTTGTTAACAAAATAACTGAGGACTTATACCCAGTGGTTGCAAACCCATACACGTTATTCACATGCTTGATCCCTGAACTAACTTGGTTCACTGTTTCAGATTTGAAGGATGCTTTCTTTTGCCTCCCTCTCCACAGAAACAACCAGAAAATTTTTGCATTTCAATGGGAAAACCCAAAGACAGGCTGTAAGGCCCAGCTTACATGGACGGTTCTGCTCCAAGGCTTCAAAAATAGTCTCACCATATTCAGAGAGCAACTTGCAAGGGACCTGGAATCCTGGGAAGCTCCGTCAGAAGAAGGGCAACTACTGCAGTATGTAGATGACCTCCTGATAGCTACTCGAACCCAAGAGGTATGTATAGACTGGACGGTAAGCCTCTTGAACTTTTGGGGATTGCAGGGGTACTGTGTATCTCAGAAGAAAGCTCAGATGGTGAAACAAGCAGTTATCTATCTGGGTTCTGAGATCAGTGCTGGACAGAGGACTCTAGGGCAAGGCCATAAAGAGGCAATATACCAGACCCCAAGACCCCAATCAGTAAAGGAACTGAGAACCTTTTTGGGGATGACAGGATGGTGCAGACTGTGGATTTATAATTCTGGGCTGTTGGTTAAACCCCTGTATGCCCTGATCACAGAAGGAAACAGAGATCTTCAATGGACAGAAGATGCTACCCGAGCCTTTGACCAATTAAAGAAAGCCCTTATGTCAGCCCCAGCCCTAGGGTTCCCAGATGTGAGTAAACCATTCTTTCTGTTTTCTCATGAGAAGCAGGGAATCGCCCTAGGAATACTGGCACAGGACTTAGGCCCATACCGGAGGGGAGTTGCTTACTTCTCCAAACAATTAGAGGCAGCGGCTAAAGGATGGCCAGGGTGTCTCAGAGCCATTGCTGCAGTGGTGCTGAACACCCAGGAAGCACACAAATTCACCCTGGGCCAGAAGATGACTGTGCCAGTGTCTCACACAGTGTCTGCAGTACTGAGGGTAAAAGGGGGATACTGGCTTTCCCCACAGAGATTCCTGAAGTACCAAGCTATAATGGTAGAACAAGATGATGTTGAAATTGAGGTCACTAATCTTGTGAACCCAGCTTCTTTTCTCAGTGGGAAGATGGGAGAACCAGTGATCCATGATTGCCTGGAGACTATCGAGGCCACCTACTCCAGTGGCCCAGACCTGAAGGACACCCCTCTCGAGGACACTGAGACCTGGTTCACTGATGGGAGCAGCTGTGTCATCAGTGGAAAAAGGCATGCTGGGCATGCAGTTACCACTGGCAGGGAGGTGATAGAGTCTGGACCATTACCAACAAACACCTCTGCACAGAAGGCTGAAATAATTGCCCTAACCCGTGCCTTAGAACTGGCAAAGGGAAAAGAAATTAACATCTCTACAGATTCAAGAGATGCATTTGGGGTTGTGCATGCACATGGAGCTATTTGGAAAGAAAGAGGACTCTTGAATTCACAAGGAAGGAGCATGAAACATGCACAGGAAATAATAAGTTTGTTAGATGCTGTTCAACTGCCTGCAAAGGTAGCTCTTATGCATATTAGGGCACACCAGAAGGTGAGCTCTGAATTGAAAGAATGAAATGAGCTGGTGGACAGAGAGCAAAAGAAGCAGCCAAAAGTGAGGTATCCATTGAAGCAGCCTTAATTCCAGATGGACAGATTTCCCTAGAAGGTAAGCCAAATTATAACAGAAAGGATAAGAGGCTCATTAAAACAGAAAATGGAAGTTATAACAAAAAAGGATGGGCATTAGCCAAGAAGGGAAGGGAAAGCTCATGGTTCCCTCATATCTGTTGTGGTCACCAGTAAAAGAGGAACATCAGAAAACCCACTGGGGAATAGATCCCCTGCATAATTACCTGAGAGACAGAATTGTTGCCAGAAATTTACAGAGTACAGTTATCCAAGTGACCCAACAATGTAGTCTTTGCCTCCAAACCAATCCCAAAAATATCCCCAACCCAAAACTTGGGCAAATTGGAAGAGGCTATGGGCCTGGGCAGCAGTGGTTAAATTCATTTTTCGGCACTTCCAAGAAAAGGGGGGTATTGATATATGTTAGTAGTAACAGATACCTTCTCAGGGTGGCCAGAAGCTTTCACTACCAGAACAGCCAAAGCACAGAAGGTCACCAAAGTACTGCTACAAGAGATAATACCATGCTTTGGAGTCCCAGCCACAATCTCCTCAGACAGAGGGCCACATTTTATTTCAAAAGTTGTACAGCAAATTAGCCACCTGTTGGGTATAAATTGGGAATGTCACACCCCCTATTACCCTCAGTCAAGCAGCCAAGTGGAAAAAATGAATAATTTGATTTAACAGCAAATTGTGAGATTGGGACAAGAAGCTCAATTGCCTTGGCCCCAGGCTCTTCCATTAGCATTGCTGAGGATTTGGACTAAACCAAGGACAAAAGAGAAATGGAGCCCTTTTGAGATTCTCTATGGAAGACCATATGGGGTACAAGAGGAACACTGTCCCAAGTGGGGGAAGAAAACCTACACAGGTACAGGGTGGCCCTGAATAAGCAACTCAGAGAAACTGAAAAGCATGTGGCTGGGGCTTGAAGCAGAGAATTAGATGGCCCAGTACATGACATACAACCTGGAGATTATGGGTATGTTAAGTCTTTTACAGAAAAGACCTTGGACTCTCAGTGGGAAGGACCATTCCAGGTGCTTCTCACCACTAATACTGCAATCAAGATTAAGGAACAGAATGCTTGGATTCATCATACAGAAATGAAGAAGTCTCCAGAAGCTCCTTGGACAGAGACACTGAGTGACAATGAACTAAAATTGAAACTTACCCAAGAAAGATGAGTAGATTTGGGGTAGAGATGTTAGCCTGGAAAATTGTATTTCTCGTGATTATAGCCATGGTCATAACCAAAGCTAATGCAATCCCACCTCTATCTCATATGACTGGGAGATATTTTTAACAAGGAAAAGCTTATGATGCTTACTCCTGTAAAATGCTCTCTGCGATGATGAAGGTTACAAGTGCAACTGTCTGGGAGGGGAAAAATGTTTGAGGCTGCGAACATGCATTCGTTCAGATTGGATTCCATAAGTACAGTCAGAAACCTATGGAGCTGATTCGAATTGACTCCAGATGCTGTGATACCTGCTTATCCACCTGTCCTGAATTTAGACTTCAAATAGAGGGGTGTGCAGTGAAGGGTTATAGCCTGGATTATAATATTACTCAGGATTGTGTTGATCCCCAGAAAGATGAGGTTGGAATAAATTCATCAACCCAAAAACCAGAAGAGACCACAGTCACTTAAACTACCCCAAGGATAGTGATTCGGCCTACAGTGATAGTGATTCACCAAAATTGGACCTTATGCTGTTAAGAGGGTAGGGACTCAAAGACCATTACTGAATCCAGAATGGTCCCCGAAATGAGTAGAGGTGGAAATGCAGGTAAATGCTTCTACCATTCCTTAGAGTGTACCCCATTCCTTAAAACTTCCTTTATGGATTGGACTACTTGGTTACAGAAGCATACACCTGATATGTTCAGGCAGAAAAGAGACCTTCCAGGGATCTTAGGGACAGGATTGGGGATTTTGAACACAGTGAACTCAGAAGTGTTAATGAACAAATTGACTGCAACTGTGTTGGGGGTTTGGTTTGTTCCTTTTTACTTACAGAATTTTTCCCCATAAGTTGCTAGGAGACTAACTACTGGGTGCTTATGTGTGCTTGACCAAAACAAAGAGGTGACCAAAAGTCAGGAAGGGGAGATAAAGTGAGTTTTGGGGCAGGTAAAGGGCAGGGCTGGGGGCAGCTGCTCTCTCTTGCTCTCGGCATTGGAGGGAGGAGGGCCAGGCTGCTGCTTGCTGCGGGAGGAGTTCATTTCACCAGAAAGTCCAATCTTGGGAAATCTACCATCATCTGCTCTTGTGCCCAGGAACTCTGAGCAGCCTCCTCCTGCCCTGCTGGGCTGGCCCTGTCGCAGGGGTCTGTGCCTGTTTCCTTCCGCACTTCTCTTTTTGCTACGCTGTAGCCCCGCACTGCCCTGCCCTGCCGGGACATCTCCACCGTTCCAGCTACCAGCAGTAGAGTTTCTGATCTCACCCACCAGTCTGGGATTTTTTCACCGTTCCAGCCTGGTGCTCTCAAGAGATCAGACTGCCCTGGGCTTTGTCAAACAAAGCCCCTTGAGGGTTTTTTTCCTGGTTCTGTTTATTATTAATGTTGTAGTTGTCGTTGTTTGTCTTGTTATACATACTAGTAAAGAACTGCTATTACTGTTCCCATACCCCTGCCTGAAAGCCCCTTTAATTTTCTAAATTATAATAATTTGGAGGGAAGGGATTTGAATTCTCCATTTCCTAGGGAGGTCTTGTGTGGAGTCCTCCCATTTTGAGGAGGCTGAAACCTGATCTTACTCTCCTTGTGTTATCTCCTCCCTTGACCCAAACCCTAAGACTCCTCCCCTGAATACCCAATAAAACCCACGACCCTGCCCCTGTTCTGTCCCTCTTCGTCCTCACCTCCTCCCCAGTCCAGGGTGGGGGGAATAAAAATGGATTCTCGAGCTTAACAAAGAGACTTGTCCCATCTGTTTCCCTGCCGGCGGCTGAACCTCCCTGGACAAGATGATCACTGCTGCCACACGCTGCTACAAATGGTGGAGAATTGCGAGCAACCAATGAGGACAGCATGACCTGCACCCCCTAAGTCACCCCCTGCGGGACCCCCATCTTAAAAAGGAAGACCCAAGAGTACCATGGCTGGAGACCAGGTTGAGAATGACCTTAAAAACATGGGGATAAAAGGCTTACGGGGAGGGAAATACCCAGTAAGGGGACCGGCTTACTGGGACCGAGAGATGAGACTAACATCTACCATCACAAGTCTTCTCATTCTTCATGGGAGAGAGTTTTGAAGAGCTACAAGCAGCTAGTCTGCCTGTAAAAAGGATCATGCTGGGACTCTCACCAACTCTCCTGACACATTTTCTGCAGCTTATGGACAATAAAGCCCTGGTGGCTACTTATGGATGATTATGGATGATTGATGCAAAGTGTCAGCACCCTAGATCAGTGGTCCTCCCTTCTATGAAACCTCACTTTTTCAGTTTCTGTGAAGCTGCCTCTTTCCTTACCCTTTGTTCCTAAGAGTGCAGCAAGGAGTGAAAACTGCCAGGATGGCACGGAGTTGCTACTGTCTCTCCATCACCCCATGCCCCTCTCCAGCCCTATTCCTATTTCCCTGAAGGCAGGACAAGGTCAGAAACCATCCAGAAGTGACGTGGGTGTGCTACTGTCCTCCCGCTGTCCTGTGTCCTCCTTCACCCCCCTGTCTTTCCATATCCCCCGTTCCCTGCTCAGGAAGGCTGTGGCAGCGCCGTCCTGGGTGGTCCTTCTAAAAATGGCACTGACCACGTGGTTTTGAGATCCCCTCTTTCCTGCCAATCCGTCTTTTCCAGTCCCATGCCTGCCCTTTCCCCCACCCACCTCCCCCCTTCCTGCAGCTGCAGCTCCCCCCACCCCAGGCCCGTGTGGCAGTGGAGGTGAGGTGGGGCTGCCCTGAGAGAGGGCTGAGCCCTGCTGTGCCTGCAGCTGCCCCCACCCCAGGCCTGTGTGGCAGAGGTGGCGTGGCAGAGCTGGGCAGCCCCAAGGGAGAGCCAGGCCCTGCCATGCCGCTGCCAGCTCCACCACTGCCGCTTTCACCGTTCCTTGCTTCACAGTCATCGTCATCAACCCAACAGAGAACACCTGCAACACCAGTGCCAAAGCTGAGACCCAACACTAAGAACTGTGCCCCTTGTGAAGAGGAGATTAAGGAACTGCACCCCTTCTTCTGAGAAGATCAAAAACCAAGGAGATTGAACTATTAGCTCATTAAGTGAAAATGTATTAATTTAATTCAGTATCATCATTTCTGTTACTTTATCCTCTGTAATTAAGTCTCAAATTTCTTTTTTTGCTTGTTAATTCAGCTTAATAATGTTCATTTTAGCTTTGTAAATCATTAAGTCATATTCCCGAGAATCCCCTTGTTATAACCAATTTGAAAACAGAGGAGTTGTGGATTCCCTTGTACCATTAATGGAATTTCCAACTGCCTTGCCCTGGAAAAGTGACCTTTCCCAGGTGTAACAAAGGCTTCTCCCCCATAGTTCCCTGCAAACATTCTGTGATCTTCTCCCTGGGTTTTTCAAGCCCATCACCGCCCCCCCCATGGTGTCCCCTTTCCCTATTTCCCCATTGGCTATGGGGGCCTGGTGTCCAGCTTCTGTCTTCTCTATGGTCAATTCCCCCTGCCCTGCCCCCTGTACCACCCATGAACCTGAGACACTATATAATTGAGAAAAACCACATGATCACCCTCTTGGTCTTCACACCCTCCCCGGTTCGGGGTGGGGGGAATAAAAATGGATTCTCGAGCTCAAGAAAGAGGCTTATCTCATTTGCTTCCCTGCCAGCGGCTGAACCTCCCTGGACACGATGATCACTGCTGCCACACACTGTTACACACCATGACCTTGTGTGTACAGGAACAGGAGATACCCTGGAATTCCTTCAGGAATGTGGGATACCCCAGAACCCACTCAGGATCGGGGTCTCACTCGGCCTCATCATCCTCAGCTTTCAGCTGACCAGACCCCATCCTACCCTCACAATCATCACCCCACCACATCCCACCTCTCCTGGGCAGGAAGCGCTGTCCAGCCTGGCCTTGGAAACTTCCAAGGATGGAACAGCCACAGCTTCTCTGGGCAACCTGTGCCAGGGCCTCAGCACCCTCAGAGGGAAGAATTCCTTCCCAACATCCCATCTAACCCTGCCCTCAGGCAGTGGGGAGCCATTCCCCCTTGTCCTGTCCCTGCAGGCCCTTGGAAAGAGTCTCTCTCACCCAAGAATTGCTGCTCCTCCCTGCTGTGGGGCAGAAGTTGGAAGTTGATTTTCTCCCCGTGGCCCCGGCCCAGCCCTGAGCCAGGGGCAGGACCTTTCCCCGGAGCTCTGCGGGCGCTGGCTCGGTTCGGCCGCAGCCCAGCAGACGGAGCTCAGAGCTCCCCGGGGGCTGCGGCTCCTCCCGAGGGGCAGCGCTGGGGCAGCTCCCACCTCTGCCCCGGGGGAGCAGGGACAGCACCCGAGGGAACAGCTGGGGCTGGGCCAGGGCAGGGCTGGGCTGGAGAGCAGCAAAAGCTTCTTCCCCCTGAGGGGGCTCAGGCACTGCCCAGGCTCCCCAGGGAATGGTCACGGCCCCGAGGCTGCTGGAGCTCCAGGAGCCTTTGGACACCGCTCCCAGGGATGCCCAGGCTGGGATTGTTGGGGTGTCTGTGCAGGGCCGGGGGTTGGACTCCATGATCCCGGTGGGTCCCTCCCAGCTCAGCCCCTTCTGCAATTCTCACCCTTTGGCTCAGCCTTTCTGTCCCCAGGAGGAGCTGGCAGAGCTGCTGGGCTGGGGCAGGAGCAGGGCAGCCCCAGCGTTCCCCTCTCTGTGACACCACAGCAGTGACAGCCCCAACATTCCATGCCTGGAGACGCTCCAAGGGAAGTGTCCAGACCCGTGTCCAGTCAACAGAACTGCCCAGCCACTGACCCTGAGTGACCATGGCCCCGCCAGCTCGGAGGCACCGCTGGGGCAGCTGCACCTCAGCCCTGTGATAAATGAATGATTTTGTGCTAATTAAATTGTAACTGTATCAATATTTTAGGAAAAGATAAACAATATGTGATTTGTGTCAGAAAACTGATGTTTGCAGCTGTTTATGAAAAAAATAGGATATAGGATCTTGTAATTTGAGATAAATAAAATCCCAAAATGGAATAGGTCTTGGGATATTGGAAGATCAGCCTGGAGATGGACAATTGGGATGGTTCCAGGTACAGAATTTAAGTTGTGTTTTTATTTAAGGCTTTTTTTGGAATATGATGTTGGCTGATATAACACAAGGCTTGGGGTGCATGCACAACCTGCCAGGTTATCCAGAGGACAACGAGGGAGACTGTGAGCCTTCATCCAAAAGACCACCAAAAGAGGACAGAAGACCCCCTAACAACAAGTGAAGCATGCACCATGAAGTACAGTGATGTAGATTTTTAGAATGGGAAATAGGAGGACACTTACAGGAAACATTGATGAATCTGTATTAGCAGATAGTGTATAAGTGTAGTCTGAATTGTTCTGTTTTGTACCTGAGGTGGGGTGAGAAGCCCTCCCTGTACCCCGGTCAGTTTTGCTTATGTCTTATCAGAACCTTAACCAGATTTAAATAATCATTGCCAAATTTTTTTATATGCTTAATTTTACATTAAATTGCTATTAAAATTGCTGCTAAATTTTAAATTTGTTGTTTATTTTATTCACATTTATAACAAGATGATTTTGGAAGTGGAAGAAGAGAATCTTTGTGTTATACCAGAGGAGGCATCCCTAAACAGAACCCCTAATCAGCAGATATGGCCCATGTGCAGTGTTGGGAAAGCTGCTAATGGGGAGGATTCCACAGTTTGCAGAGGTTCCTTTCAGGTCCTTGCAGATGTGTGGTATGGGAGCCACAAGAGGACTGTTCCTCTTGTGACAATGTATCTATAGAACCCAGAAAGACTCCTTTCGTAAAAGAACTGATGAATGATTATTTTTAAATGGTAAAACTGACTGAAATTACAAGTTTTGTCTTTTTATGTTGTGTGGGAAAATGAACACTGGTGGAGGGAGGGAAGGATGTTTGGAAAGTTTTGGGTTTTTTCTTATTTTCATTCTTTTAGTATGTGTAATTAAACTATCCTTGTAATTTTAAGGTAAAAATTTTTGCTCTTTATGTTCTCCTAGTCATATAAAAATAGCAAGTGATGAAACCATCACAGTGGGGCACATGCTGGGCATGGATGGAGAACTCCATGGACAAAACCCTCCAGCATTTACATCTGCTCATTGCTCTGGATAGCACAAATCACAGAACACCCATCACAGTTGACAACTGTAATTTCTTGCAGATTCCTACAGCCGCACTGCTGATGGACAAATGCACAAGGATTGATTTCATGTGAAAAATGTCATTTATTACAAATTGCTACACCCGCCCTGACAATATAGAACCATGCTGATCTCAATTTAAGTTTTAAAAGGAATTTATTGGAGTTTTACAACAATGCTATGTAAAAATATACAAATACAAACTTCAGTTAACAAAAACTTAATTTATTGCCAACCTCTACAACAACTGACTATACACAAAGATCAATTAAGTGTTTAACAGCTTAATTTATTACATATTACAGCAAGCTTAAAGCCTATCTAGGACTACAAAAATATCAGTATCTCTATCTATATAGCCATCTACCAATATCTCAGTCAATACAATTATACTATACATCTCTATACATGTTTAAATAGAAAGATATACACATATAAGCAGCTCAGTATACAGAAGCAAATATAGATTAAATATTACATATTACATACAACATATATATAAATAGATACATAAACTCTCTGTGGATAGGTAACTGTAGCAATCAAAATATCCATCCAACTGCATCAATACAAATATACAGCTATAAATCTCCACACAGATGAAAATAGAATTGCATCCATAAATAGATCAATACACATATGTAAATATGAAAATAGACATATTCACAATATACCTACTTCAAGAGCCAAAGATCTACAGCTACATCCATAGGAATACCTACATGACTGTATACATAGGAAAGAGAAGTAAACACAGAAAGAACAACATACATACAGAAATATGCCTATACAAATAGCAACCCATACATATATAAATATCCATATAATTATCCCTTTCTATGTTGAAGTCCATCTATCTTTAAACAGAACTCCAAGCAGAGGGATTCCAGCCGCCCCATCTTCAAAGCCCTTCCCTCCTCCCATGCAGAGCAGCTCTCATGGACAGGGACAGCAGCTGGGACATCTGGGAAGCAAAGGGGACACTGAGTCAGGATGGGGACGTTTCCCTTGGCAGCAGCTGCCCTTCAGTCAGGGCAGGGGAAATCTCAGCGCCTCCCCAGGAGGGTCAGAAAGGAAAAGTTTGGCCAAAGCCCCCGGCCAAAGCCCACGCCACCCTCACCCCCAGTCTGCCCCACCGGCCCTGCGGCCTCACCCGGGCTCTGGGCTGGCAGCAGCAGCAGCAGCAGCTCCCTGGTCACTGCTGGAGCTGGCGGCCTTCAGCTTCTCCCTGCTGCCTCCTGTCAGTCCCCACCTGTCCTCAGGGTCTGCAGGGCAGCTGTGGCACAAGTGGAGGCTCTGGAATTGGTTCCAAGGCCTGGCAGAGCTGCAGTCCCAGAGCCCTCTGTGCTCCCTGCTGGCCCCTCCATCCCCTCAGCCCCACCGCCCCCTCGGCAAAGCCCCAGCCCCCTTCAGTTTCTTCAGCCCCCACAGTCCTCTCACCCCACTCAATCCCTTCTGACCCATCCCGTCCCCTTAGACCCACCACCCCCTCAGCCTGTGCCACTGCCCTGTCACCTCCGTGCCACCCTCGCCCTCTGCTCCCCCACAGCCCTCAGTGCCCCCAGCACCTCAAGGTCACCGTCCCTGCAGCGTCACCGCCTGCTCAGCCCCCCCAGCCCCCTCTGTCTCCCCGTCCTTCAGCAGCTCCTCAGGGGACAGGGCCTGGGGCCACCGGCAGCTCCCAGCGCTCCAGGGCCACCCGGGGCTGGAACTGCTGCTCCGCCCGGTCCGGCCGCCAGCTCGGACCCAGCACAGGGACAGGGACACAGGGGCACAGGGGGAAAAGCACAAAGGGAGAGAGGGAAAGAGGTGAAAAACTACTCTATTCCTATACAGATACTAATCTGTGTGCCTAAACACCCCTGGAGCTATCAGTATATAACTATGTACATTTATAAAAATAACTATATATATATATATGTAAATGGAACTATGCACATAGATAAATGTAACTATGTATATCTATAAATATAACTATGCATACATGATTATAACTATATAAATCTAAATCTAACTGTATATATAATTTTCCCTCTAGAGGTCTATAACTATATAGGCATATAAGCACAACTATAGATCTATAAATATACTGTACATCTATAAATAAGAATTATATTGATAGATAAATATAACTATAATTCTAAACTCATCACTACACACAGAGGGTTCTACCTGCCTGGTAGTCCCAGGCTCTCCCTCTGTCTCTTCCTTCCACACAGGACACCCCTCCAGGAGACGTGGCTCACATGGGATCTGGGAAGAGAAGAGAGCACTGAGTCAATATTGGCCCTTGGGCACGTTTCCCTTGGGCAGCAATTGTCCTTCTGTCACGGACTGTAAAAGATGGCCTGAAAGGCAGACTCTCACTGGGGAATTTGAAGCCTGCTCTTTAGAGAACAGGGATCCTGCCAAGTTTCCCAAACTGTGTAAAGCACTGAAGGACCTCGATGCAGTCTCAGCACTCGCAGTGCAAATGGCACCCACCAGAGCCTGGAACACAGACACTCCCAGCTCCCCCAAAGAAGCCCAGCCCTGTTCTTTCTCTGTGCTGACAGAGACACCTCAGCCCTCGCTGAGATGGCTGAAGCTGAAGGCTGCTGTGAGCCCAGTTACCAACCCAACTGGGACACGCAGGTTGGTGACACAGCTCCCACAGGGTCAGGTTCAGTCCCTGCTCTCTTGCCACAGCAGAGGACTCAGTGTCAGAGCCCCTGGAGAAGCGTGGAGGGCAGGGCTCGGGGAGGCTGTGCCAGTGCAGGATTGGAACTAAAGGCACCAGGAAGCACCAGCCCTGCAGACAAGAACCCAACTCTTCTGATCTCCCTTCCTGGCACAGGCAGGCTCAGAGCAGCCCTCTCACACCTCTCTAAACCAGGGTGGGCTCTCTCCTCACCAGGCTCCTCGGGCTCTGGGGAACTGTTCCTGCAGCTCTGGGTGCCAGATGAAGCTTCCTCTGCTGCAGCCCTGTTCAGAGCGTCCTCTCCTGAAGGCTCAGGGGCAACATTAATATTGCCCTGGAAAGAAAAACAGAAAGAAAGAACCCAAAGATCACTCAGTATTTTCTTGGAATCACATCAGGGATGCAGTAACTGTTCTCCTCCACACCCAAAAGCCCTGTAACACCAGGGGAACACTGCCCACACCGTTCACATGACAAGAAGTGTTTTAAACTCAGGATTTGGGTGGCCAAGGTGAAACTGAAGCTCCTACAAAATGACCTTGGAGGCAAAACATGAAAGCAGAAAAGCAGAAGACACCAAGTGAGGGGACGTGCCCTCACGCTCTGACCCTGCCTTGTCCCACCAGCTGTCAGCAATCAGCCAGCAGAAAGCCAGGGGCTCTCCTTGTTGCCAAGGTGGCTGTCAGCGAGGGCAGAGCTCGCTCCCAGCCCTGCCCAGGGCTGTGTGCTGCAAACCCACACACAAAGAACACATTTCTGCCTGGGAGTCTCACCACCCCCACCCAGCTGCTCAGACAATCCATCACATTTTGGAGCTTTTTGGAGCTCTCTGCTGCTGCCCCAGATGGATGACCCAGGCAAACATTGATGGTCCTAGGGTATTTCCAGGATCCAATTTTTCAGTGCCAAAAATCTGTACATTTGGAGGGTAGAAAAGAAAACCAACCCAAAAGACATGAAAAGTCAGACAACCAAGTGTTGTTTCTATTCCACTGAGGAAGTAAATTCCCCAGATTAAGCACCTGCAAATTACCTTGGGACAGAAAGATATTCTCACTATGACCAGCTGCAGAATATTCATCTCTTCTGCAAGAGCCCACCCATCAGAATCCTAAAGATTCTAAAGATGGTTCAGAGCCTGCAAGGTTTCCTTTTATTATGGAATAAAACACTTTTAGAAACTGCCACGTGTGAGTTTACAAAAGACATTCCACTTGAGAATAAGATCTTGCTAAATCCAGAGAATCCCACTCCCCACCTTGAGTCTGCCCTTCCTCAATCCCAAATGCGCTGGAGGCAGTGGCTCTGCACATCAAGAGAAAGAGAGACATTCTTTGGCCAACACATAGAATAATCTGCAAAAAGGCCTGTGCCAGCACTCACTCTCCAGGCAAGGCTGGGAAGAGGCGAGAGTTCAGGGAAACGAGATTCCTGATCCAAAGGCTGAGTGTGTCCAACAAAAGTGTTAAAAATGGGCCAGGAGCCCAGCTCCTTTTGAAAGGCCTTTATTAGAGGGCAGCTCTGGGTAGGGGGCTCGAGGGGCCGCGCACGCCGCCGCTGCTCCCACTGGACACCACAGAGGAGGAGGTGCAAGTCGAGTCTGCCGCTCGCGCTGCAGAGTCGGGATTCCTTCCTCACGGGAGTTCTTAGGAAATCGTTTGGCTCGGTTTAGTCCAGGGGTGTCACCTTTGTCCAGCACTCTCCAGGTTATGGTGAGTTGGGGTGAAGCCTTCCACAGATGGCTGGATGTCCTCCTCGCCCGGCAGTGTCCTTCGGAGGTCCAGATATTGGGTGGGCTCGTTGTTTTAGGGGTCTTTTTTGGGGGGTTTACTGGACTTCGGCTTGGCGCAGTGCATCATGGGAGCCTCTGGATTTGCATATTGGGCGGGGTTAGCAGTTTGATGAGCAGGGAGCAGCGGAGGCCTAATCCGATGGAAGGTAAGGGGAATTCGGGATTTGGGGACAGGGAATACACAACTTGAACATAGGAAACTGAGATTTGAGGGTACAGATCCAACACAAACAGTTGGAAATAACAGGTAAGTAACAGCATAACCTTTTCAATTACATGGTAAACAGTATAACAATACAACATACAACATCAATACAACATACAACATAAAATGCATAACTTGGAGCCCTTCATTTATTTCAGTGGCCAGCAAAGGTGGGGCAGGGTAGGATTTCCCAGCTCCCGGCGCTGCCTCTCCAGGGCTTTGCTGGGACAGCCTTCCCCAGCTGATGGGTGCATCTGGATGAAGGATAAAGTGGAAGGGTGTCTGGTGATGCATCTTTCTTAATTGTGGGAGTCCAGGACATTCCTTTGAACTCCCTGGCCAAACAGAAATCTGTACAAGGGGGGTTTAAAACCTGTACAGGGGAGTTCGAGGTTTGTACAGGGGGGTTAGAGACCCTGGCATGAACCTCAGACAGACAAGGACCTCGATCACAGTCCATGGGAAAGGTTGCCAACAATGAGAGAGGAATTTCAAGCCTCCAAGAGTGATAAAAGATAATATTATTTTCACATATGTGGTTTTAGAATAGGGGTGAATGGGGACAAGATGGAGGATTCTGGGCCGTGCCCTTGGGTCTTCTCCTTCTTCGTCTCCATCTTCTGCTGTGATGGTGGCACCAAGTAGGTATAGGGAGATTGATTTAGTGTAGATAACACCTGTTTAGTGTAGAATGTAGAAATTGGTTCATAATTGTAAATAATGTGTACGTAACTATCGGTATAAAAGATGAAGAGGCTGGGTCAGGGGAGGAGATAGCACTTGTCGCCCGTGCTGGTCGGACCTCTGTCCAGCTCTGACCACAGAATCGAGATAAAGGAAAATAAAAGAAAATAAAAAAAAGAAAAATAAAGAAAAAAGAAAAGAAAAGAAAGAAAAGAGAAAAGAAAAGAAAAGAAAAGAAAAGAAAAGAAAAGAAAAGAAAAGAAAAGAAAAGAAAAGAAAAGAAAAGAAAAGAAAAGAAAAGAAAGAAAAGAAAAGAAAAGAAAAGAAAAGAAAAGAAAAGAAAAGAAAAGAAAAGAAAAGAAAAGAAAAGAAAAGAAAAGAAAAGAAAAGAAAAGAAAAGAAAAGAAAAGAAAAGAAAAGGAACAGCCTTGAAAAGAACGCCTGAAGATCTCGTTTGTTGAAGCGATCGGCTTGGGCTTTTCTGAGGGAAAAGGGGCTCAAACCAGCCCCAGTCTCGGGCCAGCAGAGACCCCGAGATCAGCCCTTCAGTATTTTGTGGTGCAAATCAATGCCCTGGAAAGCTGGAAACAAACAAGTGCCTCTTGAGCACATTTCAGACCGGGAACAGGATTAGCCCTGACAGGCCAGGCCAGGGCCAGGAGCAGAAGGCAGCACCTGCACTGGCCCAGGGCAGCCGCCCAGACCAAGAAGGGCCCTGGTGCCCAGGGCCAGCGGTGCCCGGAGCTGCCTCCCCGTGTGCAGCTCTGCAGAGCCCGTGGGGCACAGGGTCCTGCCTTGGAGCACCAGGAGAGCCCCAGATTTAATTAGTTAGTTAGTTTAATTAGAGCGTCTTTTGTCCGTGATATTTTGATTTCATTTGAATCACTTTGGCCAAACTTTTCCTTTCTGACCCTCCTGGGGAGGCACTGAGATTTTCCCTGCCCTGACTGAAGGGCAGCTGCTGCCAAGGGAAACGTCCCCATCCTGACTCAGTGTCCCCTTTGCTTCCCAGATGTCCCAGCTGCTGTCCCTGTCCAGGAGAGCTGCTCTGCATGGGAGGAGTGAAAGGCTTTGAAGATGGGGTGGCTGGAATCCCTCTGCTTGGAGTTCTGTTTAAAGATAGATGGACTTGAACAGAGAGAGGGATGATTTTATGGATATTTATATATATGGGCTGCTGTTTGTATAGGAATATTGCTATATGTATGCTGTTATATTTATGGATGTATGCCATGTATATGTGTGCATATATGCATACATGTTTGTAATTACATGTATATATGTATATATGTATCAAAGTATATGTATATATAAGCATATTTAGTTCTATTTCCTATGTATACAGTCATGTAGGTATTTCTATTGATGCAGATGTAGTTATATGGCTTTTTAATTAGGTATATTGGTATTTGTATAAGACAGTATGTCTATTTTTATATTTACATATGTGTAATTACTTCTGTATATTGAGGTGGTTATATATGTATATCTTTCTAGTTAAACATGTATGGAGATGTATAGTTGTGTAATTGTATCGAATTCTTGGTAGAAATCTCTTTAGATAGAGATACTGATATTTTTGTAGTCCTAGATAGGCTTTAAGCTTGCAGTAATATGTAATAAATTAAGTTGTTAAACACTTAATTGATCTTTGTGTATAGTCAGTTGTTGTAGAGGTTGGCAATAAATTAAGTTTTTGTTAACTGAAGTTTGTATTTGTATATTTTTACATAGCATTGTTGTAAAACTCTAATAAATTCCTTTTTTAACTTAAATTGAGATCAGCATGGTTCTATATTGTCAGGGCAGGTGCAGCAATTTGTAATAAATGACATTTTTCATGTGAAATCAATCCTTGTGCATTTGTCCATCAGCAGTGCAGCTGTAGGAATCTGCAAGAAATTACAATACTCACCTGTGATGTGTGTTTTGTGATTTGTGCTATCCAGAGCAACGAGCAGATGTAAATGCTGGAGGGTTTTGTTCATGGAATTCTCCATCCATGCCCAGCACGTGTGATGATTTCATCACTTGCTATTTTTATGTGACTAGGAGAACATAAAGAGCAAAAATTTTTACCTTAAAATTACAATGATAGTTTATTTACACACACTAAAAGAATGAAAATAAGTAAAAAAGAAAAAAAAGAAACTATCAAAACATCCTTCCCTCCCTCCACCAGTGTTCACTTTCCCACACAGCATAAAAAGACAAAACTTGTAATTTCAGTCAGTTTTACCATTTAAAAATAATCTTTCATCGGGGTTTTTTTTTAGGAAAGGAGTTTTCCTGGGTTCTATAGAGACATCACCATATCTGCTGATGAGGGGTTCTGTTTAGGGATGCCTCCTCTGGTATAACACAAAGATTCTCTTCTTTTGTTTCCAAAACCATCTTGTTATAAATGTGAATAAAATAACAAATTTAAAATTTAGCAGCAATTTTAATAGCAATTTAATAGCAAATGTTTCCTGTAAGTTTCCTCCTATTTCCCATTCAAAATTCTACGTCACTGTACTTCATGGTGCATGATTCACTTGTTGTTAGGGGGTCTTCTCTCTTCTTTTGGTGGTCTTTTGGATGAAGGCTCACAGTCTCCCTCGTTGTCCTCTGGATAACCTGGCAGGTTGTGCATGCACCCGAAGCCTTGTGTTACGTTAGCCAACATCATATTCCAAAAATAAGCCCTAAATAAAAACACAACTTAAATTCTGTACCTGGAACCATCCCAATTGTCCATCTCCAGGCTGATCTTCCAATATCCCAAGACCTATTCCATTTTGGGATTTTACTTATCTCAAATTACATCCTGTATCCTATTTTTTTCATAAACATCTGCAAACATCAGTTTTGTGACACTAATCACATATTGTTTGTCTTTTTCTAGAACATTGATACAGTTACAATTTAGTTAGCACAAAATCATTCATTTATCACAGGGCTGAGGTGCAGCTGCCCCAGCGGTGCCTCTGAGCTGGCGGGGCCATGGTCACTCTGGGTCAGTGGCCGGGCAGTTCTGTTGACTGGACATGGGTCTGGACACTTCCCTTGGAGCGTCTCCAGGCATGGAATGTTGGGGCTGTCACTGCTGTGGTGTCACAGAGAGGGGAACGCTGGGGCTGCCCTGCTCCTGCCCCAGCCCAGCAGCTCTGCCAGCTCCTCCTGGGGACAGAAAGGCTGAGCCAAAGGGTGAGAATTGCAGAAGGGGCTGAGCTGGGAGGGACCCACCGGGATCATGGAGTCCAACCCCCGGCCCTGCACAGACACCCCAACAATCCCAGCCTGGGCATCCCTGGGAGCGGTGTCCAAAGGCTCCTGGAGCTCCAGCAGCCTCGGGGCCGTGACCATTCCCTGGGGAGCCTGGGCAGTGCCTGAGCCCCCTCAGGGGGAAGAAGCTTTTGCTGCTCTCCAGCCCAGCCCTGCCCTGGCCCAGCCCCAGCTGTTCCCTCGGGTGCTGTCCCTGCTCCCCCGGGGCAGAGGTGGGAGCTGCCCCAGCGCTGCCCCTCGGGAGGAGCCGCAGCCCCCGGGGAGCTCTGAGCTCCGTCTGCTGGGCTGCGGCCGAACCGAGCCAGCGCCCGCAGAGCTCCGGGGAAAGGTCCTGCCCCTGGCTCAGGGCTGGGCCGGGGCCACGGGGAGAAAATCAACTTCCAACTTCTGCCCCACAGCAGGGAGGAGCAGCAATTCTTGGTGAGAGAGACTCTTTCCAAGGGCCTGCAGGGACAGGACAAGGCGGAATGGCTTCCCACTGCCTGAGGGCAGGGCTGGATGGGATGTTGGGAAGGAATTCTTCCCTCTGAGGGTGCTGAGGCCCTGGCACCGGTTGCCCAGAGAAGCTGTGGCTGCTCCATCCTTGGAAGTGTCCAAGGCCAGGCTGGATGGCACTTCCTGCCCAGGTGTGGTGGGATGCAGTGGGGTGATGATTGTGAGGGTGGGATGGGGTCTGGTCAGCTGAAAGCTGAGGATGATGAGGCCGAGTGAGACCCTGATCCTGAGTGGGTTCTGGGGTATCCCACATTCCTGAAGGAATTCCAGGGTATCTCCTGTTCCTGTACACACAAGGTCATGGTGTGTAACAGCATGTGGCAGCAGTGATCATCGTGTCCAGGGAGGTTCAGCTGCTGGCAGGGAAGCAAACAAGACAAGTCTCTTTCTTATCCCTGGAAGGTCTCTTTTCTGCCTGCACATATCAGGTGTATGCTTCTGTAACCAAGTAGTCCAATCCATAAAGGAAGTTTTAAGGAATGGGGTACACTCTGATCGAATAGTAGAAGCACTTACTTGCATCTCCATCTCTACTCATTCCAGGGACCATTCTGGATTCAGGAATAGTCTTTGAGTTCCTACCCTTTTAACAGCATGAGGTCCAATTTTCGTGACTGTAGGCCAAATCACTAACCTTGGGGTAGTTTGAGTGACTGTGTTCTCTTGTGGTCTTTGGGTTGATGGATTTATTCCAACCTCATCTTTCTGGGGATCAATGCAATCCTGAGTAATATTATAGTCCAGGAGATATGCCTTAACTGCACACTCCTCTATTTCAAGTCTAAATTCAGGACAGATGGATAAGCAGGTATTGTTAGTGTTGGAAACACACAATCACAGAATGATTATATGCAGGTGCTTTTATTGAGGAGCTCCGGGAGCCGGGGTACACAGACAAACCCAAATCTGACTCCGACAGTGATTAGCGACACACACGTTTTATACACCTCTGCCACACAGCTACATATTGATTGGTTACCCTGGATTGTTCCTAAGCAAAATTTCTTGCATTTTAGCCAAGCAGTAATCATATTCATTTCCCCTAAACAAGGTCATACTTGATTTAGTTAAAACAAAGGCCTTAGCTACGGCAACTATAGCAAAGCTAACGTTCTATTCTCAAGGCCCAGTTAACCAGCAAGCCCGGGCCTTTCCCTTCCCAACTGTTACCCTTCCTAACCACCACCCCCCTTAGTTACCCTCTTACAGTTCTACAAAAATCATTTTAACACTATCCTATCAACACTATGAGGCCCTGTTGGGCCAAAGGGCAATTGTGGCATTGTGTGGCACCGTTGAACCAAGGAGATAAATGTGACAACGCAGGGCCCCATGGAACTAAGGATTCATGGAACAATGTGGGACTCATGGAACCAAAGGTCTGTTGTGACATTGCAGGGCCTCATGGAATGCTGGAGACGATTGTGATGCTTCAAGTCCTCAGTGAGCCAAAGGTCAGTTGTGATACTGTGGTACCAAGGAGACCCCTGTCACACGGCAAGGCCTCATGGAAGCAAGGGGGGACAATTGTGACACTACGGGGCCCAATGGAAGGAAGCAAGGGGCCAGTGTGACACAGCTGGGCCTCATGCACCCAAGGGGCCATTGTGATCCTGAGGAGCCCAAAAGAAGCGAGGCACCACTGTGACACTGCAGGACTATCTGGAATCATGGAGACCATCATGAAACTCGGAGGCCCCATGGAACCAAGGGGCCACTGTGTCATTGTACAGCTGTGCATTGTTCATTGTGCATTGTTCCATTCCATGGAACCAAGGAAAGCATTTTGACACTTCAAAGCCTCATGGAAGCAAGGGGCCATTGTGACACTGTGGAGCCCCATGGAAACAAGGGCTCAGTGTGACACAGCGGAGCCCTGTGGAACCAAGGATCCAATGTGCCAACACCATTGTGACACTGCAGAGCCCCGTGGATCCAAGGGAACAGGTAACAGGTCTGGTTGGCTGGGCCTGAGTGGCTCAACTGCCCTCAGTATATTGGGGATGTCTTCTCATGTGCCCCTGAAACCCTCGGGCTCTGGGCTTTCCTTCCTATGGAAAAGAACCATCCCTCCTGCTCAGGCACCCATGGCCAAAATTGGTACTTCTCCAAAATTCACTGTATGCAAGGGTTTCTCCCAGGAAACTGCCAGGACAAGACAGGCCTGGCTCACCTTGGCCTCCAGTGATCATCTCAGATCTGCCCTGGAAATTCTGGGGCTCTGTGCTTTCCTTCCTATGGAAAAGAACTGGCCGTCTCATGCAGGCACTTATGGCGGAAATTTGGACTCTGCCCCCAAAATTCTGTGTATCTGAGATACAGGATCCAAGATGTTTATTCCATTGCTCCCAGGTGAAAGCTGCCAGGACAGAGAGCTCTGGCTGGCTTTGGCTCTGGTGGCTGCCATTCATCAGCCCCTGAAACACTGGGGCTCTGTGCTTTCCTTCCTGTGGCGACCATGGTGACACTGCTGGGCCCACACAAACAAAGGACCATTGTGACACCTCAGAAGCAAGGAGAACATTGTGACACTACAAGGCCTCATGGAACCAAGGGGAGGTGGAACAGATATGACTGGTTTGGCCTCCCAGGGGCCACCTGACAGGTCCAGCTGATCTTGGAATGCTGAGGGCTGCCTCTCATCAGCCCTTGGAGCACTGGGGTTCTGTGCTTTCCTTCCTATGGAAAAGAACCATCTGTCTTTCCTGGTGCCCATGGCCAAAATTGATACTACCCTGGAAAAGTTCATTATCAGCAAGGGTTCTCCCAGAGAAAAGCTGCCAGGAGAATGAGCTCTGGCTGGCCTTGGGCTCTGCTGGTCACTTCTCATCTCAAGGAAGCCCTGAGGAAAGGATTTGAACAGGTTTGACTACTGGAACATCAATGAGTCTCTCATCTTCTGAAAAACTCAGATGCTCTTCTGATCATATGTGTCTTTTGTTTCTCATTGTGTATTATGCGGGAAATACTATTTTGAGCTTAAAAAATATTATTCTTATCACTCTGGGAGTGTTATGTGACACAAAACACTTCCTCTACATATGAATCCAGGTCACCTGGATAAGCAAACAGAAGAAAGGATCCAGCAGGAATTCTTTGACTCTTCTCCCATCTGTCCCTTTTCCTCTGGAGCTGGAGGTGCAGCCCCAGCATTGGGAGGGCTCCAGGGGTCACTTCTCCCACACAGAGAACTTGTGGAGCCTGGGGTGCTTTTCTTGGCCCCTGCACGCTCACACAGGCTGAGATGGACACTGATGGTGTCTGTGCCAGGCTCTTTCAGCCCAGCCCAGCTCCCTGCAAGCTCTGCCAGCTGCCCTGAGCTCTCTGCAGCACCAAGGGCCTCTCCCCAGCACAGCCCAGCCACCTCTGGCCCCACAGCTCTGCTCAGGGCAGGCTGCTCTGGCCAGGGGCCCCACGGCCTCAGCCCCTGGCAAGGGCACAGCAGCAGCTGCAGCTCCCACAGGGCTCAGCCCCAGCCATGGGCAAGGTGCTGGCCCAAGGGAAAACCAGGCTCCCTGGGTGCCCTGCTCCCCTCTCCCTGAGCTCCTGAGAGCTCTGCAGCCCCTGCTGCCATCCCATCTGCCCAGGCCAGCACAACAGCCCTGGCCTTGGGGCTGCGATAAAAGGGGAATGATTTGTGCTAACTAAATTGTAATAATTAAAAAATTATTGTTATAAAGCAATAAAAGAAATTAATCTTAAAAAGTAGATGGGGCCCTCTGTAGATGTTACATGTAAAAGTAACATACAGGATGTCTCAAGACAGAATCAGCCTAGGATGGACAAAGTTGGGATGGTTTCAAGGCCAAGATCTGAAGTTACGGATTTATCTATGAAACGCAAAGCTAATTTTTAGGAAGATATTGCTTACTTACATAACAAAAGGCTTAGTATGCAAGCTCAACCTGTAAGGTTATCCAGAGGAAAACGAGGAAGACTGTGAGCCTTCATCCAAAGGACCACCAAAAGAAGACAGAAGACCCCCTAACAACAAGTAAAGCATGTGCCATGAAGTACAGTGACATAGATTTTTAGAATTGGAAATAGGAGGAAATGTAGGGGAAACATTGATGAATATGTATTAGCAAATAGTATATAAGTGTAGTCTGAATTGCTCTGTTTTGTACAAGAGGTAGGGTGGGAAGCCCTCCCTGTACTCCGGTTGGTTTTGGTTATACCTTATCAGAACCTTAACCAGACTAAATTAATCATTATGAAATTTTTGCATATGCTTAATCTTATATTAAATTACTATTAAATTGCTTCTAAATTTTAAATTTGTTGTTTATTTTATTCACATTTATAACAGTGCCCTCAGGATCTTCTCCTGCTGCAGGCCCAGGGCCCATCCCAGAGCTGGGGCAGCCAGAAAGCTGTGCCCATTTCTGTTCATTGCTGCTCTGATGAGGATGGAACCTCAGCCCCTTGGAGGTTGCTGATGAATTTTACTACTCCAGAGGCCTCGTCTTTCTTCAGCTCTTCAGTTCAGGAATTCAGTGAGAAAAGCTCATAAACATTTGTTCAAAACACCTGAACAAGAAAAGCCCCTGGGAACAATTCAAGTTTTCAATTCTTCTGTGGTCAATTAGAAGATTTCAGAAGTGTATTCAAAGTGAGTATAGTATAATGAAAACAATGCAGAGAGAACCCTTTTGTCCTGTCAAGTTTTCTTTTCCTGTTTACAGATTGATATCAGCAATGTCCAAATCATATTGACCCCCAGCACCTGCGAATGCAGTCTGAATAGATCTGAAAATCAAGACCCTTCATGGCTGACAATCAATCAGACTTCGTCCCCAGCCCCTCCCCACCATTTCCCTCATCCCACCCCTGGCACTCCTATGGATCAGGAACAGTGTGGCCAGCAGGAGCAGGGCAGGGATTCTTCCCCTGTGCTTGGCACTGGGTGGGCAGCACCTCGAGTGCCGTGTCCAGTTCTGGGCCCCCCAATTTAGAAAGGACATGGAGGGGCTGGAGCGTGTCCAGAGAAGGGCAACAAAGCTGGTGAGAAGTCTGGAGCACAAGTCCTGTGAGGAGTGGGTGAGGGAGCTGGGGTTGTTTATCCTGGAGAAGAGAAGGCTCAGAGAGACCTCATCACTCTCTACAACTCCCTGACAGGACGGTGCAGCCAGGTGGGGGTCCGACTCTTTTCCTAGGGAACAGAGACAGGACAAGAGGACACAGCCTTAAGCTGCACCAGGAGACATTTTGGCTCGACACTGGGAAATATTCTTCCCAGAAAAAGGGTGATTGGGCATTGGAATGGGCTGCCCAGGGAGGTGCGTGAGTCACTGTCCCTGGAAGTGTTGAAGGACAGACTGGGTGTGGCACTGAGTGCCATGGTCTGGGTGACAAGGTGGTGTTGGGTCACAGGTTGGACTTGATGCTCTCCAAGGTCTTTTGCAGCCTGCTGGATTCTCTGATGATGGTGACACTGCAGGGCCCTGGGGAAGCAAGGGGCCATGGTGACATTGTGGGGCCTGGTGGCACTCAGAGGACCAGAGTGACACTGTGTACAACATGGCACCACAGAGCCAAGGGGCCACTGTGACACTGTGGGGCTGAATGGAAGCAAGGAGTCCATGGTGACAGTCAGGGAGCTGGTGAAAACACAGAGGCCACTGTGACACTGAGGGGCCTTGTTGAACCAAGGGGCCATTGTGCCACTGCAGAACCAAGGAGAGCCTTGGGAGAGCCTGGGGCCCAATGGAATCAAGGGGCCATTGTTCCATTGCAAGGACTCTTGGAACTGAGGGAACAACTGGGACCCTGTGGTGCCCCATGGAACCAAGGGTCCCTGGTGACACTGCAGGATCTTGTGTGACCAGGGCTCCTCTGTGACACTGCAGCCCCAAGGAATTCATGGTGGCCCTCTGAAGCCTCATGGAACCAAGAGGCCACTGTGACACTGCAGGGCCTTGTGGAACCATGCAGAGCATTGGGACAGAGCAGGACCTCGTGTCATGATGGGGCCACTGTGACACTGCAGGGCCCCATGGAACCAAGGGACCAGGGTTGCTCCTCAGGGACTCCTGGAATGAAGGAAACAGGTTTGACACCGTGGTGCCCCTTGGGACCAAGAGGCCATTGTGACCCTGTGGAACCAAGGAGAACATTGCTGCACTGCCAGACCTCCTGGAACCAAGGATCCATTGTGACACTGCAGCTCCTTGGGGGAGCAAGGCGCCATTGTGACACTATGGGACCCAAAGATGCAAGGGACTTTGTAACAACAAGGGATCCCATGGAAACCAAAAGACATTGTGACACTGGGAGGCCTCATGGAATCATGGAGACCATGGTGACCTCATGGAACCGTGGTGACACCAAGTTGGCTGGGAGTGTGGATCTGGTGGAGGGTAGGAGGACTCTGCACAGGGCCCTGGACAGGCTGGATCCAGGGCCCAAATCCAACAATGTCAGGTTGAACAAGTCCAAGTGCCAGGTCCTGCACTTTGGCCACAACAACCCCTGCAATGCTACAGGCTGGGGACAGAGTGGCTGGACAGCAGCCAGGCAGAAAGGGACCTGCAGGGACTGATGGACAGCAGGCTGGACATGAGGCAGCAGTGTGCCCAGGTGGCCAAGAAGGCCAATGGCTCCTGGGCTGGATCAGGAATGGTGTGGCCAGCAGGAGCAGGGCAGGGATTCTTCCTCTGTGCTCAGCACTGGTTGGGCAGCACCTCAAGTGCTGTGTCCAGTTCTGTGCCCCCCAATTGAGGAAGGACATGGAGGGGCTGGAGCGTGTCCAGAGAAGGGCAACAAGGCTGGTGAGGGGTCTGGAACACAAGTCCTGTGAGGAGTGGCTGAGGGAGCTGGGGTTGTTTAATCTTGAGAGGTGGAGGCTCAGGGGAGACAAGGCGGTGTCAGGGCACAGGTTGTGATAGTATAGGGTTAAAATGATTTTTTTGTATAACTGCAAGTGGGTAGCTAAAGGGGGGTGGTGGTTAGGAAAGGTAACGGTTGGGAAGGGAAAGGCCCGGGTTTGCTGGTTAACCGGGCTTTGAGAATAGAACGTTAGCTTTGCTATAGTTGCTGTAGCTAAGGCCTTTGTTTTAACTAAATCAAGTATGACTTTGTTTGGGGAATTGAATATGATTACTGTTTGGCTAAATTACAAGAAGTTTTGCTTAGGAACAATTCGGGGCAACCAATCGATATGTAGCTGTGTGGCTGAGGGGTATAAAAATGTGTGTGTTGTTAGTTACTGTCGGAGTCAGATTTGGGTCTGTATGTGTACCCCGACTCCCAGAGCTCCTCAATAAAAGCACCTGCATATAATCATTCCGTGATTATGTGTTTCCGATGCTAACATTTTGGCGACTCCAGATGGGACCTTGTGAGCGTTGCTGAGGACCACACGACACGATCACGCTCCAGCCGGCACCGAGGGATTCTCGGGGAGCCCATTGCGCTGCGACCCCCCGCCGCTCACAACGTTCCCTGGAAGGTAAGGTGCTTTTACTCGGGTAAATCGTATGGGTGCCTGCCAGTAAGACGCAGCGAAAGCTACGCTTGGTTGGGCTAAGGAATTCCTGGTGTAAGCCTAGGCGCCGCCCGTTAGTCAATGCGAAAGCGTTGCAGGTTCGGCATTGGAGGAAAAAACGTAGTTTTATTATGGAGAAGCTAAAAGGATTAAAAAGGGTTTTGGGCGGCAATGCCCCCATACCGGGTGCTTCTCCTTTGGGTTGTTTGTTGGCACATTGGAAAGAGGGGAATTTTGGTCAAGAGTTACGGAAGGATAAGTTGATTGATTATTGTAATGTATGGTGGCCGAAATATGTTTTGCAGAATGGGAAAACGTGGCCAGAAAACGGGTCTGTGCAATCTGATATGATTTCACAGCTTATGTCGTTTTGCAAACAAGAAGGGAAACTAGATGAAGTGCCATATATTGATTTGTTTTTTTATTTGCAAGGGAAGCCAGTTTGGCTGGCAGAGTGTGGTTTAAAGGCATTGATGCTTGAAGATAAGCATTGTTTGGCTTGCGTCCAGAATAAGCGCTGTGTAGAACATTTAGCTTTTGGGAGGGGGGGTTGACGATTTGGATAGTGATTTATTAGTGGGACCCACTGCCTCTGCAAATACCCCCTCGGCATCGGGTTCCACTCCATTTGCTCTCACCCCACCGGACTCCCTTACCCCTCCCTCTCGTACCCCTGCCCGGAGTTCTGTTTCGCACGGTTCTAGTTTACCAGATTCTCTCGCCCCTCCTCCCTCTCATACCCCTGCCCAATATATTTTTCCTTCACCTTTGCCTGCTCAGGGAAATCTCCCCTTTTCACCTAGGTTTGCTCAAGAAAATAGCTCTGTGTCTGTTCAGGGCTATCCTCCTCCCCCGCCAACGCCTGCTCAGAGATTTATTCCTCCACCGACACCTGCTCAGGGGTACCCTCCTCTCCCACCTACGCCTTCACCGGCTCCTGTCCCCTCTGTTGCCCTATACCCTCCTTTGCCGGAATCTCCCACTCTTTCTTTCTCGGGTGGCAATCAGGATTTGATTGTGGAACAGGGACAGAATGGAGGGGGGTACAGAGAGGACAGGGCAGAAAGTAGCGGCAGTGAGGATGATAAATCAGATGCTCCAATAGCCCACCGTACACGAGGACGGTTGGCCTCAGCCTGGCCCCAGGCAAGGAAAGGAATATTGAAATCAGGCAAACAGAAGAAAACTATTATTGCGCCGTTGAGGCAGGGAGTGGGAGCTGAGGGACGGGTTTTTGTAAAGGTACCTTTTTCACCTGCTGATTTGATTATATGGAAACAGTCAGCTGGATCGTATAGAGATAATCCAGATAGGGTTGCTCGTGTGGTTAGGATGATAATGAAAACTCAGAATCCTGATTGGGAAGATATTCAGGTGATTTTAGATACCTTGATGGGTGAAACAGAAAGAGGACCAAGATTGGGTTTGAATCAGTGTGTATATTGCAAGTAGAAGGAGCAGCAAAAAAAAAAAAAAAAAAAAAAAAAAAAAAAAAAAAAAAAAAAAAAAAAAAAAGAGGGGAAAAAAAAAAAAGAGGAAAAAAAAGAGGGAAAAAAAAAAAGAAAAAAGAAAAAATAAAGTGTTCAAACCAGTTTTACCAAGGCAATTAGTTTCAGCAAGGAGACTCTATCAAGGTGATGATGTTATATGCTGGATAAAAAGAATCCACGTGCTGGGAACCTTTGGTAACTTTACAGTTAAGACGTAAGGGAGTGAAGTTTTTGATTGACACTAGAGCAACGCATTTGGTATTAAACTATGTAGAGGGACAAACTGGAAATAAGTCAGCTGTAATTATTGGAGCCACAGGGAAGGAGGAAGTACGGCCATTCTTGCAACCCCTGGATTTAAGTTTTGGGAATAAAGTTTTAACACATGAATTTTTATATATGCCTGGGTGTCCAACTTCGCTTTTAGGGCGTGATTTATTGGCAGCACTAGAGGCGGAAATTACTTTTGAGAATGGTGAACTTGTGATGAGAGTACCTGAGTCCAAAACAGGAAAGATTTAATGATAAAAGAAAAACCAATTCCTAATATTCCCAAGGAGGTGGAAGATGCAGTAATCCCCTCTGTGTGGGAGACAGATATACCTGGAAAATTTAAATCAGCACAACCAATACATGTGGAATTGAAAGAGGGAGCCAAGGTGGTAAGGATTAAACAGTATCCTATAAAACCAGAAGCACGACAGGGAATAGCTAAAACCATTGATAAATTTTTAAGGTATCAAATTTTACAGGAATGTGAATCAGAATATAATACTCCAATATTCCCGGTGAAGAAACCTAATGGTGAGTATAGACTTGTACAGGATTTAAGGGGTATAAATGAAATAACCACAGACATTCACCCAGTGGTTGCCAATCCCTATACATTGTTAGCATCCGTAAAGGAGATATATAAGTGGTTTACTGTAATTGATTTAAAAGATGCTTTTTTTTGCATACCCCTTGACCAAGAGAGTAAGAAACTATTTGCTTTTGAGTGGGAACATCCAGAAAATGGAAGAAAGACCCAGCTCACCTGGACGAGGTTACCCATGGGGTTCAAGAACTCCCCCACCCTATTTGGAAATCAATTGGCAAAGGAGCTGGAAATCTGGACCAAGGGAGGACAGGTACCAAGAGATCAATACCTTTTGTTGCAGTATGTTGATGATATACTAATAGCGACAGAAGAAAAGATAACATGCATAAAGGTAACAATTGAAATTTTAAATTCACTGGGAATGGGAGGATATAAAGTGTCTAGAGAAAAGGCACAAATTGCCCAACAGACTGTGATTTATTTGGGATGCGAAATCTCACAAGGACAAAGAAAACTAGGTACTAACCGTATCCAAGCTATTTGTGCTATTCCAGAACCCCAGAATTCACACGAGCTGCGAGTCTTCCTCGGAATGACCGGGTGGTGCCGCCTGTGGATTATGGACTATGGACTGATTGCAAAGCCTTTGTATGAGGCCCAGAAGATGCAGCCGTTCACCTGGGGCAAACCACAGAAAGAGGCCTTCCTGAAATTGAAAGAAGCTCTGATGACTGCTCCAGCGTTGGGGTTACCTGATCTGTCTAAAGACTTTCAGCTCTATGTGCATGAGAGGCAGCGACTGGCATTGGGAGTCCTGACCCAACGATTGGGAAGTTGGAAAAGGCCGGTGGGCTACTTTTCCAAACAACTCGACAACATAAGTGCCGGGTAGCCCTCATGCCAGCAAGCAGTCGCAGCTACTGTACTGCTGATACAAGAGGCCAGGAAGCTTACGATGGGAAGACACATGGATGTTTATGTGCCACACATGGTAACCACTGTTTTAGAGCAAAAGGGGGGCCACTGGCTCTCTCCCAGCCGGATGATGAAATTCCAGGTAACCCTAACTGAGCAGGATGACGTGGCATTAAAGACAACTAACCTTTTGAATCCAGCTTCGTTTTTAGGTACTACAGCTGAGGAAGGTCTACTGGAACACGACTGTGTGGAAGTAATTGAATACACCTATGCAGCAAGAGCAGACCTGAAAGATGTCCCTTTGGAGCAACCAGAATGGGAACTTTTCACAGATGGAAGCAGCTTTGTAGAGAAGGGAATCAGATACGCCGGATATGCGGTAACCACAATTGACACCATAGTGGAGGCAAAAGCATTACCACCAAACACATCTGCCCAGAGGGCAGAACTGGTAGCATTAACCAGGGCACTAGAGCTGAGTGAGGGAAAAGTAGTAAACATATGGACTGACTCGAAATATGCCTTTGGAATAGTGCATGTGCATGGAGCACTGTGGAAGGAAAGAGGACTGTTATCCTCCCAAGGTACACATATCAAACATCAAGATGTAGTCCTGCAACTGATCAATGCGGTACAAAAACCGGAACAGGTAGCAATTATGCATTGCGAAGCACATCAATTAGGCAACTCCAAAATTTGTGAAGGAAATCGAAGAGCCGACTGGGCAGCCCGCCAAGTGGCGCAAAAGGTGCAGACAGCAATGGCATTGATACCGTCAAAATTTAATGTTTCTCAATTTAATTTGCCTCCTCAGCCAAAGTATACCACTGAAGATGACAGGCTGGCACATCTTCTAAAGGCACAGAAGAATACGGAAGGGTGGTATGTAACCGCACAAGGGCAAATAGTGGTACCTCCTTTGGTAATGAGAGAAATTTTACAGGTAAAACATAATGAGTGTCACTGGGGTGCAGAGGCATTGGTAAAATGGCTAAAATGATACTTAGTCTCAGTACAGATGCGAACAATGGCCACGTCAATAATGTCCAAGTGTGAAATTTGTTTGAAAAATAACCCAGTAGCTAGACGGCATGCACAGATGGGTAAAATTCGAATAGGAGTAGAACCAGGAGACTATTGGCAAGTAGATTTTGTGAAACTGCCAAGGACTCGGGGATATAAATATTTGTTAGTAGGGGTTGACACCTTTTCCGGATGGCCAGAAGCCCTTCCCTGTCGCACAAACCAGGCAAA
This sequence comes from Phylloscopus whistleri, assembly GCA_017589585.1. NCBI lineage: Eukaryota > Metazoa > Chordata > Aves > Passeriformes > Phylloscopidae > Phylloscopus > Phylloscopus whistleri. The sequence goes on from JADMLD010001107.1 coordinate 66,468, forward strand.
AAAAAAAACAGTTAAGTGGTTGTTACAAGAAATTATTCCCAGATTTGGGGTACCCCTAGGAATATCATCAGATAGAGGTCCGCATTTTGTAGCTATAGTGGTATGGGAAGTGAGCAAATTGTTAGGGATATCCTGGGATCTTCACACACTATGGAGACCTTAGTTAAGTGGACAAGTAGAAAGGATGAACCAGACACTAAAGGGACAGATTAGCAAAATATGTCAGGAAGCCAAATTGCAGTGGCCACAGGCTTTACCAATAGCATTGCTAAGAATTCGAATAAAGCTTCGCAGCGGGATATCAGTTAGTCCTTATGAGATATTGTATGGGAAACCATATGAATCTCCTGACCCCAATCCGAACGTACATGTAACATGGAAACAAGATGTGTATAATTATGTTCTGTCTCTCGGGAGAACTCTAGCTCAGCTCCGAAGTGTTCTTGTGTGGAACAGACCGCTGAGTCTTGAGAATCCAGTCCACGATATCGAACCAGGAAACGAAGTGTACATTAGAACCTGGAACAAAGAACCACTGAAGGAGAGGTGGACTGGTCCCCATCAAGTACTGCTAACCACCTTTATGGCAGTCAAGGTGGCCGGAGTTGAACCCTGGATACACTACATGCGAGTGAAGAAGACTCATCGTGGAGCTCAATCGTGGGATGTGGAAACTGTGGAGCCAACCAAGCTGAGGATAAAACAACCATAATGAAGGCCTTGACACGAGAAAAGATGACACATCCAGCACCTCCGGTCCGTGATGACACCCCTGATGGAGCCCAGGACAACCATGGATTTGAAGATGAACATCCAGTGTAGACTTTGAGGCCAAATGGACTGTATCCAGTGAAAGCATTTACACTTTGTTTATTAAAGTGAAATACTTTCAAAGGGGGGAATGATAGTATAGGGTTAAAATGATTTTTCTGTATAACTGCAAGTGGGTAGCTAAAGGGCATTGGTGGTTAGGAAAGGTAACGGTTGGGAAGGGAAAGGCCCGGGTTTGCTGGTTAACAGGGCCTTGAGAATAGAATGTTAGCTTTGCTATAGTTGCTGTAGCTAAGGCCTTTGTTTTAACTAAATCAAGTATGACTTTGTTTGGGGAATTGAATATGATTACTGTTTGGCTAAATTACAAGAAGTTTTGCTTAGGAACAATTCGGGGCAACCAATCAATATGTAGCTGTGTGGCTGAGGGGTATAAAAATGTGTGTGTTGTTAGTTACTGTCGGAGTCAGATTTGGGTCTGTTTGTGTACCCCGGCTCCCAGAGCTCCTCAATAAAAGCACCTGCATATAATCATTCCGTGATTATGTGTTTCTGACGCTAACACTCCTGCAGCATCACAATTGCCCCATGGTTCCTTGAGGCCCCATAGTATCACAACTGATCTTTGTTTCCATGAGGCCCAGCAAAATCACAATGATCTCCTTGCCTCCACAGTGGCACAATGGCCCCTTGCTTCCATAAGGTCTTGCAGTGTCAAACCCCTTTCCTTGGTTCCACAGGACTGCACAATGACACAATGTCCCACTGGTTCCATGAGGTCACAGAGTGTCACAATGGCCCCTTGGGTTTTTTGGGCTCCCCAGGATCACAGTGGCTCCCTGGTTCCACACGGCCTGGCTGTGTCCCACTGGCCCCTGGCTTCCATTGGGACCTGTCAGTGCCACAATGGCCCCTTCCTTCCATGAGACCTGTCAGTGTCACAACGGTTGCCTTGGCTCTATGAGGCCCTGTGGTGTCACAATGGCCCCTGGGTTCCATGGGGACTCAGAGTGCCAGAATGGTCTCATTGCTTCCATAAGGCTCTGCAGTGTCACAATGTCTCCTTGGTTCCACAAGGCCCTGAAGAGCCTCTTGATTGAACAAAGTCTCAAAGTGCCAGAATCCTCTCCAGGAGTCCATGAGGCCCTGCAGTGTCACAAGAGCACTTTGGTTCCATGAGGCCCTGAAGTATGGAATGGCCCCTTGATTCCATTGGGCCCCTCACTCTTACATGAGTTCTTAGTTCCACAGAGCCTTGTAGTGTCACAATGGTCTCCTTGGTTCCATGGTGCCACACACTGCCACAATGTCCCGTCGGTTCTACAAGGCCCCAGAGTGTCACAATGACCTCTTGTTTCCATGAAGCCATGCAATGTCACAATGGTCTCATTGGTTCCATGAGGCCCTGCACTGCCACAAGGGCCCTTTGGTGTCACAAGGCCTTGAAGTGACATAATAGCCTCAGTGGGTTCCCATGCCGGTTCACAATGGCCTCCTTGGTTCCATGATGCCCTGTCATGTAACAATGGTGCCCTTGGTTCCAGAGAGTCAGAATGGCCCCATGGTCTCACGGAGCCCCACAGTGTCACTACAATGCCCTTGATTCCATCAGGCCCTGCTGTGCTACAATGGCCCCTTGGTTCTACAAGGCCCTGCAGTGTCACAATGGTCACTTGGTTCCAGTGGGTCCTGAAGTGTCATCATGGTCCATGGTTCCACAAGGCCCCACAAGGTCACAATGGACTTTTGGTTCCATGAGCTTTCGTACTGCCAACAACAGTCTCCCTGGTTCTGCAGTGTCACAAAGGACCCTTTGTTCCATGAGGTTCAGTGGTGTAACATGGACACCTTGATCCCATGAGGTTCTGTAGTGTCACAATGGACTCCTTGGTTCTGTGGCCCTGCTGTGGAACAATGGCCCCTTGGTTCCATGAGGTTCCATAGTGTCACCATGGTCTATTTTGGTTCCACAAGGCCTTGCTGTGCCACAATGGCCCCTTGGTTCCCTGAGGTTCTGTACTGTACACAGATTCTCCTTGGTGTGGAAGGACAGTTTGTGAAGAGAATAGGGACAGTGCTGAAGGTAATCTCGCCCCTGATAAACTGCAGCTGTACTAATTACCAAGAGTGGGGACAGCCTTGCCCTTAATAGATCACAGCTATGTCTAAAGAGAATGAGTGTTATAAAACAGTGGGGTTGGCTGGTTGAGAGTCAGTTAGAGGCTGCTGGCTGTGCTGTGAGTAAGAAGCATCAAACAGGCATTTGAGGGACAGACAGGGTCACGCAGTCATGCAAGGGACAGGAAAGAGTTAGCTGGTTCTGCAGAAGGAAGAGAGGAGGAAGGGAGAAGCAGTCAGAAGGCTGTGTGGAGCTGCCTGTTGGTAGGCAACAGAGAGAAAAGTGTGAGAGTTTTTAGCTAATAAGGCACTGATGCCTGCATCACTCATGACTCCACCATCAGCTGGTGCTCTCACAAAGACCGGGCAACAATGAATGGTGACCCTGACGTGATCCTGGCAGACGACTACAGACCTGAGAGCAGTGAGATGGTGGAGTCCAACCCAACTGAGCCAGGCAGACCAAGAGCCTAAAAAGCAGAGCAGGCAGACCTGAGAGCCCAAGAGTCCGGATGACTTATGAGACACCGACCCCAAGGTACAGCCACAGGTTGCAAATCCTGGGGCGGCACGTGCCAGTGTTGGCGGCAGCACGGCGTAGCTGGAAGCAGCGGCAGAGCTCTGAGAGGAGGAGTCAGAGCTGCACAAAAGGAATAGAATAGAATAGAATAGAATAGAATAGAATAGAATAGAATAGAATAGAATAGAATAGAATAGAATAGAATAGAACAAAGGCTTGGAGAGACCAACTAATGCAAAAAAAAAAAAAAAAAAAAAAAAGGAAGTGACCCAACACGAAGAGAAGAAACATTATGAAAACAACTTTAGAACTGCACAAGGGGAAGTGTTGGAAAGACCAAGACAAGAGGGAGAGAAACAGCAAGCAGAGATGTTGCTTCAGCCAACGGAAGAACTGAACTTGCAGAAGACAAAAGCGACAAAAACTGAAAAAGGAACTAGAGAATTGACTAAAGCAGCAGTGGGAGCTAGAGACAGATTAGTTCTATTACTCAGTTCAATGTGCTTATTTGGTGCTGAAACATACGTCTTGTATTCAAAAGTTATTATTCCATAGGCATAGGTTGCATAGGCATAGATATCAATAGGCATAAGTGCAAAAGCTAATATTCCATGTAAGCGAATGATGTTCTACACTGATAAAAGAAAAACAAACAAAAAAAAAAACCAACAAAAAAAGAAAGGGTTAACAATTAATGAGTAAAGAACAGAAAAGGTTATGTCACTGTAAATTTTCCCTCTGAGTCTACATTTCAAATAACACAGGGGCCCTATCGAACGGAGGATTTTTCCTCAGGACAAATGTGTTTTGGAAACTTTTCTTGGTTGCCATGAGCTGCCTCTTTGCCAGGAACCTGGCCCAGCTCAGCAGCACAGACACAACACAAGGACGTTAATGACCCTGCCATGGATTTGGTGTTGTTTACATCAGACTCAGTCCCTCAGAGTGTGCTCAAAAAACTTCTCAACAACTCAAAGTGAGCTTGAAACTCTGCAGTTTCTACAGGTTTTACTGGATGTCACAGAGAAACATGACTGAGAAAGTGTCCCCAGGTTCCAGGTAGAGCAGAACCCTGCAGGCAGTGAGGACAGGTGGGGACAAACAAGGGAAAGTTGTCTCTGATGCTGAGCAAATCTGGATGTGTTTCAGGAATGCAAAGGGCCAAGGCCTGAGCCCCAGCCCCTGCCAAGTCAGATCCTGTCCCTCCCTCCTTGCTCAGGGCTCTTCCCAGGCCACTGGGATGTGGGGATGTGCAATGCCAAGGGTAGCACCATGGGGCAGCCCCTGCCAGGCTGCTGAGCAGGGACAAGGAGGCCATGAGGCCCCAGGCCTGCAAGGGTCACTTGTCCCCTCCTCCTGGCTCAGGCCCAGGGCCAGCAGCCATGGCCAAAGTGCTGCAGGCCAAAGTTGGCTCTGTCAGGGCCTTGCAGCTGCTGCCCATCCCTGTGCCCTCTGCAGCCCAGGCTGTCCTACGGTGTCCATGCCCTGTGCCTCTGTCCCTGCAGGCTGTCGTCACCCCCTGCTGCCCCACTTGGCTGGGCCCTTCCTTTGCTGACAGCTCTGCGTCCTACCTGCCTCTGCCTGGGCACACAGAGCCTTGGCCTGGATACCAAAACGGTTCATTCCGTTTTTTCCATGCCTGTGAACTTTTAGCACAGGAACAAGGCATGCAGGGCTCTCCTAGTAAGGATGGTTGGAAAAGAAGAAGACATCTGGCTCAAGAGTGCAGTGATAGAAAAAGCATGTACTGAATCTGGGAACTTGGGGTGGGTTTTATGGTGATGGTTAAATTGTAATACAGCTGTAATGACTGTATATAAGTAACACTTTTAGAATCACATGTCCATGTAAGGTTTTGAGTTCCCGCACGTTGGATCTCAGGCCTGAATAAGTGATGCCCTCTTAAACACCAAGTTAGTGTTAAGGAGTCTTATTCTGATATTTCAGACATTTACTGACAGCGGGACCTCACAGAACCAAGGAGTCTACTGTGACACCTTGGAACCTCATGGAACCAAAATCCTTTTGGACACAGCAGGGCCACTTGGAACCAATGGTCCATTGTGATACTGCAGATCCAAGGAGATAATTGTAACACTCTGGAACCTCATGGAATCCAAAGTACATTGTGACAGAGAAAGGCTTCATGGAACCAAGAGTCCATTGTGACACTGCAAGGCCTTGTTTGAGCAAGGGAACCATTGTTGATAGTCCAGAAACTCATGGAACCAAGGGGCCACTGTGACACACCAGGGCTGCAGGGAATGGAAGGTCCATCGTGACAATGCGGATCCAAGGACACCATGGTGCCACTGAGGGGCCTCGTGGAACCAAAGGGGCCATTTTGACGCAGCAAGGCCTTGTAGAAGCAAGGAGGCCATTGTGACACTGCTGAACCTCACAGAAACAAAGTGACCATGTTATACTGTGGGACCTCCTGGAACCAAGGGTCCATGGTGACACTGCAGAACCAAGGAGACTGTTGTTGGCAGTAGGAAAGCTCATGGAACCAGAACTCCATTGTGACACAGCAAGGTCTTGTGGAACCAAGGGTCCATTGTGACTCTGTTGGGCCTCATGGAACCACGAGCCACTATGAAACAGCTTGGCCACATGGAGCCAAGGGGCCATTGTGATTGAGGAATCTCATGGAACCAAGGGTCCCTTGTTACATTCTGCTGCCCTGTGGAACCAAGGGGACCACAATGACATTGCAGGGCCTCCTGGAACAGTGGAGACTATTCTGACACCTTGGGACCCACTGGAACCAAGGGGCCATTAGAGCAGGGCCTCAGGGAATCAAGGGGGCTGCAGCGAACACTGTGGGTCTCCATGGGATGAAGGGTCCATTCTGACACGGTGGAACCAAGGATACCATTGTGACACTATGGGACATCATGGAACCAAAAGTCCATTGTGACACAGCAGGGCCTCATGAAACCCTGGAGGCCATTTGCACACCTTGAGGCCCTGAGAAACCAAAAGACCATTGTGGCACTTCAGGGCCTTGTGGAACCAAGGGGTCCATAGTGACACTGTGGGTCTTAATGGAACCAAGGGACAATTGTGGCACTGTGTGGCACCATTGAACCAAGGGGTTCATTGTGACACTTCAGGGCCCCATGGAACTAAGGATTCATGGAACAGCACGGGACCCCATGGAACCAAAGTTGCATTGTGACATTGTGGGCCCTCATGGAATCCTGGAGAACATTCTGAAACTTTGATGCCTTGTTGAACCAAGGGGCTTTGCCAGACCTTGTGGAGCCAAGGAGACCATTGTGACACTGCAGGGCCTCATTGAACCAAGGGTCAATTGTGATACTGCGGTGCCAAGGAGACCCCTGTGACACAGCAAGGCCACATGGAAGCAAGGGGGGACAATTGTGACACTACGGGACCCAGTGGAAGCAAGGGGCCAGTGTGATAGAGCTGGGCCTCATGCAGCCAAGGGGCCATTGTGATCCTGAGGAGCCCAAAAGAAGCAAGGCACCACTGTGAGACTGCAGGACTATCTGGAATCATGGAGACCATTGTGAAAGTCTGAGGCCTCATGGAAGCAAGTGGCCACTGTGTCATTGTGCAGTTGTGCATTGTTCGTTGTGTATTGTTCCATTCCATGGAACCAAGGAAACGTTTTTGACACTGCAAGGCCTCATGGAAGCAAGGGACCATTGTGACGCTATGGAAACAAGGGGCCAGTGTAACACAGCGGGGCCCTGTGGAACCAAGGATCCAATATGACACCACCACTGTGACACAGCAGGGCCCCGTGGATCCAAGGGAACAGGTAACAGGTCTGGTTGGCTGGGCCTGATTGGCTCTATTGACCTCTGCATGTTGGGGGTCTTTTCTCATGTGCCCCTGAAACATTTTGACTCAGTGCATTTCTTCCTATGGAAAAGAGCCATCCTGCCTGCCCAGGCAGCCATGGCCAAAATTGGTAATTCTCCAAAATTCACAGTATGCAAGGGTTTCTCTCAGACTAAAGCTGCCAGTACAGACAGGCCTGGCTCATCCTGGCCTCTGGTGATTGCCTCTAATCTGCCCTGGAAATCCTGGGGCTCTCTGCTTTCCTTCCTATGGGAAAGAACTGGCCCTCTCATGCAGGTGCTCATGGCTGAAATTGGGATTCTGCCCACAAAATTCCATATATCTAAGATATGGAACCTAAGATATTTATTCCATTGCTCCCAGACGAAAGCTGCCAGGACAGACAGCTCTGGCTGGCCTTGGCCTCTGGTGGCTGCCGCTCATCAGCCCCTGAAACACTGGGGCTCTGTGCTTTCCTTGCTGTGGAGACCATGGTGACACTGTGGGGTACCATGGAACCAAGGGGGCCCTTGTAACACTGCAAGGTACCATGGATCCCAAGGCCCAATGTGAAACTGTGGGAATTCATGGAACCAAAGGGATCACTGTGGCACTGTTGGGCTGCATGGTCCCAAGGGGCCAGTGTGAAGCAGCAGGTCTTTGTGGAACCAAGAGGCCATTGTTGCATTACAGGGCGTCGTGGAACCACAGGGCCATTGTGATCCTGCAGGGTACTGTGGGTCCATGGAGAGCATTGTGGCATTGCAAAGCCCCATGGAATCATGGAGACCATGGTGACACTGCAGGGCCCCACAGAACCAAAGGGCCTTTGTGACCCTGCTGAGCCTCATGGAAGCAAGGGGAGATGGAACAGGTCTGGCTGGTTTGGCCTCCCAGGGTCCACCTGACAGGTCCAGCTACCCTTGGAATGCTGAGGGCTGCCTCTCATCAGCCCTTGGAGAACCGAGGGGCTCTGTGCTTTCCTTCCTATGGAAAAGAACCATCCCTCTTTCCAGGTGCCCACAGCCAAAATTGATACTCCCCCTGAAAAATTCCCAAATGCAAGGGTTCTCCCAGACAAAAGCTGCCAGGACGGAGAGCTCTGGCTGGCCTTGGCCTCTGGTGGTCACCTCTCGTCTCAAGGAAGCCCTGAGGAAAGGATTTGAACAGGTTTGACTACTGGAACATCAATGAGTCTCTCATCTTCTGAAAAACTCAGATGCTCTTCTGATCATGTGTCCTCGTTTTCTCATTTTGTATTATGCATCAAGTACTATTTTCAGCTAAAAATATATTATACTTATCACTTTGCCAGTGTTATCTGACACAAAACACCTCCTCTACAATATGGATCCAGGTCCCCTTTATAAGCCAACACAATGAAGAATCCAGCAGGAATTCTTTGTCTCTGCTCCCATCTGTCCAATCTTCTCTGGAGCTTGGAGGTACAGCCCCAGGACTTGGGAGGGCTCCAGGGGTCAGAAGCTCAGCTCCCACACAGAGAACTTGCAGACCCTGGGGTGTCCCTTTCAGCCTCAGTGCCCAGAGCCTTTCTGCAACCTTCCCCCTGGAGCTGCTGCTTCCCTGCAGCCCCGGCCATGGGCAGCAGCAGAACCTGGAGTGTCCTGAGCAGCAGTGCCAGCTCAGGGCCCTGTGGGGAGCAGGGCCTGGGGCAGCAGGACAAGCCAGCCGGGCCAGCCAGGACACGCTCAGGTGGGGAAAGGGATGTCCAGGGAGAAGAGCAAGGGAGCATTTCTGTGCCTGCAGGGAGGGATGCAGAGGAAGCTGCTGCTGCAGGTACCAGCTCTGGCCAGGCCCCTCTCTGCCCTGTCCAGGGCTGCTGTGCTGGCCTGGGGAGAGGGGCTGGCACTGAGTGGGCAGAGGCAGCCTGTGCTGGGCATCTCCTGGAGCCAGGAGCAGGAGCTCTGCACTGTCACTGAGCTCCATTTCCCCTGCCATGAGGAGCTCCAGCCCCGGGGCTGATGTGGAGGCTGACCTCCCTCTCTGCCCCTCAGCAGCTGCTGAGCCCTTCAAGGGGGCCAGGGCTGTGGGGTGAGTGCACCCAATGCTGGAGCACCCCAGAGCAGGCACTGCCATGGGGCTCCCCCAGAATGGGCTGCTGGGCTGGGCTGGGCTGGGCTGGGCTGGGCTGAGGGCAGGGGAGGTGGGCAGAGCTGGGCAGAGCTGGGCAGAAGCTGGGCTAGACTGGGAAGTGCCCAGGAGATCAAACCTACCCATGTCAGCTGAGTTGTGTGGCTCTGCAGGGCCAGGACACATTCCAGTAGGTGTGTGGTGCTGTGCCAGTCCCCTGGCAGGGATCTCAGACAGGCAGGTGCAGCACTGAGGAGGTTGGTCTGTGGCCTTGGTGGCATGGCCAGTCTGAGAAGGTGCCCCAGGGCTTTGACCATCACTCCAGCCTCTTCCATCAGCCACTTCCAGACCTGGGCCCACACCCCAGTTTACTGATCTTTTTGTTCTGTGGTTATCTCCTTCCTCCTGCCATTTTCAGCACCAGTGTAGGGGCAGCATCAGCCCTTCCCTGGCTCCCTCCTCACTCAGCCCTTGGCAGACCCCAGGGCAGGGCTCTCTGGGAACCCTGGCATGGGATGTGGGTGTTGGAACTGGACACTGAGGTCTGGAATGGACACTCTGGTGAGGAACATTTGCCCACCCCAAACATCCCCTGTGCTGTGCCGTGTCTGATGGGGGGGGTGTGGGACCTGTGCTGGGCAGGGGGGCTGTGCTGCCTCAGGGACAAATGACAGGGATGAGCCACAACACAATGACCAGGAGGTGGAAGTGAGGACAAGCTACAGAGGAGGAATTCAGAAATCTGACCTGAGCCTGTGTTCCTGTGTTTAGGAAAGCCAAAGCTCAGCTGGAGCTGATGGAGGCTGCAGGCAACATCCAGAGCAAAGTGAATTCAGTGGCTGTGTTTGCAGTAAACGGCTGCAAAAAGAACATGTCAACCTGCTGCTAATGAGGGCAGGGAGGGGCAAATCTTGGATCCTAGAATGGCTTGGGTTGGAATCCTAAATATTATCCAGTTCCAATCTCCTGCCATGGGCAGGGACACCTTCCACTGGACCAGATTGCTCCATCCAACCTGGCCTTGAACACCTCCAGAGGTGGGGAGTCTGCAGCCTCTCCGGGTAACCTGTGCCAGGGCCTCACCACCCTCACTGGGAGGAATTTCTTCCCAATATCCCATCTAAACCTGCCCTCCTTCACCTCATGGCCATTCCCCCTTGTCCTGCCACTCCAGGCCTTTGTCCAAAGTCCCTCTCCAGCTCTCTCCAAGCCCCTTTAGGTGCTGCAGAGGACTCTGATGTCTCCCTGGAGCCTTCTCACACCCAGGCTGAACAGCTCCAGCTCTCAGCCTGGCTCTAGAGCAGAGGTGTTCCAGCCCTGCAAATGTCCATTGTGACACTGCAGAGCTTCCTGTCACCAAGGGTGCATTGTCATACTCTGGAACCAAGGAGACCCTTGTGACACTGGGGTGCCCCATGGAAACAAGGGGCCACTGTGACACAGCAGAGCCCCATGGAAGCAAGGAGATCCTTGTGACACTGTGAAAACAAGGAGAGCATTGTGACACAGGGCACCTCAGAGAGCCAAATGTCCATGGTGATAGTGCAGATCCCCTTGGAACCAAGGAGACCATTGTTATACAGTGGGGCCTCATGGAACCAAGGGGCCATTTTGATGCTGTGGGGCCCCATAGAACCAGGGAGAACATTGTGACACTTTGGGGCCTCAAGGAACCAAGGAACCATTTGAACATTGCAGAACCAAGGAGACCATTGTGACACTGAGGGGCCTCATGGAACCATGGAATCCACTGTACCACTAAGGGGCCACATGGAACCAAGTGTCCTTTGTGATCCTGGGGAACAAAGGGGCCATTGTGACACTCTGGGGCCCCATAGAACCAAGGGGCCTTTGTGACACTTTAAGGTCCCATGGAACCAAGGGGCCATTGTGAGACTCTGGGGCCTCATAGAACCAAGGGGCCATTGTGACACTCTGGGGACCCACAGAACCAAGGAGAGCATTGTGGCACTGCAAGGGCTCATGGAACCAAGGAACCATTGTGACACAGGGGAGGCCAATGGAACCAAGTCGTCCATTGTGACATTGAGGGGCAAAAGGAACCAAGGGGCCATTGTGACACGTCAGGGCCTCCTGAAAGCAGGTGGATCCTTGTGGCACTGTGAGGTCTTGTATAACCAAGGGCCAGTGTGGCACTGCAGGGCCTCATGGAACCAAGGGCCATTTTAAAACTGCAGAGCCAAGTAGAGCATTGGGACACTGTGGGGCCTGATTGAACTGATGAGAATGTGGTGACACAGTGAGACCTGATGGAAACAAGGATCCATTGTGACACTTTGGGGTCTCATGCAACCAGGAGTCCAACTGAGACACTGCAAAGCCAAGGAGATCATTATGGCACTACAGAGTCTCATGGAACCAAGGGGCCATTGTGTCACTTTGGGTCCCCATGGAAACAAGACGACCATTGTGACATGATGGGGCAGCTTGGAACCAAGGGGTCCATTGTGACACTGCTACCAAAAATGGGAAAAAAAATCAAAGAAACTGCTTAACACCAAGGGAGCAGTAAGAAGCAGCATTCTTTATTCAAGCCAGATGCACAAGGGGGAATAGCTCCTCCCAAAGCTGTGCATACTGAGTACAGGAAAGTTCCTGCTTACAGACTGTATTTTACATATTCAGTGACTGTCACAAAATAAACGAACATATGATAATCATTTCCCTGAAATCATTAACATATTTTCCCTCCCTTTCACAGATGTGTTCTTCTGTCCTGGGGTCTCTTTGGTGTTCTCTGGTGGTTGGTGATGGCAGAGTCACACCTGACTGCCTGCTGGACTGTTAAAAGTTGGCACAACGGGAGCTGGTCACTTTCAAATTCTCCTTCTTACAAACTGAGCATTGTGCAGTCCCATGGAACAGTGGGTTTTGAAGAACAAGCTTTGTGTGTGCTCACCAGGTGGAGACAGTTTCACATCTGGTAACATGCCTCTTTCTGAGGCTTGTGAAGCTTCTCTTCTCTTCAAGCCTTCCTAAGCCTCACATTGGTCTCTGCTGGAACTCAATCCCCTCTCCATCCCGCAGCAGCCCTGCCTTTCCCTCCTCCAGCCTTGGTCTCCAGCACAGCCAGGGAGGCTCTTGGGGCTCTGCACTTTTCCTGCAGCCCCCAAGGGCAGCTGAGCTGTGCCTTTGGCACAGGCAGCCCTGCCCAGGCCAGGCAATGGCAGCAATCCCTTGTGTGTGCCTGGCCTTGCTGTCAGCCCCGGCTGTCAGCGGCTGCGTGGCCCCTTTGTGCCGCGCTGGCCCAGCCATGGTGCCACAGGGCCTGTGCAGGCCCAGGGCAGGACAGGAGCATTGCGGGGGGAACGGCCCCTCTGCCGTGGGGCCCACAGCAGCCTTGGGGCTCTGTGCCCCATGGCCTCCCTGCTGGGCAGCCTCTGCCAGCTCCTGCACAGCCCCTGCCACCTGTGGGCCTGCACAGACAGCCCTGCCCCGGGCTCTGCCGGGCTCTGGACCAGCAGAGAGGCCGCGCAGGGCTGGCCATGGCTGGGAACAGGCCCTGAGCCCCGCAGGAGGATGGAGCTGGGCCACGGCCAAAGTGCACTAAAAACCTGGGCTGAGCAGCCAGGGCTGCCAGGGGCTGGGGACAGAGGCTGGCGACAGAGGCTGGCAGGGCTGACAAATGTCCTGGGCCCCCTCCCTGCTCTGTGCATGCCACCAAGGGCACAGAGCAGCCTCCTCTCTTGGCCACTTGCCTGTTTTCAATGCCTTCCACAGGCGCTGGCCCTGCCCCACCAGCCCTGGGCTGAGTCCTCCCCCTGCACGCTCACCCAGGCTGAGATGGACACTGATGGTGTCTGTGCCAGGCTCTCTCAGCCCAGCTCAGCTTCCTGCAAGCTCTGCCAGCTGCCCTGAGCTCTCTGCAGCACCAAGGGCCTCTCCCCAGCACAGCCCAGCTGGCTCTGGCCCCACAGCTCTGCTCAGGGCAGGCTGCTCTGGGCAGGGGTCCCACGGCCTCAGCCCCTGGCAAGGGCACAGCAGCAGCTGCAGCTCCCACAGGGCTCAGCCCCAGCCATGGGCAAGGTGCTGGCACAAGGGAAAACCAGGCCCCCTGGGTGCCCTGCTCCCCTCTCCCTGAGCTCCTGAGAGCTCTGCAGCCCCTGCTGCCATCCCATCTGCCCAGGCCAGCACAACAGCCGCGGCCTTGGGGCCCTGCAGAGCTGCTCCTGCTGCAGGCCCAGGGCCCATCCCAAAGCTGGAGCAGCCAGAAAGCTGTGCCCATTTCTGTTCATTGCTGCTCTGATGAGGATGGATCTTCAGCTTTTTGGAGGTTGCTGATGAATTTTACTACTCCAGAGGCCACTTCTTTCTTGAACTCTTCAGTTCAGGAATTCAGTGAGAAAAAGCTCATAAACATTTGTTCAAAATACCTGAACAAGAAAAGCCCCTGGGAATAATTCCAGTTTTCAATTCTTCTGTGGTGAATTCAACAGATTTCAAAGTGAATATAAAATATTGCACACAATGCAGAAAGAACTCTTTTTGTCCTGTGATATTTCCTTTTCTTGTTTATAGACTAGTATCAGCAATCTCCAGTTGATATTGATTCCCAGCATCTCCTCGTGCAGTCTGAATAGATATGAAAATCAAGACTCTTCATGGCTGACAATCAATCAGACTTTGTCCCCGCTCCCTCCCCATATCTTGGTTTGGAAAGACAGGTATCTGGCAGGGAAAGCTGGCAACAATCCTAGAAACCCTGACAGAGTCAGAGCTACAACCTGACACCCTGTTGGTCAGGGTGTTGGAAGCAGTCCAAAAGTAAGTCCTCCTGGAGTGGCAGATGAGGTTCTGTTGGAGCAGAGATGATCCTGTAGAAAAGGGTCCAGTGATGGTGAGAAGGGTCCAGTCTTCCCCCGGGAATCCGCTGGAACCAGATACCTCGTGTTCCTACATCTCAGTTTTTATCCAGGTAGGAGTGGTTGGCTCCCCTCACTGGGTGGAGCATCTCACAATGGGATGATGGAATATGTCATGCCCTTAAGTGAGACTTAATGGCCCATCAGCAGAAGATATCCCCCTGCAGGGAGGACGGGTGGTGAAAGAGATAAGAAACACTGCCCCACCTGGTTTTAACAGTTGCCCCATTGTCAGAAGGCATCCGCCCCCCTCTCGTCAGAGTTACAAGAGACAAAGAAAAAACTTCTCCCGAACTGCTTTCAACAGATGAAATAGAATACACATTTTTGGTTCCATAACCCAAGACAATGGGTATTACCAAAAGTCACATTCTGTTTTCTCAGTGGTCAAACCACATGCCAAGAGTCAAGAACTGGCTCCTGATAGGTCTGTCCTTTCTAAAGAAATTCAAAGGTCCTAACTAAAACCAAACTGTGTTAACCCATGACAAATCTAAACTCCACAGGACAAGGCAGCGCAGATGGGGCACAGGGTGAACAAAAATCTTTGGCTTTCTGAGACCAAAAGCATTCTTTGCGGGAGAAAATGTTCTCTTGGCTCCAACTCTTCCTTGTGGCTGTTGCTGAAGTACCCTCAAGGGAGGCACCAAGATCTCCTGGAAACAGGACCCAAACCATCCTTTAGGAAGCCATTCATGGGCAGTCTCCACATTCCCAGCAGCTCCCATTCCCAGTACCAAAGGTCTGATTTCCTATTTCCCACTGTGGGCTGCTGATGGATCCAGGGCTCCTCCCTGTGCTGCTGTTGTGTCCCCGGTGCCTTTGGGCCACAGGAGTTTCACAGTGGTTCTGTTCCTTCTGCTGGTGCTGTTTCCAATGTGCTGTGACCAAAATCCATCCTCATCTTCCCAAACCCACAAGTTCTTTTCCCTTTTTCCATATGCAATTTTTGGATGCATTTTAACACATCCAACAGTTCAGCCTCTTTTCACCAACTGCCCCACTGCTCACACAGTTCTCTGACCTCAGCCCACTCCAGAGCTAGCGAAGCTCCAGGGAAGGGCTTCCCATCCAGGAATTCCGGACAGGAGTGATTCCTTACATTTACATTTAAAAAGTGACCTTTTGTTGTGATCTGGCCAGACTTCACCAATTTGGTTTTACCAGTGGGCAGGGTCAGCACCCAAGACACAGACAACACCTGAAGGAATCAGTGTCACTTCCTGTAGTTCAAAGCAGCAAAGGAGCACGAAAGGAGCAGCTCAGCAATGCACTCAACCATCACTACCAAAGATTGCCTGCAGTGAGTAAGAAAGATCCATCACCAGTGACCCTCAGACTTGAGGAGGGTGTCTGTTTTCAGTGGGGAAACTCAGGAGATTTACATTGCTAAAAAAAATAGGAAGCCCCTGTTTGCCTGAGTGTGGGCAGCTCTCCAAGCAAAGCAGGTCCCAGGTGAGTGAGGAGAGACAGGATGGGGTTGGGAAATGTGAATCAAGGTTGTCCACACTGGGTCAGACCTCAGGACACAGCTTATCTGAGCAGGCCTTACTTAGGAGAGACCCTGTATCAGTATCAATCACTGAATGCTGCAATCACCTCTGCTCTAAACAGAGCAGTAATAAAAGACACCCTGTATAACAGGAATGTGTCTTTCTTAGAAACTCTTTGAAATGTTTCTCCATAATTGTAGCAGGAAACTTTCCTAATGAACTGCACCAGACCAGAGGGAAATCAAGGCGCAGCAATGGTTTGTCAGCATTTGTTTGATCCTAATGAGCCCCGTGGTGCATTTGGTGCAGAGCCCTTGAATCTCAGGGCCTGAGAGGAGATTGCACAAACCTTTCCAGGAGTCAAAGTCAGAAGAAAAACCCAAAGTGTCTTGAGGCATTAATGGGTTGCACTGAGGTCCATCCCCACCACAGACTCCTCATGGACTCCTTGGAGGAGAGAATTGGAGGCCAGGATTTCACAAAATCCTCTCAGTGACTCAGTGTGGGAAGGAAAGTCCAAAGTACATTAAACACCTTGAGTATCTCAAAGTAATAATGAGCCCCACTGAGTGTCAGTGCAAAGCCTCTCAAGGGACCAATTAAAGCAGATAATTGGAGGCCAGGATCACACAAAAACTTCTCAGAGAGTCAGTGCCAAAAAAAAGTTCTTTAAGAAACTTTGAGTACCTGAAAGTATTAATGAACTCCACTGAGTGTTTTTACTGACTGAGAATCCCAAGGGACTTGTTAAAGTAGATAATTGGGGCCAGGATTGCACAATCTTTCTCACAGAATCAGATGTAAAAGGGAAATACCAAGTACTTTAAAATAACTGAAGTACCTTGAAGCATTAATGAGGCCCACTGAGTGTTGTTTCTGACAAAGCATCTCAAGGGACTAATTACAGCAGATAACTGGAGGCCATGATTGCACAAACCTCTCAGAAACTCCAAGGCAAAAGCCAAACCCAAAGTCCTTTGAAGAACCTGCAGTGCCTGGGAGCATCAAGGAGCCCCCCAGGGCCATTCCTGACCAAGGCTCCCCAGGGACTCCTTCCAGCACATCCTGGAGGCCATTGGGCTGTCAGGGGAAATGCTGAGGGCAGGACAAGGGGCTGAGAGTGCCCAGCCTTGCTGGGGCTGTGCCAGGATGCCCCAGGGCCTCAGGACAAGGTGTCTCCTCACAGCCCTTGGTGGCACAGACCCTGCTGTGCCCCAGGGCACCAAGACTTGGCTTCTCTTTGTCCCCTCCTGTCATCACTACTTCCAGTTCTCTGCTCTGCCTGGGGCCTGGGGACACTTTCTCTGTCCTGTCCCTCACTGGGACCCATTAAAACTTGGAAACTTTGGAGTTGGATTCTGACTTGGAGTTCTTGAGAGGTTTCTTCAGTTCCCTGTCAGGGACTGATGTTCAGGGCCTGAGCAAAAGCCCCAAGAGGGTCATTAAAGTCCTTGTGCTGCATCTGTGCTGCTGGGCTCCTGGCACAGAGGCAGCTCCTGGCAACTAAGAGGAGCCTAAAAACGCATTTCTCTTGCTGAGCAGCTCTTCTCCCAGCCCAGCAGGGCTGGGGCACTGCCTGTAGGCACCCCGGGCACAGCACACAGGCACAGAGGGGTTCAGCTCAGCCTGGGCTGGCAGCACAGAGCAGAGCTCACTCAGGGCTCACTAGAGGAGAAATCCTCACAGCGTTGGGAACAGTCACTCTCTGGCTGGGGGAAGAGAAGCTGCAGTTCCTGCAGGGATCTCCTGAAGCTGGCACATCCCACAGCTCTGAGGCCCTTCCAGGAGGACTCTCCGAGCTGCTGCAGGGCAGGGATGTGGCCCTAGGTCAGGGCTGGTTTTCCCTGCTGCAGCAACCAAGGCACAGCACAGGGCAGCTCCCTGTGCCAGGCTCTGCTGCAGGGCTGAGCAGCCGGGGCTGCAGCCAGGGGTGCCCAGGGCTGTCCTGCAGAGCAGGGTCCTGCAGCCCAGGGTGCTGTGCTGGCCCAGGGACTCTGCTGCCTGCCAGGGACAGCTCTCAGCCGGCCTGGGGAGCTGCTCCCAGTACTGGGGAGAAGCTGTGCGGGGAAGGAGCCACCCTGAGCAGGGCAGGTGCTGCTGCTGAGAGGTGCTGTGTGGGGCAGGGCTGCTCCCAGCTCCACACCAGCCTGGGCACAGCTCCGGAGGACACTTGCCAAAAGAAGGTGAGCCCGGGATTGCTGTAAAGATCAGGAGCTTTCCTGAGAGTGTTTTCAATTTCCTGCTTTGAGAAGGATGGGAAAGTTGGGGTGATGACGAATAGATTTTTGCTTTTTATACATTTTTTTATATACTAGTAGCTCTGTTAACTACTCTTATATAGTTATAAAATTATGATCCTAATTAACTCTAATCAACTACTATTACATATTAAATAACAATAATCCTTAATTAACTCTACTATGTTTCCTACCCTTTTTTCTTCAGTTTTAGAACAATAAGCTGACCTTCTTAATGCATTCCTGAAATACTGTATAGTCTTATTATCAGGAAGAGGACCTACAAGGAGAACATTTGGTTTTTTAACCAGAGTGTGAACAGTCATAAAAAAGCGGGGCAAAGAAGCTCTTGGATCAGCTCCAATGGGTTGACACAGGGATGTGCAACTGGGGCAACTGAATCTCCTATTGGATGTTCCTGTTAAATATCCTAATTTATCAACCTTAATAAATTGTTAAAATCAGGGGCTGGGTGTGCCCCATCCCCACTGGGACACCTAGAAGCTTCCAATAAAGGTCTGGTTTTTACTTTAGTGTTCTAATGCTGTTAAAAGGGTTTGGTTTTTTTCTTATTTTCTCCTTCGATTATAGGCAACTGGAGGATGAGAGAAGCAGGACAGGAATTGTAATCACAGAATCACAGAACATTCTGAGTTGAAAGGGACACACAGGATCATCAAAGGAATGTTTGTACATTTACAGAGACTCGACAACTGTAACTTTGGGTGGTCAGTCTCTCTGATGGGAGGCTCCTAAAGGACCTTCAGCCCCTCCTCAACCCTGGACAGCAGCAGCAGCATCACCTCTGCAGGGCCCAGCAGGGCTCTCCTGAGCTGCCCTTGCCCACCTGCAGACAGAGCCTGCCCCAGCCAGGGCCCTGCAGACAGGCAGGTTTCTGTAGGGCCGGGCCCAGGGCACAGAGGCTGGGATGGGCTCTGTCAGCGCTGGCAGGGACAAGGCTCCTCTCAGCAGGGAAATGTCCAGGCCCAGGGAGATGCTCAGGGAAGGAGAGGGGGCTGAAGAGAGCAGTGCTGGGGGCAGGAGGGCACTGTTGGTGTGTGGGAGGTGCTGTGCACAGCTGGGCACGGGAACACTGTCCTGAGTGCCCGGCTGTCTCTGCCCTGCCCTCCCAGGCACAGCACCACCACATCTTCTCTTGGTTCTGCACTGCCCTGATATTGTCCCTGGCATCTGGTGCTCTCAGGGAGGCTCTGGCATTTGCAGCAGCTGAGTCAGGCACTGCCCTTGGGATTGCTGCCAGGCAGCTGTGGCCATGGCCATGGGGTGACCAAGCTTCCCTGGGACCTGTGGGGCTGTGGGCAAAGCAGTCCATGGGAAAGGGGACTGAGCTGAGCCCCCTCCCTGAGATCCCATCATGGGCACACCTGGGGATCTCCTTGCTGTGTCCTTGCAAGCTCTGAGCTGCCCTCCTGGCTGCAAATCTGTGCCAGAGCCCCTTGCAGTTCCCTGAATGTGCCCCGGGGAAGTGCAGAGATGCCAGAGCTGAGGAAATGTTTCTGGGTTTGCCAAGGGAGCCGTGAGTGTCCTTGGCAGAAGGGGGTGCTGAGACCTTGCCCAGAGCCCTTTGGAGAGGGGGAGACATTCAGGGATCCCTCTGCTCTGGGCAGGGTCTAGTTTATCCCAGGGTGACCCAGGAGTGTGATTGTGCTCTGATTGCAGCCAAAGCTGCAAACCCAGGGCAGTTGGGAACAAGCCCATCCAGCCCCTCACCTTGCCCAAGCCACAGGGAATCCTTTGCCTCTCACATCTCTCAGTGGCAAACTCTGAGTGCAGCAGGAATGCTGGGGATTTCTGACCTCAGAGAATCAGGAAATGTGTGGCTAGGAAAAAAAATTGATACATCTCTTCCCTGCTCTCCATGTCCTGTACACCTGGGAGTGCAGATGGCAACAAGCTTTTCTGCGTTAGGAGTGATTCCCCTGACAAATCCTGAATATCCAGCCTTGTCCCTCTGCCACATGGCCACAAACCCAGGGCAGCAGGGCAGGGATGGCTCCTCGAGAGCTCCACGCACAGGCCTGGCTGCTCCTGGCACACTCAGACAGCACAACTGCACCTCAGGCAGAGACTTGGGTGAAGGTTTTCCCAGAGCAGGAACAAGGGAGTGTGAGTCACAGTGGGACAGTCTACAGGGAATGGCCCAGGTTTGGCTCAAAGCAGCCTCTGCTGACTTGTCACTGTCCTTCATCCATGAACAGGTGCCCATGTGCAGCCACAGCAAATGTCCAACAGCAGCTCCATCAGCCACTTCCTCCTGCTGGCATTGGCAGACACGAGGCAGCTGCAGCTCCTGCACTTCTGCCTCTTCCTGGGCATCTCCCTGGCTGCCCTCCTGGGCAACAGCCTCATCATCAGCGCCGTAGCCTGCGGCCACCACCTGCACAGCCCCATGTTCTTCTTCCTGCTCAACCTGGCCCTCACCGACCTGGGCTCCATCCTAACCACTGTCCCCAAAGCCATGCACAATTCCCTCTGGGACACCAGGAACATCTCCTACACAGGATGTGCTGCACAGCTCTTTTTCTTTCTGTTCTTCATTGGAGCAGAGTTTTATCTCCTGACCATCATGTGCTACGACCGCTACGTGTCCATCTGCAAACCCCTGCACTACGGGACCCTCCTGGGCAGCAGAGCTTGTGCCCACATGGCAGCAGCTGCCTGGGCCAGTGCCTTTCTCTATTCACTGCTGCACACAGCCAATACATTTTCCCTGCCCCTGTGCCATGGCAATGCCCTGGGCCACTTCTTCTGTGAAATCCCACACATCCTCAAACTCTCCTGCTCACACTCCAAACTCAGGGAACTGCGCCTTCTTGTTGTTAGTGCCTGTTTAGGATTTGGCTGTTTTGTTTTCATTGTTTTCTCCTATGTGCAGATCTTCAGGGCTGTGCTGAGGATCCCCTCTGAGCAGGGACGGCACAAAGCCTTTTCCACCTGCCTCCCTCACCTGGCTGTGCTCTTCCTGTTCCTCAGCACTGCCATATTTGCCTACCTGAAGCCCCCCTCCATGTCCTCCCCATCCCTGGATCTGGCCCTGTCAGTTCTGTACTCGGTGGTGCCTCCAGCCCTGAACCCCCTCATCTACAGCCTGAGGAACCAGGAGCTCAAGGCTGCACTGTGGAGAATGATGACTGGATGGTATCAGGAACATTAAACTGATGGCCAATTTCTGTAAATCATTTGTAATAAAAGGAATATTTGATACGTCTTGTGCGTTTCATTTTTGGGGTTCTTTTCCTTTATTTTATTTTCTTCACTATTGTCCACAAAGAAATCTCATTGTTTGTGCCATTTCTCGTTTTGTTTCTCTCCACCTTCCCTGTGGCCACAGACTGTGTCAATGAGAAGCTATGCTCTTGATGACTTTAGAGAAACTCAGGGATGTCCCAGCCAAGTTTCCTGCAGAGATGCCCCTTTGGTTCCCTTCTCTGCAGCTGCAGCAGCAATGTCTGTGTGCAGAGCTGGGGGCAGATCAGTGCTGGCACAGCAGCTGTGCCCAGCAGCAGCAGCACTTGGTGCTGCCAGTGCTGCTGCCGTGGCCCTGCCCCGCTGCCCTCCTGGCCCTGGTGTTGCTGTAGGGCCTGAGTGCTCTCGGGGCCGGGCACAGGGCTGGGGGTGGCAGTGCCTGGGCTGCAGCAGGGACAGCCCATGGGCACTGCTGGCACAGCAGCGCTGAGGCCTCAGCCCAGGGCCTGGGGGCTGCAGGCTCCTTGCCCAGGCTCTCTCCACAACACATTGCCCAGGCCAATGCTCAGCAGAGAAAAGCCCCGGCAGCAGCCCCAGGCTGGCCGTGGGCAGGCTGGGGGCAAACAGCACGGCTGGGGCTCTGCAAGGGCCCTGGGGCACACGGCAAGGAGCAGCAGAGCAGGGCCTGATCCATCCCCACTGCGCTGGACACCCCAGGCCAGCGTCCCACAGCCTCCTCAGGCACCTGCCAACAACATCCCCCCTCTGCAGCCCTGGCCTCTCCCCCAGCTCTCACAGCTGCCGCAGCCTTGCAGGCACAGACACGGCAGCACTGCCTCAGGAGCCCCTGTTTGCACTGCCCAGAGCAGGCCTGAGCACCCCCATGGTGTTGGTGTGGGGAGATGAACGTGAGGGAGCACAAATGCCAGCAGCCCCTGGGGCCAGGAAGGGCTGGGCCACAGCAGGGAAACCCCTCAGGTTTGTGGTGGCCTCTGCAGTCAGCCAGAAAGTTTGTTCCCATGAGCTGTGAGTTTGCTGTGCCACTGCAGACGTTGTTGCTCAGAGCCAGGGCTGCCTGGCAGCCACCCCCAAACTGCCCTGACCATTTCCTTTGCTTCTCATTGACGTTCTTTACAATCCCCTGTTACAAATTTCTTCCTGTTGTCCACCCCTGTTCCCTCCCCTGCAAACAGCCCATCCCTGGTTGCCCTTTCCTCTCTGGCCCCACTCCCCATTTCAGTTTTTGAGTTGGCACCATGGGAATGTCCCTTGGGGAGCAGGATCATCCTCCAAGTGCTTCAGGAATTGTCTGCAGGCTCCTGCAGTGCCTTGCGCTGCCTCACTTGCAAGAGGCACCCCAGGCCAGGGGGGCACAT
Source organism: Phylloscopus whistleri (assembly GCA_017589585.1). NCBI lineage: Eukaryota > Metazoa > Chordata > Aves > Passeriformes > Phylloscopidae > Phylloscopus > Phylloscopus whistleri. The sequence goes on from JADMLD010001107.1 coordinate 88,977, forward strand.
CTGGGCTGCTGTGTCTGGGGCTCCCTGTTCACAATGGTCTTTTTTGTTCCGTGGTGCCACACAGTGCCACAATGGCCATTCAGTTCTACCAGGCCCCAGAGTGTCACAATGGCCCTTTGCTCCCGTGAGGACGTGTGATGTCACAATGGTCTCATTGGTTCCACGAGGCCCTGCAGTTCCACAAGGGCCTTTGGTGTCACAAGGCCTTGAAGTGTCATAACAGCCTCAGGGGGTTCCCCTGCCGGTTCACAATGGCCTCCATGGTTCCAAGATGCCCCATCGTGTAACAATGGTGCCCTTGGTTCCAGAGAGTCAGAATGGCCCCATGGTCTCACGGAGCCCCACAGTGTCACTACAATGCCCTTGATTCCATCAGGCCCTGCTGTGCTACAATGGCCCCTTGGTTCTACAAGGCCCTGCAGTGTCACAATGGCCACTTGGTTCCAGTGGGACCTGAAGTGTCATCATGGTCTCCATGGTTCCACAAGGCTTCGCAAGGTCGCAATGGACTTCTGGTTCCATGAGCTTTCGTACTGCCAACAACAGTCTCCCTGGTTCCACAGTGTCACAAGGGACCCTTTGTTCCATGAGGTTCAGTGGTGTAACATGGACACCTTGATCCCATGAGGTTCTGTAGTGTCACAATGGACTCCTTGGTTCTGCGGCCCTGCTGTGGAACAATGGACCCGTAGTTCCATGAGGTTCTGTAGTGTCACCATGGTCTCTTTGGTTCCACAAGGCCTTGCTGTGCCACAATGGCCCCTTGGTTCCATGAGGTTCTGTACTGTACACAGATTCTCCTTGGTGTGGAAGAACAGTTTGTAAAGAGAATAGAGATAGTGCTGAAGGCAATCTCGCCCCTGATAAACTGCAGCTGTACTAATTACCAAGAGTGGGGACAGCCTTGGCCTTAATAGATCCCAGTTATGTCTAAAGAGAATGAGTGCTATAAAACAGTGGGTTAGGTGGTTGAGAGTCAGTTGGAGTCTGCAGGCCATGCTGTACAGAAGAAGGGTTAAACAGGTGTGTGGGGGTCAGACAGAGTCAGGTGGTCATGCAAGGGACAGGAAAGAGTTAGCTGGTCCTGCAGAAGGAAGAGAAGAGGAAGAGAGCTGAAAGAGAGAAGTCAGAAGACAATATGGAGCTGCCTGTGGGTAGGCAACAGAGAGAAAGGTGTGAGAGTTTTTAGATAATAATGGTCTGATGCCTGTGTCAGTCGTGACTCCACTGTCAACTGGTGCCCCCTATGAGAACTGGGCAACAATGAATGGTGACCCTGATGTGATCCTGGCGGATGACTACAGACCTAAGAGCAGTGAGACAGTGGAGCCCAGCCCAACTGAGCCAGGCAGACCAAGAGCCTGAAGAGCAGAGCAGGCAAACCTGAGAGCCTGAGAGAAAACAGGCTGACCTGAGAGCCTAAAAATCTGGATGAGTTCCAGCCAGGCGGACATGAGAGCCTAAAAATTCAGACAAGAGTCAGCCAGGTGGATCTGAGAACCTAAAAGCAATGTAGGCAGACCTGAGAGCACAAGAGTCCAGATGACTTATGAGACACCGACCCCAAGGTACAGCTGCAGGTTGCAGATCCTGGGATGGCCCGTGCCAGTGTTGGCGGCAGCACGGCGTAGCTGGAAGCAGCGGCAGAGCTCTGGGAGGCAGAGTTGGAGCTGCACAAAAGGAATGCAAGAAAATCTTGGAGTGACCAATTAAGAAAAAAAAAAAAAAAAACAAACCCAAAAATGGAGGTGTCCAAAGTCAAAGAGAAGAAACATTATGAAAATAAGTTTAGAACTGCACAAGGGGAAATGTTAAACAAGACAAGAGGGAGAGAAACAGCAAGCAGAGATGTTGCTACAGCTGACAAAAGAACTGAAATTGCAGAAGACAAAAGCAAGCAAAACTGAAAAAGAACAGAGAATTTACTAAAGCAGCAGTGGGAGTTAGGGAGAGATTAGTTCTATTATTCAATTCAATGTGTTTATTTGCTGGTGAAACACACAAATTGTATTCAAAAGTTATTATTCCATAGGCATAAGTTCCATAGGCAGAGATATCAATAGGCATAAGTGCAAAAGCTAATAATCCATGTAAGAGAATGATGGTCTACACTGTTAAAATAAAAATAAACCAAAAGAAACAAAAAAGAAATGTTTAACAATTATTGAGAAAAAAACCAGAAAAGGTTGTTAATGCCACTGTAAACTTTCACTCTGAGTCTACATTTCAAATAACACAGGTACCCCATCTGAATGAGGTTTTTTCGTCAGGAGAAATGTCTTTTGGAAACTTTTCTTGATTGCCAGGAGCTGCCTCTGCCCAAGGAACCCGGCCCAGCTCTGCAGCAGAGACACAGCACAAGGACTTTAATGACTCTCCCATGGGTTTGGTGTTGTTGACATCAGACTCCATCCTTGACAGCGTGTTCAAAAAACTTCTCAAGAACTCCAAGTGAAACACTGAAGTTTCTTGAAGTTTAAATGGGTGCCACTGAGGGACATGACTGAGAAAGTGTCCCCAGATTCCAGTGTGAGCAGCAGGTGGTGAGGACAGGTGGGGACAAACATGGCAAAGGTGTCTCTGATGCTGAGCAAACCTGGATGTGTTTCAGGAATGCAAAAGGCCAAGGCCTGAGCCCCAGCCCCTGCCAAGGCACATCCTGTCCCTCCCTCCTTGCTCAGGGCTCTTCCCAGGCCACTGGGATGTGGGGATGTGCAATGCCAAGGGCAGCACCATGGGGCAGCCCCTGCCAGGCTGCTGAGCAGGGACAAGGAGGCCATGAGGCCCCAGGCCTGCAAGGGTCACTTGTCCCCTCCTCCTGGCTCAGGCCCAGGGCCAGCAGCCATGGCCAAAGTGCTGCAGGCCAAAGTTGGCTCTGTCAGGGCCTTGCAGCTGCTGCCCATCCCTGTGCCCTGTGCAGCCCAGGCTGTCCTACGGTGTCCATGCCCTGTGCCTCTGTCCCTGCAGGCTGTCGTCACCCCCGGCTGCCCCACCTGGCTGGGCCCTTCCTTTGCTGACAGCTCTGCGTCCTGCCTGCCTCTGCCTGGGCACACAGAGCCTTGGGCTGGATACCAAAAGGGTTCATTCCGTTTTTACCCTGCCTGTGAACTTATAGCACAGGAACAAGGCATGAAGGACCTGCTTTCCCAGTGAGGATGGTTGGAAGAGAAGAAGAAGACATCTGGCTCAAGGGTGCCATGACAGAGAAAACAGGGAGTGAATCTGGGAACTTGGTGTGGGTGTTATGGTAATGACTAAATTGTAATACACATGTAGTGACTTTAAATAAGTAACATTGTTTTCGAATCACATGACCATGTAAGGTTATGAGTTACCACACATTGGACCTCAGGCCTGAATAAGTGATGCCCTCTTAAACACCAAATTAGTGTTAAGGAGTCTTATTGTGATCTTTTGGACATTTGGTGATAGCCGAGCTTCACAGAATCAAGGAGTCAGCTGTGACACCTTGGAACCTCATGGAACCAAAATCCTTTTTGACACAGCAGGGCCACATGGTCCATTGTGATACTGCAGATCCAAGGAGACCATTGTGACACTATGGAACCTCATGGAATCCAAAGTACATTGTGACAGAGAAAGGCTCCATGGAACCAAGAGTCCATTGTGACACTGCAAGGCCTTGTTTGAGCAAAGAAAGCATTGTTGATAGTCCAGTAACTCATGGAACCAAGGGGCCACTGTGACACACCAGGGCTGCAGGGAATGGAAGATCCATCATGACAATGTGGATCCGAGGAGGCCATGGTGACACTGTGGTGCCTTGTGGAACCAAAGGGGCCATCCTGACACAGCAAGGCTTTGTAGAACCAAGGAGGCCATTGTGACACTGCTGAACCTCACAGAAACAAAGTGACCATGTTACACTGTGGGACCTCCTGGAACCAAGGGTCCCTGGTGACACTGCAGAACCAAGGAGACTGTTGTTGGCAGTAGGAAAGCTCATGGAACCAGAACTCCATTGTGACACAGCAAGGTCTCATGGAACCAAGGGTCCATTGCAACTCTGTGTGGCCTCATGGAACCACGAGCCACTATGAAACAGCATGGCCACATGGAGCCAAAGAGCCATTGGGACTGAGGAACCTCATGGAACCAAGAGTCCATTGTTATATTCTGCTGCCCTGTGGAACCAAGGGGACCACAGCGACATTGCAGGATCTCATGGAACAATGGAGACTGTTCTGACACTTTGGGACCCACTGGAACCCGGGGTCCATTAGAGCATGGCATGGCCTCATGGAATCAAGGGGAGTACAGTGAACACTGTGGGTGTCCATGGGATGAAGGGTCCATTCTGACACTGTGGAACCAAGGATACCATTGTGACACTATGGGGCATCATGGAACCACAGGTCCATTGTGACCCAGCAGGGCCTCATGAAACCCTGGGGGCCATTTGCACACCATGAGGCCCTGGGAAACCAAAGGGCCATTGTGGCACTTAAGAGCCCTGGGGAGCCAAGGGGTCCATAGTGACACTGTGGGTCTTAATGGAACCAAGGGACAAATGTGGCACTGTGTGGCACCATTGAACCAAGGGGTCCATTGTGGCACTACAGGGCCCCATGGAACTAAGGATTCATGGAAAAGTGTGAGGGTTCATGGAACCAAAGGTCCACTGTTTCATTGTGGGGCCTCATAGAATCCTGGAGGCCATTGTGAATCTTTGATGCCTCCTTGAACCAAGGGGCTCTGCAGTACCTTGTGGAGCAAAGGAGACCATTTTGACATTGCAGGGCCTCATAGAATCCTGGAGGCCATTGTGAATCTCTGAGGCCTCATGGAACCAAGGGACTATGCAGGACCTTGTGGAGCAAAGGAGACCCCAGTGACACTGCAAGGCCTCATTGAACCAAGGGTCCATTGTGATACTGTGGTACCAAGGAGACCATTGTGACATGACAAGGCCTCATGAAAGCAAGGGGGGTCAATTGTGACACAGTGGGGCCCAATGGAAGCAAGGGGCCAGTGTGACAGAGCTGGGCCTCATGCAGCCAAGGGGCCATTGTGATCCTGAGGAGCCCAAAAGAAGCGAGGCACCACTGTGACACTGCAGGACTATCTGGAATCATGGAGACCATCATGAAACTCGGAGGCCCCATGGAACCAAGGGAACCATTGTGTCATTGTGTAGCTCCATGGAACCAAGGAAACCATTTTGTCACTGCAAGGCCTCATAGAAGCAAGGGACAATTATGACACTGTGGGGACCCATGGAAACAAGGGGCCAGTGTGACACAGTGGGGCCCTGTGCAACCAAGGATCCAATATGACACCACCATTGTGACACTGTGGGGCCCCGTGGATCCAGTGCCACTATTGTGACACTGTGGGGCCCCATGGATCCAAGGGAACAGGGAACAGGTCTGGTTGGCTGGGCCTGATTGGCTCAAGTGACCTCTGCATATTGGGGATGTCTTCTCACGTGCCCCTGAAACATTGTGACTCAGTGCATTTCTTCCTATGGAAAAGAACCATCCTGCCTGCCCAGGCACCCATGGCCAAAGTCAGTACTTCTCAAAAAATCACTGTATACAAGGGTTTCTCCAAGACAAAATTGCCAGGACAGACAGGCCTGGCTCACCTTGGCCTCTGTGATCACCTCTGATCTGCCCTGGAAATCCTGGGGCTCTGTGCTTTCCTTCCTATGGGAAAGAACTGGCCTTCCCATGCAGGTGCTCATGGCTGAAATTGGGATTCTGCCCCCAAAATTCCATATATCTGAGATACGGAATCCAAGATGTTTATTCCATTGCTCCCAGGTGAAAGCTGCCAGGACAGACAGCTCTGGCTGGCCTTGGCCTCTGGTAGCTGCCATTCATCAGCCCCTGAAACACTGGGGCTCTGTGCTTTCCTTCCTGTGGAGACCATGGTGACACTGTGTGGCCCCATGGAACCAAGGGGCCATTGTGACCCTGCAGGGTACCATGGATCCCAGGGACCATTGTGACACTGTGGGGCCTCATGGAACCAAAGGGCCATTGTGACAGCTCAGAAGCAAGGAGAACATTGTGACACTATAGGGCCTCTTGGAACCAAGGGGAGATGGAACAGGTCTGGCTGGTTTGGCCTCCCAGGGGCCACCTGACAGGTCCAGCTGATCTTGGAATGCTGAGGGTTGCCTCTTATCAGCCCCTGGAGAACTGAAGGGCTCTGTGCTTTCCTTCCTATGGAAAAGAATCATCCATCTTTCCAGGTGCCCACGGCCAAAATTGATACTCCCCCTGAAAAATTCCCTTTATGCAAGGGTTCTCCCAGACAAAGCTGCCAAGACAGAGAGCTCAGGCTGGCCTTGGCCTCTGGTGGTCACCTCTCATCTCAAGGAAGCCCTGAAGAAAGAATATAAACAGGCTTGGCCACTGGAACATCAATGAGTCTCTCATCCTCTGAAAAACTCAGATGCTCTTCTGATCATATGCGTCCTTTTTATCTCATTGTATATTATGCATGATACACTACTTTCATTTAAAAATATTCTTCTTTTCACTCTGTCAGTGTTGTCTGACACAAAACACCTCCTCTACATATTGTGGTCAGATAGGGCCGCCGTCCGCAAGATCTCGCGGTGTACGGGAAGGTAGGGTCCCTTCCTCTCCGACGTTGATAACCAATAGCGTTGTAACCCGCGGCTTCGCCGCGCTGACGTGAGCGCACCGAGGTTATATAAAGGAGCGCACGCAAGAAATAAACGCATTTCACTGTCCACTATACTAGTGTTGTGAGTGACTTGCCCGAACGGTCTGTACGTTAACCGTCGTGTCCCTTCCAAACCGGGTCGCCGCTGCCTCGCGCAGAGGCAACAACATATGGATCCAGGTCTCCTGTAGAAGCAAACACAGTGAAGAATCCAGCAGGAATTCTTTGTCTCTGCTCCCATCTGTCCCATCTCCTCTGGGAGATTATATTGAAATTAATGAAGATGGAGCTGAAAGTCAGAATCAGTGGGAAAGTAAGAATCAGTGGGAAAGTAAGTAAGAATCAGTGGGAAGGCCAACAAGGCTGACATCCTACTGGGAGTCTGTTATCGTCCACCCAGTCAGGAAGAAGAGGTGGACAACTTATTCTATGAGCAGCTGGAGAATGTTTCAGGACCACCAGCCCTTGTTCTTGGAGGTGACTTTAACCTACCAGACATCTGCTGGGAACTGAATACAGCAGAAAAGAGGCAGCCCAGGAAGGTTTTGGAGTGTATGGAGGACAACTTTTTGCTGCACCTGGTGAGTGAGTCCACGCGGGGAGGGACTATGTTGGACCTGCAGATCCAGGGATGGGGAGGAGATGGTGGGAGGCAGATGAGAGCTGGCTCTCAGGTGGCAAAAGGGACTGAGACTGTCCTGGCAACTTTTGTCTGGCAGCTATCCTTGGATGTCTGGAATTATGGAGGCAGATTCCCAGTTGTGGCCATGGACACCTGGATGTTAAAGATGATTTTTTCCATGGGAAGAGAAGCACAGCCTGCCAGTGTTTTGAAGGCAGATGAGAAGTGGCCCTCAAGAGGCCAAGGCCAGCCAGAGCTGTCTGTCCTGGCAGGTTTCATATGGGAACAATTCTTGGATAGAATCAAATTTGGAGGTAGAATCCAAATTTTGGCTATGGGCACCTGGAGGAGAAGGACAGTTCTTTCCCACAGGAAGGAAAGCACAGAACTCCAGGGTTTCAAGGACAGATCAGAAGCAGCCCTCAACATGCCAAGGTAGCACTGGACAAGTCAGACAGCCCTCAGAGGCCAAGGCAGCCAGACCTGTTCCATGTTCTTGGATCCTTGGGGCCCTGCAGCATCACAATTGGCCCTTGGTTCCATGAGGCCCTACATGATCACAACAGATCTTTGTTTCCATCAGGCCCAGCAATATCACAGTGGTCTCCTTGCCTCCACAGTGTCACAATGGCCCCTTGCTTCCATGAGACCTGGCAGTGTCACAGTGGTGGCCTTGGTTCTGTGAGGTCCTGTGGTGTCACAATGGCCCCTTGGTTCCCCGGGGACCCAGAGTGCCAGAACGATCTCATTGCTTCCATGAGGCCCTGCAGTGTCACAGGGGCACCTTGGTTCCTTGAGGTCCTGAAGTATGGAATGGCCCTTTGATTCCATTGGGCCCCTCACTGTTGCACAAGTTCTTAGTTCCATGGAGCCCTGTAGTGTCACAATGGTCTCCTTTGTTCCATGGTGTCACACAGTGTCACATTGGCCCCTCGGTTCTACAATGTGTCACAATGACTTGCTTCCATGAGGCTGTGCAGTGTCACAATGCTCTCATTGGTTCCATGATGACCCCTTGTGCAACAATGGTGTCCTTGGTTGCCCAAAGTCAGAATGTCCCCATGGTCTCATGGAGCCCCACAGTGTCACTATGATCCCCTTGAATCCATGAGCCCCTGCCATGCTGCAATGACCCCTTGGTTATACAAGGCCCTGCAGTGTCACAATGGCCCCTTGGTTCCAGTGGGTCCTGAAGTGTCATCATGGTCTCCATGGTTCCATGAGTCCCCACAATATCACAATGGACTTTTGGTTCCATGAGCTTTCATACTGCCAACAACATTCTCCTTGGTTCTGCAGTGTCACCAGGGACCCTTTGTTCCATGAGGTTCAGTGGTGTAACATGGACACCTCGATCCCATGAGGTTCTGTAGGGTCACAATGGACTCCTTGGTTCTGTGGCCCTGCTGAGGAACAATGGACCCGTAGTTCCATGAGGTTCTGTAGTGTCACCATGGTCTCTTTGGTTCCACAAGGCCCTGCTGTGCCACAATGGCCCCTTGGTTCCATGAGGTTCTGTACTGTACACAGATTCTCCTTGGTATGGGAGGAGGGATTGTAAAGAGAACAGAGATAGTGCTAAAGGCAATCTTGCCCCTGATAAATTCACAGAATCACAGAATCTCTAGGTTGGAAGAGACCTTCAAGATCATCAAGTCCAACCCATACTCTAACACCTCAACTAGACCACGGCACCAATTGCCACATCCAGTCTTTTGTTAAACACATCCAGGGATGGTGACTCCACCACCTCCCCGGGCAGGCCATTCCAATACTTTATCACTCTTTCTGTGAAAAACTTCTTCCTAATATCCAACCTATATTTCCCTTGACGCAGCTTAAGACTGTGTCCTCTCGTTCTGTCTGTTGTTGCCTGGAGAAAGAGACCAACCCTCAACTGACTGCAACCACCCTTCAGGAAGTTGTAGAGAGTGATAAGATCACCTCTAAGCCTCCTTTTCTCCAGGCTAAACAACCCCAGATCCCTCAGTCGTTCCTCATAGGGTTTGTGTTCCAAGCCCCTCACCAGCCTCGTTGCCCTCCTCTGAACACGCTCAAGCATCTCAATGTCCTTCCTAAACTGAGGGACCCAAAACTGGACACAGCACTCGAGGTGTGGCCTCACCAGTGCCGAGCACAGGGGCAGAATGACCTCCCTGCTCCTGCTGGCCATACCATTCCTGATCCAGGCCAGGATGCCATTGGCCTTCTTGGCCACCTGGGCACACTGCTGGCTCATGTCCAGCCTGCTGTCCATCAGTGCCCCAGGTCCCTTTCTGCCTGGGCACTGTCCAGCCACACCGTCCCCAGCCTATAATGTTGCAGGGGGTTATTGTGGCCAAAGTGCAGGGCTTGGCATTTGGATTTATTAAACTTCATCTTATTGGACTCTGCCCACCCATCCAACCCTTCCAGGTCTCTCTGCAGAGCCCTCCTACCTTCCAACAGATTGACACACACTCCCAGCTTAGTGTCCTCTGCAAATTTACTAATGAAAGACTCAATACCCTCATCCATGTCACCAATAAAAATATTGAACAGAGCATGCAGACTTCTTCTGCACATTTAACCCTGACCTTCATGCTCGGCTTGGGATCCTTTTCTTCTCCCTCTTCCAGCTACAGAAGGGTCGGGCTTTACTCCGACCTCCCACCCCTATTGGGTGTGGGCCGGGCCATCCCGTCCTCAGCCCCAGGATCGGGATCGGGGGGTCCGGGCTCTTCTCCGTCCTCCCACTAAGGAGGTGCCGGATCTACTCCAAGTGTCCACCCCTATTGGATGGGGCCGGGCTGCCTCGCTCCTCCTCCGGGATGGAGGGGCCGGGGTGTCTCCATCCTCGTTCCCTGAGGGGATGAGGGGATGGGGTCACCTCTGCCCTGCTCCCCTCACTGGGGAGGGGCCTGGGGCTGCTGGGTCACCTCTGCTCATGCTCACCTTGGTGTGGGCTGGAGGGGCTCTCCAAGGAGCGGAGTTCCTGCTGTGGCTCCGCAGCCCTCGCTGCCGCTCCTCCTCTCTGGAGGGGGCCGGCTCATCCCAGGGCCCATTTTCTGTGGGGATAAGGGGGGTCAGGTCACGTTCATCCTCCTCCTCCGCAATGGATGGGGGCTGGGTGGTCTCTGTTCGTGCTCACCTTGGTGTGTGTGGAGGGTGGGCGTTGTGGAGCGGAGTTTCTGGTGGGGCCTCCGCACCCTTGGTGGCTGCTGTTGGGCTGGGATCAAGGCTGCTGTGGGGATAAGGGGGGGCAGGTCATGTTTGTCCTCCTTCCCTTATGGGGGGCTCAGATCATCTCCACTCGTGCTCACCTTGGCTGGAGGGCTGGAGATGCTTTGTGTGGAGCGGAGTTGGTGGTGGGGTCTCCGCACCCCTTTGTTGTTGTTCTTTGGCTGGGATCAAGGTTTGCTGTGGGGATAAAAGGGGGGAAGGGGGGGGCAGGTCATGTCCATCCTCCTCCCCTTGCTGGGGGTGCTCACCATGGGTGGGCTGGAGGTGGGCTCTGTGGAGCAGAGTTTGTAGTGGGGTCTCCTCAGCCGTTGTTGTTGCTGTGTGGCTGGGAGCGTGGTTTTCTGTAGGAATAAGGGGGGTCAGGTCATCTCTGCCCTCTTCCCTTTACTGGGGTGGCAGGGGGTGCCGGGCTGTGTCTGTTGCTGCTCACCTTGGTGTGTGGGGAGGGTGGGCGGTGTGGAGGGGAGGGGAGGGGAGGGGAGGGGAACAGGACAGCAGCGCAGGAGAACAGGGGGCAGCGCAGAGCGGAACAGAGGAGCTGAGCAGAGAGGGGCAGGGAGGAGGTGCAGAGGGCTCAGCGGAGGGGAGAGGGGCAGGGAGGAGGTGTACAGAGCTCAGCAGAGAGCAGAAGGGAGCAGAGAGGAGGCACGCAGGGCTCAGCGGAGCTGCGCTGTTCCCGCCCGCTCCGTTCCGCCGCCGCCGCTTTCCGCAGCCGGTGTCAGCCCCGCTGGCCCTGGCGACAGCCAATGGGAGCCGAGGAACGGCCGGGGGGGGCGGGGCCAGCGGCGTTCCACAGTGTGAGCACACAGAGGGGGCGTGGCCAGAACGCGGCCGAGCGATCTGATTGGGCGGGAGGCGGAGGGTTCGAAAGGGGGCGGGGCCGGGGGCCGGTGTTGGGGGGAGGGGCAGGTGCGAGGGCGGGGGGGGAGGGGCCGGGGCCACCCCGCGATTTTGGGAGCAGCTCCGGGTGCTCCCGGTCCCTCTGCAGCTCCTGGAGCCCCTTCACGCCCTGCCAGGGGCTCGCAGCTCTCCCTGCACCCTTCCCTTCCCCAGGTGAACATTCCCAGCTCTCCCAGCCCGGCCCCACAGGGGCTCCAGTTCCTCTGGGCTCGCCCCAGCAGCTCCCCATCCTGCAGGGGGGCTCCCGGCTCTGCAGGTGGGGTCTCACCTGAGCGGGGCCCAGGGCCAGGATCCCCCCGGAGCTGCTGCTGCCCACGCTGGGGCTCAGCCCAGGCCACTTTTGGGGTCATGTCCAGCCTCTCACCCACCCACACGGTGCCCTTGGTGGGAGGTGTGGAGGTGACATCAGTGACAGTTTATTCTCTGCACCTGCTCTGTCTTTCGTTCAATATTCCTTCATTGATATTAGACTTAGGAAAAATTTGGCATCATTTTAATCCTTCCCTATATGAATGAGGGAAATGAAAGGAAAAGTGAGTTCATCCAGGTTTAGAAGGATGGGTGATACAAATGGTAACATTGCCAGAAAATGACAACAAAAGCAGGAATCCAAGAGAAAAGAAAAAATTCATGAGCATCACCTAAATCTTTAATTCCCATATCAGCTGGTGTTGATCACATTCCAAGAGCTGAGTCAAACGTGCTGTCATTGTGCCCCCAGCCCGCTTGAATCCAACCTTTATTTAGGAACTGCCCTCCACAGAGGGGTCAGCAGAGGGGGAGGTTGGATCAGGGCTGCCCCGGGGACTCGGGGTGGCAGCGCCCTCCTCGCCGGGATCCGGGAGAGCCGAGTCCAGCCCTGCGGCTTTGCAGGACATTCCCAGCCAGGACAGGTCCCCGGGGGGGTCTCAGTGGCCCCCGGGCCAGGAGAGGACTGGGGGGGTGGATTTTCCACTCTGGCACCGGGCTGGTGGGAGCTGTTTCCAAGGGCCCGGGGGGGTTGTGGCAGCCGGGCAGAGATTTCTCGGTGCCGTGCCTCTTTTCCTGGCCTGACCCACGGGATCCGATGGCGTGTGCCTCTCCCGGGAGCTGCACCCGGGGTGTGGAATAAACACTAAGGGCCGTGCGGGACGTGGCCACCCCGGTCCTTGTCCCTCGGGCCATTCCCTGCCCAGACGGATTCCCTGCAGCCGGGGGCTGTGTCCTGGTCTGGTGGGGCTCCCCAGGGTGAGAGTCCGGGAACGCTTCGGCTTGGAAGGGACCTTCAGCGCATCCCGTGCCAGCCCTGCCGCGGCAGGGACACCTCCCCCTGCCCCGAGCGGCGCCGCAGGAGGTGGAGGGGCAGGGACGGACACCGGCCGGAGCATCCCCCGGGGGCTACGGACCGACGGACACCGGCCCGAGCATCCCCCGGGGGCTACGGACCGACGGACACCGACAGAGCATCCGCCGGGGGCTACGGACCGACAGACACCGACAGAGCATCCGCCGGGGACACGAGGGACCGCGCCGGCCCCCCCAAATCGGAGGGACGAGGCCATCGCCCCGGCCTGCCAAAGGTAAGGACAAAATAAAATTGGCCAAAATCCCATCAAATGCTGGGACTGACCTTTGCTTGCCCAGCAAAGCCGCCAACAAATCACGAAGCCCCCGCCCTGGCCGTGGCAGAGGAGCACCGAGGGCCCGGGGTTGTCTCCGTCCCCCTCCTCCCGGGGCACTCCGGGGGGGTCTTCAGCCTCTCCCGGCGGGGAACGATCGGGGCTGGGGGGTCTCTGTCCGTGTCACACCGGGGGATTCTCGGGGATTCTCTGGAATTCCCTGGAACTGATGGAATCTGCCCTCATCCCGGTGTCCGAGGAGCTCCCAGCCGCAGCCGGGCCAGCGGGTTTCTGCCGGGCTGCTGCCTTTGGCCACGGCCGGACGGGGCTCGGAGCAGCCCGGGGCAGGGGGAGGTGTCCCTGCCACGGCAGGGCTGGCACTGGATGGGCTGGAAGGTCCCTTCCAACCCAAACCATTCCCGGATTCTCCTCCTGGCATTCACAACGTGTTTAACTCAGCTCTTGGAATATGATCAACACCAGCTGATATGGGAGTTAAAGATTTAGGTGATGCTCATGAGCTTTTCCTTTTCTCTTGGATTCCTGCTTTTGTTGTCATTTTCTGGCAATGTCACCATTTGTATCACCCACACCTCTAAACCTGGATGAACTCACTTTTCCTATCATTTCCCCATTCATATAGGGGAGGATTCAAATGATGCCATTTTTTTCCTAAGTCTATTCTCAATCAAGGAATATTGAATAAAAGACAAAGCAGGTGCAGAGAATAAACTGTCATTGATGTCACCTCCACACCTCCCACCAAGGGCACCGTGTGGGTGGGTGAGAGGCTGGACATGACCCCAGAGGTGGCCTGGGCTGACCCCCAGCGTGGGCAGCAGCAGCTCCGGGGGGATCCTGGCCCTGGGCCCCGCTCAGGTGAGACCCCACCTGCAGAGCCGGGAGCCCCCCTGCAGGATGGGGAGCTGCTGGGGCGAGCCCCGAGGAACTGGAGCCCCTGTGGAGCCGGGCTGGGAGAGCTGGGAATGTTCACCTGGGGAAGGGAAGGATCCAGAGAGAGCTGCGAGCCCCTTGCAGGGTGTTCTAGGGTGACTTTATGATGTTTGTATCCCCAATCCTCTGCTCTGGTTGTGCTGTACATTCAGTTCTGTACCTTTAAAATGGTTCTGGGAGCAAAGGGGGAGAAAGAAGCAGCAGCAGTTTGTTTTGAGAAAACTGCCTGACTCGCACCCGTCCTTGCTCCGGCCTTGGTCTGAGGCACCGACAGCGCTGGGACAGAGATCTCCTGTGCTCTGAGTCAGTTTGATCTGCCTGAGGCAGAGAAGTTCCCTGGAATGTTTTTTTCTTTTTCTTGGGACTGTTTCAATCTGCTCTGGACTGACAAACCCAGAGGAGCAGCGAGGGCTGGCACCTGTGGGTCCTGGAGCTCCGGAGGGAGTGGGGCTGGGGAGAGACTGAGTGAGCTGAGCTACACCCAGGGCAAGGACTGGCTCTGTTTGCCATCTCTCTTCGGAGCGGCCAGAGGTTTTATTGTTTCATATTATTCATTTTTTGTGCTTGTGGGCGCCTTGTTTGTTAAATAAATAGTTTTTCCCACTTTTCCCCGAGGAAGTTCTTTTTTCCCCTCTGGCTGGGGGGAGGGGCCGTTTGGGTTTTGCTTTCCAGGGGAACCCCTTTGGAGGTTTCCTCCCAAATTTGCCCTAAACCAGGACAGTCCTGCACACACGGGGCTGCTCCAGGAGATGGTTCAGTCCGGCTGTCACTTCATTAAGGGCACCGAGCGGGCGAGGTTCGTGGAGAGGAACATCTCCAACCGGGAGCAGCCCCTGCACTCGGGCAGCGATGTGGGGCTGTACGGGGGGGACACCTCCTCTGGGGAGAAGCTGCCAGGTCCTGGAGCAGCGACCCGGCACGGAGGGAGCACAGACGGGCTGCGCTGGACAGGCACTGCCGGCACAGCTCCGAGTTGTCCACCCCGTTCCTGGCGGAGCGCAGAGGTGAGCGTGGGGCAGAGCGCGTCCCCTCGGGCCCTGCCCGGCAATGACCCTGGAGCCCCTCCAAACCTCCCTGCGAATCCCCTCAGCCCTCCTTGGGCCCATCCCCGGGGCCTCCTGTTCCTCCCAGTGACCCCCGTGGCTCTCCCAGTCCATCCCAGTCCATCCCAGTCCCCTCCCCGTGTCCATCCCGGCCGTGTGTGGAGCGGACGCCTCTCAGCCAATCAGAGCGCGCGCTGCTGATGACTCATCAGTTGCCAGGCAGACCCGCAGCGCCCAGTGCCCCTCTCTGGGCTCGGCCTCCCAGCGCCGCGCGCTTCATTCCCAGTTCCTCCCAGTCCCTCCCAGTCCATTCCCGCTCCCTCTCAAGCCCACACCAGGAGCTCTCGGGGCACGTGGTGGCCACCGCCGTGGTCCCCAGCGGGGACTGGACCCACCAGCTCCTGGTGCTGCTGGAAACCCCCCGAACACGGGTCACCTCCAGCTCCAGGTGGGGCACGTCAGCCTGGAGCAGCCCCTGAGCGGCACTGGGGCACGGGGGAGGCACTGGGGGGACTGGGAAGGGGATTGGGATGTGCTGGGAGGAACTGGGAGGGATTGGAGTGAGCCTGAAGGGGCTGGAAGGAGGTTTAAGATTGGAAAGCGGGGGTTGGAAGGAGTTGGTTGTTCTGGGAGGGACTGGAGAGGGATTGGGGTTCTGGGGCGCTGGGGGGGGCAACTGGGAGGGATTGTGGGATCCTGAAAGGGACAGGAGGGGCTTTGGTGGGTCCTGGGGAGGCCGGGAAGGGATTGGGAGGAGGTTTCAGGGGGTCCTGGGTGGGCTGGAAGAGACTGGGAGGGAGCTTGGGGTGTCTGTGCGAGTTTTTGGGGTCCCTGACCCCTGCAGACCCCCAGAGATGCCGCTGGACGCTGCCCACAGCGAGATGCTGACGGGGATCGGGGGCTTCGTGTTGGGCTTCGTCTTCCTGTTGCTGGGGCTCAGACTTGGGGGGACCCTGCCAGGGGGACTGTGAGTGGGGGGTGGGGGCAGAACGGGCCCTGGGATGGATCGGGAATGGGGACCCCCGTGTGTCCCCCTGTGTCACCCCGCTCTGGGGACTCTGGGGATTTGAACCCCTGTGGGAGTCCAGGGCGTTCCTTTGGATACCCTGGACAAACAGAAACCTGTACAGGGGGTTTAAAACCTGGACAGGGGGGTCTGGAGTTTGTACAGGGGGTTGGAGACCCTGGCACAGAGCCCAGACAGGCAAGGGCCTTGACTTCAGTCCATGGGAAAGGTTGCCAACATGAAGAGAGGAATTGCAAGCCTCCAAGGGTGATAAAAGATAATATTATTTTCACATTTGGGGTTTTAGAATAGGGATGACCTGAGACAAGATGGAGGATTTTGGCGGTGCCCTGAAGTCTTCTCCTTCTTCTTCGTCTCCATCTTTTGCAGTGAGGATGGCACCAAGTAGATTTAGAGGGATTGGATTAGTATAGAAATAACCTGTTTAGTGTAGAGTGTAGATATTGGTTTGTAACTGTAAATAATGTACACACAATTATCTGTATAAAAGATGACGAGCCTTGGTCAGAGGAGGAGTCGTCACCTGTTGCCCGTGCTGCTCAGACCTCTGCCAGGCTCAGAGAAAAAGAACTGAGATAAGAGAAAATACAAAAAGAAACAACCTTGAACAAGAACGTCTGAAGACCTCGTTTGTTCGGGCATTCGGCCTGGGGCTCTTCTGAGGGCAGAAGGGCAAAGACCACCCTGATCTCGGTGAGCAGAGACCCCGAGAAACCCCGACAAGGCACCCAGTGAACCCCAAAAGGCACCAGGACCCCTCTCAGCTGCCAGGGAATTTGAGGAGGGGGCTCATGGGGGGTGCCCAGGCCGGGCCAAGAGCCCAGCGCTGCCCCAGCCCGACCTGCCCTGGCTCCATCCCAGGGATTAGAAAGGAGGAGTGGGATCCCTCCCAATGCAATTTGGGGGTCCCAGACCCCTCTTTTCCCTTCCTCTTCCACCCCTTCCCCACTGCCCCCTATTCCACCACCCCTCTCACCCAGGCTTGGTTTTGGGTTCCTGGCCCATCCAAGTGTTACCCCAGCGTTGGATATTTTTAAAGAGATGAAGAGAAAATGAAAAGCAAATCAAGGCCAAAAGAAAAGGATTTTTGTGTCCATGCCAGCTGAGGATCCACGTGCTTGGTGGGAGGAAGAAGCTTTCTTGGAGGGGTTTCCAAAATCTTGGTCTTGGCCCCAGTTCATCATCATCTTCCTATGGAAGACACCCTTGGGCAATAGGAAAATCAAAATCATGGAATCCCTGAG
>JADMLD010001110.1:0-106219 GCA_017589585.1 Phylloscopus whistleri
GCGTGCCACTAGAGGACTGTAATGATGAGAAATTATTTAAGATGATAGGGTTTTGGGGAGTTTTGCAATATTGTTAGATGGTTTTAAAGTTTACTGGGCTTGGCCACCCTTCTCTGCAGGGTCTCACCATACACCCTTTCTGTTTTTCAAGAACACGCTTTAAAGTGCCATATGCACATACAACAATTGCTTGTCTTGTGGGGGAATGAGAATACCTGTGTGGTGTGGTACACCCCAGAGCTGTAGAAACTGTTGAGTGTTCTGTGTTATGTATGCAGGACCATTATCAGTTTTTATAGTTTTGAGGATGTCCTAGGGCAGCAAAGGCTAATTGCCAATGTGTGATGGCATTGCATCTTCTTCTCCCTGTGTAGACTGAGGCCCAAATGGCAGATAAAAAGGTGTCCACTGAAACATGCATATATTTTGGGTGGCCAGACTCTGAGAGTGTGAACATCTGTTTGCCAGACTTGTAAGGTTCACAGACTACAGGGTTAACTCCCATTTGCAATATGTGGCTGTTGGCTTTGACAGCGCAGGAGTTAACAACGTTGCATTTTTCTGTGTTGTCAGTAGGAATTTCCATGTAAGGCTTTAACTCCTTGATGAAAAAAGGTGTGTGATGGTCTTGCCTGTTAGCATGTCTGGTTGTGGTGAGTTGGTGATAGCAGCCTACAACTTTGTAAATAGGTTGTGCTGCTGAGATTAATACAGAGTAAAATTTTGCTAGTTGGTTTCACTGATAAAAATTCAGTGGATTATGGTATCTTGGACAATCCTTTAAGAAGCCTTAAGCTATGAATGCTGGCTATGAGGCATACAATAGGTTTTTAAACAGCATCATTTAAAAGTTTCAGTGCTCGTGCAGGCCTTGACCTAGTGAGCACCAGTCAATCACAATGCTTATCTGTCATTTCACTGTATAGTACCACCTAGATGTGTTCAGGTTATCAGTACCCACTTCTGTTCTCAGCCTCAAAAATCCTAACACGAACATAACCTATTAAATCCAGAAGGTGTTTAGCATAACACACACCTTTTCTCATTATAATAGTAAAATAACATGTCCAACAAAATAATAAGCACTTGAACAAAAATACTTACAACTGCCTAAATGCTTACCATCCCCCAGGGTCTGCTGTAGCTGGGGTGCCCCTTTTCTTAGCAAGGACTTTGAAACCTTTTCCCAGGTAAGTCTTCCTCCAAATGACCTCGAAAAAGGAGAGGGGGAGTCCAGCTTTTATAACACCAAATTTACAATTAAAAGTAACTTGATTTCATTTTTAGGACTGAAACACCTGGTTTTGATGGCATACTTCCTTGCCAGCCAGGGCCATGGCTTGGCCAGAGCCAAGATCTTCATTGGAGTGTTTCCCTAACATACCTTAAAAACATACCTGTATTAATATCTACTGCAAAAGTTCTCCAACATAAAAACCTTACAAATAATCAAAAGAATGCACACAAGTAACATCAAATAATATTTTGCAGCTGGATCTCTGTGTGTGCCAGGCATTGAGTTTAAAGCTTAGTAAAAATAAACACTTAAGAGACAAGTTGTTGTTCAGCTTTTGATTTCAATTTTGTCAGATGTTACTAAATTTTTGCAAATGCACCATCAGTATACAATGTCTCTCTGGAATCTGTAGCTGACATGATCTCATGCCAATTCCAAAAAGGCACCCTTAAAAACCTTCAGTTTATTTCTAAGTGAGTAAATGTTAAAACTATTTAGCAGAATTAAACACCAGAATCTCTAGAAGTTATTTTCCTGCATAGCCAAATACTGCAAAATGATTTCACCTTTAATAAAACACACTTTTCATTAGAATTGTGTAGGTCATAATCAAATCTAGGTAGTTTTTTGTTAATTCAGTGCCCAGGCTCCACCATCGTGAGCAGGCAGCTCCCAGGCCACATGGCGTCTGCCCTCCTGGGGTTGTTTGTGCCATGTGCTCTCTGCCATCTCAAGCGACTGGCACAGGTGTCTCAGCAGCTGCTTTTGCATTTCTCTCAGCTTTTATCAATTTTATCCAATTGTATCCATCAATATCCTCCAGGTAGTTAAAGTGCTCATGGCAATTTCATCCCCTCTAGAGGCAGAGTCAAAAATCAGTTGGCCAGCTTGTTCCCAGATCTTAACACTGAAGGCAGCGTCTGTGGTGATTTCTACACCTTGGCTCTTACAAAACTGTAGTAAACTCTCTAGAGCCTCTTCATCATGCTCAACCCCTCTTTTACTTAAGATCAAAGCCTAAATATTCACTATAGCTTTGTCCTCTGCTGAAATTTGACCACCCATGCCCCCAGAAGTGGCTGACCCTTTTTATGTCCTCTTCTGGACAATCACAGCTCCTCGGCTGTTGGCAGCTCTCCAGCTACTTTCCCCACACAGCTCTCCAGGCTGCTTTTCTCTCAGAGCTCTGGCCACTTTTTACAGCCCTGGTTGTATTTTCTCTCACAGCTCTTGGCTGTCCCTCTCTGGTGTTCCATCTCCTTTCTTTTCTTGTGGCTGAGTTACCACATCGTCGCATCGCGGTGCACCCAATGTCCTGGCCAGGGTAGATGGAGGGATGACACGACATCAGGTTCATGCAGCAGAGAGAGATTTAATGGCCTGCACAGCTCTTGCAGAGGCTACTCAAAAGACTCTGCATTTGAACCTGATTGGCTCTGATTTGGTTACCAGCCAGCTCATTCACCAATACCTACCTGCTTATGTTCTCTTCAGGGCTTGGCTGGCATCTGTTCTCTGTAGCCAAATCCCTCCTCCGATATTCTACCACTCCTCCAGCCCCCCTCATTGCCTGTGGATGCTCATCCTCTGACAGCTGCTGAGCTTTCTGCAAAACCATTTGCTTCTCCAGTGACCCAAACAAAATCCTTAAAAGATAATCTTGATCCTTCCACGTATAATCCACATTTCCTAGATACTGCATGAGGTGGTGGGTTGGGGACAGACACACAACACAGTACACTGAGGGCCATCAGAAAAGAGCATGTTTTATTGTTCGGAACCTTCTTACGTAGTGGGTTCAAAACTCCTGAGTCTAAATGACTGATTGGTCTGGGCTTTAACACCACCCAGCTCCTTGACCAGTGATATGTCTGCTTTCTGGATTGAACATAATTGGCTGAGGTCCTTGCCTGGGCCTGAATCAAACCCATCCCCACCTCACCTGAGGACTTGTATTATTTCTAGGTTGGATGAGTTTGGGGGTCCGATATGGCCAAATTTATCTGTCCAGCTACAGACTAGTGTACTGTGGCACCTAGATAATCCTTCCTGCTGGTCCTTGTGCTCCCCGTGCCCTCCCCAGCCCGTATCCCAGAGGCGGTGCCTGTCCTGCCGCAGTGTCCAAAGGCGGCTCCCCCGGCGGGCAGGGCCGGCAGCTCCACGGGGCCGGGCAGCGGCCGGGGTGTCCCGCAGCCTCCTGGGGGCCGGGGGCCACTGCCGACCCTGCCCGGGGGGTGCTGGGCTCAGGCAGCGCCCGGCGCTGAGCCCCGGCTGCCCCACAGCCCCGGCCCGGCCCCGCAGCTCCCCACAGGCCCCCAGCCCGTGCTTCCGGTGCCGCAGCTCTGCGCCCGCTCCTGCCGCTGCCGGCACAGAGAAACCCCCTGAAATCCTGACCTCCTTGTTTTCCTCTCCTGGAAACCTGGGATACGAGGGGTCTGGATCAGCTGGCAAATTTTGAGCATTGCACTCTGCTGAACAATGTCCCAGTCCTCAGTAGTTTTCTTTTCCTCCTCTTTTCCATCATCTGTTTTCTTACCACAGTGATTCCTGCTGCTGCTTCTTGTCTTAACCATATTCCTGCACACTCCTCTTCACCCTAAGCCTTCCCAGCACACCAACACCATCCATCCCCTGTTGTCTAAATTCCTTCTCAACTTCCCTAATTGCCCCCCTGGGTGTCCATGTCCTTAATTACCTCTGGGAGAATGTGCAAACTGCCTCAACATTCTCCCAAGGGACACTTCGTGGGGCACAGACATGGAGAGTGACATGGGGACACCTGGACATGGAGGGGGATGTGGCCATTCCTGGGGACACAGGGGGACACTGGCACAGGTGGAGATGTGGGGGACAGTGACAGGGATGGAAACATGGTGGGGAGACAGCCAGGGGTGAGATATTTTGGGATCATCATCCCTTTTGCTGGGACCCCTTCCTGGCTTTCCCTTTTCCACCCTGCATGGGTGCCCTGCCATGGTTACTCCCTGGAGATCCCAGTGTCCTCCCTGATGAGATTTTCAGTGCTCTCTCCCTGCCAACTCTTCACAGCCCCCCCGATCTGTCACTCGTCTGTCTCCTGGACACTCTTGGGTCCCCAGTCAATCCCCGGTGCCGCCGCCACCCAAGGGAGCCGATCACCCAAACTGGGTGAGGCACCTTCAGCTCCACTCACTGCCCGCCACCCCGGGCGGTGGAAGGAATTCTGGACGAGCCCCAGGGTGTGTGGAAAAATTCCCATCCCCAGAGGTTTGTGTCCACAGAGAAGGTAGAGGAGTCCTGTACAAGTCATTTCATTCATAAAAAGAGGGAGAGGCCATGGGACATTTCCCATGGGGTCTCTCCAGTTGTTGGAGGACGCAGCCTCCTTTTCATCCTGATTTTCCTGGCATCATCTCCCTCTCCCTTTCCCCACTGGCTGAAGTACTTGAGAGGTACAGACTTCCCAATGCACCTCCCACATACCCCCCTTAATATGCACCCCACTTCTGTCTGGGTAGGGATATTCACAGCTCTGTTAAGTCTTTGTTGGTCTTCTCCAAGTTGATGAATTGAGCAGGACCTTGGCTGAGCAGCAGTCTGTGTGGTCCGTTAATAGCATTTTCTGGAACTGGTGGCTTCTTCTGTCCCTTCCTTATGTCCAAGTGCCTGGCCCTATCTCCAAGCAGATTCCCAGCATCTGTTTGTAAAGACACTTTCCTCTTCTTCCTTCCCTGGGGCTCCCCTGTTTATGGGACATCTTTATAATTTAGAAGAGGTTTTGGCTGAGTCTGGGTATTTGGTGAGTTTTTGATCTGTGTCTTGATGTTTGGAGGACTTTTGGGCTGAATCTTGATGTTTTGGAGGTTCTTACAGACACAAGGTGCCCAATGATTTCCTGAGATGAATTTGGGCAAGGAGGAACCCCCAGCCTAAGGCTCTCTCCTCTTGTTTTCTCCCCAAACCAGAAATTGTCATTCCCAAGGAGTGTCCAGATGGAGGAGGAGGAAAAGCCCCAGAGATCCCACAGGAGGAGGGGCTGCAAACCCAGCCCAGGGAGCTGCGAGGAGGAAAGACCCGCCCTGTGCCAGGAGGGCGGCCGGAGATCCAGCCGGAGCTCAGAGCTGGAGGAGAAGCCTGATGGAGGGGAGAAGCCCCACAAGTGCTTGGAATGTGGGAAGGGTTTCAGCCGGAGCTACCACCTGATCCGGCACCAGGTGATAGACACTGGGGAACGGCCCTATGAGTGTGGGGAGTGTGGGAAGAGCTTCAGCCAGAAGGACCACCTGCTCCAGCACGAGGTGATCCACACTGGGGAAAAGCCCTATGAGTGTGGGGAATGTGGGAAGTGCTTCAGCTACAGCTCTGTCCTGAGGCATCACCGGAGGATCCACACTGGGTCACGGCCCTACAAGTGTGGGGAATGTGGGATGACCTTCAGCCAGAAGGGCCATCTTAGACAACACCAGATGATCCACACCGGGGAAAAGCCCTATAAGTGTGGGGAATGTGGGAAGAGCTTCCGAGTAAGTACAGCCCTGATCCAGCACCAGGTGATCCACACTGGGGAAGGGCTCTACACCTGCTTGGAATGTGGGAAGAGCTTTGGACGGAGCTCCAGCCTGAAATACCACCAGCGCATCCACACTGGGGAGAGGCCCTACGAGTGTCCCGAGTGTGGGAAGAGGTTTCACACCAGCTCTGATCTCCTCAGACATCAGCGGATTCACACGGAGGAGAGGCCCTTCCGCTGCCCCGACTGCGGGAAGGGCTTCAAGCACAACTCCAGCCTCATCAAGCACCAGCGCATCCACACCGGGGAGAGGCCCTACGAGTGTCCTGAGTGTGGGAAGAGCTTCTCCAACAGATCTGAATTCACCAGGCACCAGCGGAGGCACCACTAAGGGAAGCCCTGGGAGTGCCCTGAGAGCAGGAAGAGCTTCGTGCGCTGCTCCAGCTCCGTCCCCCGTGGGAGGATCGGCGTTGGATGATCCCTAGTGACCCCCATTGGGCAGAGCCCTGGTGATCCCTGTTGGGAAGACACCTGGCTGGGGGGGCTCCACATCTTCCTGTCTCCCTGAGGGCACCTGGATGAGCGCAGGGGCAGGAACATCCATCTGGACACAGACCAACACTCTGAATTCCTTGGGAAGAGTGGATTTGTTGACTTTCAACCCCAGAAAATCTTTTTTGTTCAGTCCTATCTTCTGGGGCATCAAGGAATCCTGAACGATCTTGGAGGTCTTTTCCAACCTCAGAGATTCCACAATTTTGATTTCTTATTGCCCAAGGGTGTCCTAGGGTGCCCTTACGATGTTTGTATCCCCAATTGTCTGTTGGGTTTATGCTGCATATTACACTCTGTACCTTTAATATTGGATCTGAGAGTAAAAGTGGGGGAGAAGCACACAGTTTGTTTTCAGAAACCTTCCCCCTCCAGGCTGGTCTTGAGAGTGGGAGTCAACAACACACAGATGTGAGATGGAGAGGGTTTTTTTTCCCTCTCTCTTTTTCTCTTCTTTTTAGTTAGTTAGTGTAGCTTGCTGAGGCGTAGCAGCTTTGGGGTTTTTTTCTGTTTTTTTTTCTTTTTTTCCTCTTTTTTTCTTTTTTTTTCCCTTTTTTTCTCCTTTTTTTGGAACTGTTCAAACGTTCCTGGACTGAGGACCCAGTGGGCTCCAGGGGGAGCTTGCACCTGGGACCCACCAAGATCTACCCTGCACAGCAACTTTTCCCAGCACCAGAGAGACTGAGAGCAGAGCAACCACCTACAGGAAGGACTTCTTTCCTAATTTGTCATCTCTCCAGAGCGGCACAAAGTTCTTGTCATCTGGTATTGTTCAGTTTATTGTGCTGGGGAGTGCTTTGCTGGTTTAATAAACAGGTTTTTCTTTCCACTTCTCTCTGAGGAGGTTTCTCCCAAACCGGTTGGGGGAGGGGAGGGAGGGCCCCTTAGGAGGTTTCCTCCCAAATTTGCCCTAAACCACTACACATCTCTTGCTCATCTCATGGTCTTTATGACCCCATGGGCATGGTTAAGTCATGGTCACCTCATGTTCACCTCATGGTCGCCTCATGACCTTGATCACCTCACGGTCATGGTCATGAAATGCTCATGTTCATCAAATGGTCATGTTCATCTTGTGGTCAACTCATGGCCACAGTCGTAGTCATGTCATGGTCATTTCCTGAGCACCATCATCTCATGTTCATGGTCTCCTGATCACAGTCACATCATGCTCATGGTCATGGTCCTCTCATGGGCACAATCTCATGCTCATGGCTGTGTCATGATCATGTGATGGTCACAGTCTTCTCATGGTCATGATGACCTCATGGCCATGGTTGTGTCATGTTCATCTCATGGTCAGCTCATGATCTCGATCACCTCATAGCTGTGTGTCCTGGGTTATGGAATCAAAAATGTGTATTCTATTTTCATCTGCTGAAAGCAGTTGGGGAACTGTTCTTTATTTCTTGTAACTTTGGAAGGAGGGGGACGGGGGGGAGGGGCGGGTGCCTTTTGGGTAATGGGCCATCAACAGACTATACCCCCGGACTATACCCGCTCCCCCCAGAGCCCCAGAAGCCCCATTTGCATGCATGGTCCTATTGTGGGATGCCCCACCCAGTGGGGGGAGTCTACAATTGCTGCTGGGAAAACTGAGCCGGCCGGGGACAGATTTCACTGGCTTCACCCCGATTCCTGGGAGGAAGACGGCACCCCATCTCATCTTCGCCAGACCCCATCTCATCATCGCCTCACCCCTGGACCCCTCCTCATCACTCCTAGACCCTTTTTGGCTACAGGATCGTCCCTGCTCCAACAGAGCCACGTCTGTCATCCCAGGACTCACTTCTGGACTGCTTCCAACACCCTGACTAACAGGGTGCCAGGTGGCAGCTCTGATTCTGTCAGGGCTTTCCCAAATTGTTGTTGTTTGTTTGCTGGTTTGGTGGGGTAGTTTTGTTTCCTACCACATTTGTATTATTGATATTCCTAGTAAAGAACTGTTATTCCTATTCCCAAATCTTTGCCTGAGAGCCCTTAATTGAAAATTTATAATTTGGCAGGGGTGGGGAGTTTGCATTCTCTATTCTAAGGGAAACCCCAGTTTCCCTGGCAGACACCTGTCTTGTCAAACCAAGACAGATTTTGGCGCCCAACGTGGGGCACAAGGGCATTGAGACAGAGGAATAACAGTTCTTGTGTACTAGATAGAAGTCTACTGCTCAAAATCATGTGGTCCAGCTTTCCCTGGTTTGGCTGGCACGTGGTTGTGGCTGTATTTCTGCCATTTGCTGGCCCTTATCTAAACATGGGCCCTATAACCAAGGCTACTGTGGCTGGCATCCAGTTTATTTTGTGGGTTAATAAGGTGAGGAATTCGTGGATTTTTAACTTCCTTTGGAAAGCAGGCACATGGATTCAGGGCTATCATAGACTAACTCTGTGTTTCTGGGGTTACTTTAATAATGGTACATATTGTGAGGAAATGGCACCTGGGGAAATTTTCTCCCAATCCTTCACTCAGTTTTTTGGGTCTACTCCACCAGCTTTTCAAGGGTTAAATTTCCCTCTGAATGCTAATGACGTCATACAGTGGTTGGTGCTGCTTATAGGCCTATTCTATTTGGTATTCAGAGATAAAGGGAGACTGGCCTGGGTAAGCACTCTGATAACTACCCCAAAGAATAATGATGCTGCCCAAGAGCCCACCCCTGTCCCACAGCCAGCCTCAGGCATAAACCACCCGGTTTGGGTGAAGGCTCTGATAAAAGAAATGCATGAGATGAACCAGATGCTGAAAGAGTACATTTCCCCAGCTGGTGAGAAACCTTCGCCCTGCCCTGACAAAAGAGAATCTGATACAGAACCCGCAGACATTACAACTGTCCAGGTTCCAGCTGACACACAGGGGCAGTCACAGCCAGCAGCAGTTGCCCCTGTGGAAACAAGGAAATCTAAAGTGAAAACAGCAAACCCAGAGAGTAAAGATAAGAAGGGAGGGCCCTCACAAGACACAAGGGAATCACATGTTCAGATCATCACTGAGTCCCTGTCATATGAAAGTCTCCGTAATTTGCAAAAAGATATTGTACGGCGGGGACGTGAGGCTTACACAGCCTGGCTACTTCGGGTTTGGGATCTTATGGGCACAGGTGTCCAACTAGATGGTGGGGAGGCCAGGAATTTGGGACCCTTGACCCAGGACTCAGGTATAAATCAGGTATTTGTAAGGGAGCCTGGACCTCTTTCCCTCTGGCAGCGGCTTTTAACGAGTGTGAGAGAAAGATTTGTCCACAGAGAAAGAATGCAGGAGCACCACCATAGAATGCGCTGGAAAACTCTGGAGGAGGGAATCCAACAGCTGAGGGAAGTGGCAGTACTAGAGGTACTTTTTGGGAGGAGTGGACAGCATGATAATGATCCTGACAAGGTTAGATGCACAGCGCAGATGTTATGGAACCTGGCAAATCTGGGGCCATCTCAGTATACTACATTCATTGCAACCATTAATGCTGAGGACAACCAAGTGACAGTGGGGGCTGTTGCCACTAAGCTTAGGAATTATGAGAGCATGATCAATGGCCCGCTGCAGGCTCATATCTCTGCCGTGGTGAAAGAGCTCAAAGAGGAAATGAGGGAGGTGAGGGAGGAGATGAGGAAGAGCAGTTCCAATGTGGCACCGGTGCGAGTCACAGGCCCCAGAGTCAGAGCCCAACGACCCCCAGCCAGAGAGAGAGGGTACACCCCGAGAGCTGACCTGTGGTTTTACCTGCGTGACCATGGGGAAGACATGGGAGTGTGGGATGGGAAACCCACCTATGTCCTGGCAGCCCGGGTGCGTGAGCTCAAGGAGAGGAACACTCACCAAAGGGGTGCCACTAAAATGAAAGTATCCTCAACCTCCTATGCCCAGGCTGTCAGTAGTCAGGATGCTGGAACTTCTAGTATGTATGCTCAGGGAGGGAATAACCAGTGCTAGAGGGGCCCTGCCTCTAGCCAGGTAGAGGAGAGGGACAATCGGATCTATTGGACTGTGTGGATCCGATGGCCTGGCACATCTGACCCACAGAAATACACGGCTTTGGTTGACACTGGCTCCCAATGTACCCTGATGCCGTCGGGGTATGTGGGAGCAGAACCCATCTCTATTTCTGGAGTGACAGGGGGGTCCCAGCAACTGACTGTATTGGAGGCCGAAGTGAGTTTGACTGGGAATGGGTGGCAGAAACACCCCATTGTGACTGGTCCAGAGGCCCCGTGCATCCTTGGCATAGACTATCTCAAAAATGGACATTTCAAAGACCCAAAAGGATATCGTTGGGCTTTTGGAGTAGCTGCTGTAGAGACGGAAGACATCAGACAACTAAATACCCTGCCTGGTCTCTCAGATGACCCTTCTGCTGTGGGACTGCTGAGAGTTGAAGAACAACAGGTGCCAATTGCCACAGCAACAGTGCACCGTCGGCAATACCGTACTGACAGAGACTCTGTGACTCCGATCCATGAGATGATTCGTAAACTGGAGAGCCAAGGGGTGGTCAGCAAAACCCACTCACCCTTCAACAGTCCCATTTGGCCTGTGCATAAGTCTGAAGGGGAATGGAGATTGACTGTGGACTATCGTGCATTGAATGAAGTGACTCCACCACTGAGCGCTGCCGTGCCGGACATGCTGGAGCTCCAGTATGAGCTGGAGTCCAAGGCAGCAAAATGGTATGCCACTATTGACATTGCCAATGCCTTCTTCTCCATTCCTTTGGCAGCAGAGTGCAGGCCCCAGTTTGCTTTCACCTGGAGGGGCGTTCAGTACACCTGGAACCGACTGCCCCAGGGGTGGAAGCACAGTCCCACCATCTGCCATGGACTGATCCAGGCTGCACTGGAGAAGGGTGAGGCTCCGGAACATCTACAGTACATCGATGACATCATTGTGTGGGGAAACACGGCAGTGGAAGTTTTCGAGAAAGGAGAAAAGATCATCCAGATTCTCCTGGAAGCTGGCTTTGCCATTAAGAAGAGTAAAGTCAAGGGACCTGCCCGAGAGATCCAGTTCCTGGGAGTGAAGTGGCAAGATGGACGGCGTCAGATCCCCACAGAGGTCATTAATAAGATCACCGCGATGTCTCCACCGACCAGCAAGAAGGAAACACAAGCTTTCCTAGGTGCCATAGGTTTCTGGAGGATGCACATCCCTGAGTACAGTCAGATTGTGAGCCCTCTGTACCTGGTTACCCGCAAAAAGAACGATTTCCACTGGGGCCCAGAGCAGCAACACGCCTTTGCCCAGATCAAGCAGGAAATCGCTCATGCGGTGGCCCTTGGCCCAGTCAGGACGGGACCAGAGGTAAAGAATGTGCTTTACTCTGCAGCTGGGAGCCATGGTCTGTCCTGGAGCCTTTGGCAGAAGGTGCCTGGTGAGACTCGAGGCCGGCCACTGGGATTCTGGAGCCGAAGCTACAGAGGGTCTGAAGCCAATTACACTCCCACGGAGAAGGAGATCTTGGCTGCCTGTGAAGGAGTTCAAGCTGCCTCAGAGGTGATTGGCATGGAAGCACAGCTCCTCCTGGCACCCCGACTACCAGTGCTGGGGTGGATGTTTAAAGGAAAGGTTCCCTCCACCCATCACGCCACTGACGCCACCTGGAGCAAATGGATTGCCCTCATCACTCAGCGCGCCCGTATTGGAAACCCGAATCGCCCTGGGATTCTGGAAGTGATCACCAACTGGCCGGAAGCTGAGAACTTCAGTCTCACCGAGGAAGAAGAGCAAGAGCAGGTAACCCGGGCTGAAGAAGCTCCACCATATAACCAACTGCCAGCAGAAGAAGCACGCTACGCTCTTTTCACTGACGGTTCCTGTCGCATCGTAGGGATGAACCGGAAGTGGAAAGCAGCTGTGTGGAGCCCCACAAGACAGGTTGCACAAGCCACTGAAGGAGAAGGTGGGTCAAGCCAGCTTGCCGAACTCAAAGCTGTTCAATTGGCCCTGGACATTGCTGAAAGAGAGAAGTGGCCAAAGCTCTACCTCTACACCGATTCGTGGATGGTAGCTAATGCTCTGTGGGGCTGGCTGGAAAGGTGGAAAAAGGTCAGCTGGCAGCGTAGGGGAAAACCAATCTGGGCTGCTGATGAGTGGAAGGACATCGCCACCAGAGTAGGGAAACTACCTGTGAAAGTCCGTCATGTGGATGCCCATGTTCCCAAGAGTCGGGCTAATGAGGAGCACCGGAACAACGAACAGGTAGATCAGGCCGCGAAGATAGAAGTGTCTAAGATAGACTTGGATTGGCAACATAAGGGAGAGTTGTTTCTAGCTCGGTGGGCCCATGATGCCTCAGGTCATCAGGGCAGAGATGCCACCTATAAGTGGGCACGAGACCGAGGGGTGGATCTAACCATGGACAGTATCTCTCAGGTTATCCATGACTGTGAGACGTGTGCTGCCATCAAGCAGGCCAAGCGGGTGAAGCCCCTCTGGTATGGTGGACGGTGGTCCAAATATAAGTATGGGGAGGCCTGGCAGATTGATTACATCACCCTGCCCCAAACCCGCCAAGGCAAGCGCTATGTGCTGACCATGGTGGAAGCCACCACTGGGTGGCTGGAGACCTATCCTGTGCCTCATGCCACCGCCCGGAACACCATCCTGGGCCTTGAAAGACAAGTCCTGTGGAGACACGGCACCCCTGAGAGAATCGAGTCAGACAACGGGACCCATTTCAAGAACAGCCTTATAAACACCTGGGCTAAAGAACACGGCATTGAATGGATCTATCACATCCCTTATCATGCACCAGCTGCCGGGAAAGTGGAACGGTGCAATGGACTACTTAAGACCACTCTGAAGGCACTTGGCAGAGGGACCTTTAAGAACTGGGAAGTGAACTTAGCAAAAGCCACCTGGATGGTCAACACCCGAGGCTCCATCAATCGAGCTGGTCCTGCCCAGTCTACCCCTTTGCACACAGTAGATGGAGATAAAGTCCCTGTGGTACACATGAGAGGTATTTTAGGAAAGACTGTCTGGATTAACCCCACCTCAGGCAAAGGCGAACCCATCCGTGGGATTGTTTTTGCTCAAGGACCTGGTTACACTTGGTGGGTAATGCAGAAAGATGGAAAAACCAGTTGTGTACCCCAGGAAAACCTAATCCTAAGTAAGAACTGAGTGTAGGGGTTCATTCTGCTAGTAGTTCATTGCTTTAGGTATGATGCAGATGATAATAGAATAAGGGGTGGATAATGTCCTGGGTTATGGAATCAAAAATGTGTATTCTATTTTCATCTGCTGAAAGCAGTTGGGGAATTGTTCTTTATTTCTTGTAACTTTGGAAGGAGGGGGATGGGGGGGAGGGGCGGGTGCCTTTTGGGTAATGGGCCATCAACAGACTATACCCCCGGACTATACCCGCTCCCCCCAGAGCCCCAGAAGCCCCATTTGCATGCATGGTCCTATTGTGGGATGCCCCACCCAGTGGGGGGAGTCTACAATTGCTGCCGGGAAAACTGAGCCGGCCAGGGACAGATTTCACTGGCTTCACCCCGATTCCTGGGAGGAAGATGGCACCCCATCTCATCTTAGCCAGACCCCATCTCATCATCGCCTCACCCCTGGACCCCTCCTCATCACTCCTAGACCCTTTTTGGCTACAGGATCGTCCCTGCTCCAACAGAGCCACGTCTGTCATCCCAGGACTCACTTCTGGACTGCTTCCAACACCCTGACTAACAGGGTGCCAGGTGGCAGCTCTGATTCTGTCAGGGCTTTCCCAAATTGTTGTTGTTTGTTTGCTGGTTTGGTGGGGTAGTTTTGTTTCCTACCACATTTGTATTATTGATATTCCTAGTAAAGAACTGTTATTCCTATTCCCAAATCTTTGCCTGAGAGCCCTTAATTGAAAATTTATAATTTGGCAGGGGTGGGGAGTTTGCATTCTCTATTCTAAGGGAAACCCCAGTTTCCCTGGCAGACACCTGTCTTGTCAAACCAAGACACTGTGTCATGGTCATCTGATGGTCACAGCCCTCTCATGGTCATGATCATCTCATGGGCATGGTCACAGTCATGGTCATCACATGGTCATGATCATCTCATGGTGTCTAGGTTTGAACGACAGGTGTCTGCTCAGGAAGGAGGAGTCTCCCTTGGAACGGAGAATTCAAACCCCCTTCCTGTGAATTACTATAATTTTGAAAATTCAGGGGCTCTCAGGCACAGGTCTGGGGACAGGAATCACAGTTCTTTACTGGTGTGTATAACCAGGCAAACAAAACACCAACCACAGCATTGATAACAAGCAGAACCAGGAACCCAGGAACAGCTTCCCTGAGCGCGGCACTTTCCCCTGGGGTGCAGTTCCGGGCACAGCCGGCAGGGGCGCTGGTGGCTCCCGGTGGGCAGGGCAGGTGCAATGATCCCCCCGCGGCTGCAGGGGGCGCTGTGGCGCGGGCTCGGGGAGCGCGCGGTGATGGCGGCTTTGTCCGGGCCGGGCAGGGATGGAGGAGAGGCTTTGCTTCACAAAGTCCTGGGGCTGCCGATCCCAGTGCCCCAGCAGGACTCTCAAAAGCAGCAAGCTGGGCCAGCAAGATGTCCCAGCAGGCAGGGGGTGCAGGGTTACGGTGCAGCGAAAGCTTGGAGCAGTGCTGAAGAAGCAGCAGGGGTGGACAGCAGCAGCCCAGCTCCCGGCAGGGCAGAGAGGGTTGAGCTCAAGATCCCAGGCACTCGAGCAGAAGGGGATAGGTCCCTCTTTTAGTGAGGTGGGTGTTAATAAGTCCCAGATCAGTGGCTGCTCTTGCAGGCAAAGGCTCACCCCACAGCAGAAGAAAGCAGGACCGAGCTGGGCTCCAGCAGCAGCAGCGAATTCCCTTCCCCAAGCAGCAGCTCCAATTGTCCTCCCCCAAAGCCAAGAAAGAGAGAGAGAGAGCCAGCAGCTGCCCCAGCTCCATCTTTTACCTGCCCAATTCTCACGGTATCTCAGCCCCTAGGAGACAAACTTCCAGATAATGTTTAACATTACCCTAAGGTTTCCAAGGTGGGTTCGCTTTGGGGTTTCTCCCTCCCCAGGACAGGATTACCCAGCCAATCCAAAGGGGTTTGATTTTAATATAAAGGGTCTCCTTGCCACCCCTGGAAAAATTCCAAGGAGGCCGTCGAAGGGATTGGCCAGAAGAGAAATGGCCCACCCCTCCCAAAGGTGATTTGACCCTTAGGCTGCCCTTCTACCCTTGGGTCACACCCTTCCCTCTTGGATTGGTCGGTTCACTGCCCTTCCCCCTTCCCCCTCTCCTGGGTAAAACCCAGGGAGTGCCGCATGGTCTTTGTTCTGCCCTGGAAGTCACACTGTTCAGAAGTCCTGCAGGGACAGGAATAAACCTCTGGATGAAACTTCCACGCGGATCCAATCTCCTATCTTCACTGATCATCCTGCCTTTCTGAGAGAGTCACACAGGATTTATCCTGCCACAGCTCGCCGCTGCACCCCAGGTCCGACGCTGCCTGGAGCCTCGGGACAAGCCTGGACTTGCCCGAGTGGTCTGTGCTTGTAGCTGGCAGTGCAAAGAGAATATCCCTGTGGGACAAACCATGGAGTTGTTCTCCCAGCACGGCTACCAGGGGATATCCCTGTCCCAAGCTGTGATTGCTCACAGCTTTAAGAGAAGTGGAACCAGATGCCCTCCTCCCCTGAGCTTGATCACTTTTTGTGTTTCCTCAAGTACCCAGTTGTTAGTGTTTCCTAGCAATTATGGGAAAAAGTTTTGTAAGTAAGAAGGAACAAAAGGAAAGGAACCTAACCTGCAACAAATGGGCATGGTCACAGCCACAGTTACCACATGGTCATGGTCATCTCGTGATCATCTTGTGGTCGACTCATGGTCACAATCATCTCACAGCCATGGTTGTGTCATGATCATCTATCTCATGGTCTTGATTACCAAATAGCCATGGTGCACTGTGGTCATCTCATGGTCACCTCTTGGTTGAGATCGTGTCACGGTCACAGTCATGGTCATCTCAATGCCTTCATCATTTCATGGCCATGGTGGTGTCATGGTAACAATCATCCCATGCTCATCTCATGGTCATGGCCATCTCATGGTCACAGTCATTTCCTGATCACCATCATCTTATGCTCATGGTCATCTCACTGTAATGGTCATCTCCGGATTGTCACCTCATGGTCATCTCATGACCACGATCACATCAGGGTCACCTCAAGGCCATGGTTATGCCATGGCCAACCCATGGTTGTCTCTTGGTCCAAATCATCTCAGGACCAGGGTTGTGGTTGTGTCATGGTCACAGTCATGGTCATCTCAGTCTTGTGTCACTCATGGTCACTCTCATCTCACAGCCATGGCTCATGTCATGGCCATGGTCATGGCCAAGGAACCTCTCTGAGATCCTGCACCCTGATTTTGGGACACTCAAGGACCGTTGGGGACAACGAGACCTGGCCTGACCCCTCTCCCATCCCACTGCCCCTCCAGGAGCCCGACGCAGCCAAATCTCTCCTGGGAACACCTCGGACATGGGACACGGAGCTGGAAATGAATCCCAAGTGATGGACTTGGATGTGGCTGGCAAGTCCCCAACCTCCTCCTGGTGTCCCCAACCTGCTCCAGATGTCCCCATTCCACTCCTGGTGTCCCCATTTCCATTCATGTGTCCCCATCCCTGTGCCCAGCTGAGGCGATGCCGGTGTTCTTCAGCCCAGCCAGCTCCTGGCACCAGCGCCAGGAGTGGGCTGCCCCCATTAAGCCAGGCAATGTGGGGTGCAGCTGTAGGGCACAGAGAGCCAGGCAATCCAGGGTGCAGGGCACAGACAGCCAGGCAATCCAGGGTGCAGCTGTAGGGCAAAGACAGCCAGGCAATCTGGGGTGCAGCTGTAGGGCACAGTTGCTCTATAGCACAGGTGGCACGCGTCGAGGGCAGGGACAAGGAACAGGGAGAGGCCTTCTGTGTGATTTCCAAAGGTGTTTATTGCCCCGAGGGTCAGGGACAGAAAAAGGCACAGAACCTGGGCTTGCAGGGGTTTATAAGTGGGGGAGGTCTTGGGAGAGGATGCAATTTCCAACCAATACCGGTGACATGGGGGAGGAACATAAGGCGGGGAGTACAATACACAGACCAGTGAAAGAACACAAGGGGAGGGGACAGTTTAAACCAACCACTGGGGTGTCAAAGGTTGGGGGATTGACAAGGAAGGGTCTGGAAGAAGGGGCAGGGTTAGGGAAGGCTTGACAATTCTGTAGGAGGAGGGAAGGGCAGGTCTAGGGAAGATAGACAACCAGGGCAGAACCAACAACACAGGGGGAAAGGAACAATCCATTCGGAATAAAATATAACAATAGAAAATATGGGTGGTGTAAAACTGACCATTAAAACTGAGCTGCAATTGGAAACACAATAAAAACACACCACAACATCTCCCCCTTTTTTGTTTAGAAAAGAGAGAGTGGGAGTTCTGGAGTTCAAATAAATTAATGAAGGGCTTAGGTTCAATTACAGAGGGAATGGGGGTGGAATAAAGTAATACAGCCAATGGTTTGGGAGCATAGGAGAAGTACTTGTGCAGGATAAAGGGTAATCACTATTAAGGAATACCTGGGTGGATTGCTGGGGAGGTTTCTCTAGAAAGCGGAGGTCCCAATGCAGGAGCAATATCCAGTGCAGAGGTGGGGCACGTCGCAGGGAAGGAGCCCGACGAAGGAGTGGGAGTGGGGAAGGGTGAAGGAGGGGGTAGTTCAGGAAAACAAACTTAAGGGAAAACAACTGACAAAACTGAAGCAACTTCTAGAGGAACTCTAACAGCACTTAAGATAGCAGACAACATCAGCCAAAACCCAAAATCTTCATAAAGTCCTGACGCTGTTAAAGATTACAACGACAAGGACTCCGACTCAGAAGGCTGACATTTGTGGCGACACGGGCAGGAACTGGACTGGACTGCTGTGGTAGTTATTTTCTTTTAATGAAGCATCAGTCTCATAACAGAAGTAAAGGCAAAGCAGCAGCTCACAGCATTCATGTAGCAGCCAGCAGTAGCAGCAGCAACAGCAGCAGCCCACAGTAGCCCACAATAGCCCCCGATTTCTCTGTTACAAAGCATCTTAAGGACTTTTCAGCCAATAGTATATTACTAAAACTTACAGACAGTTGTTTTAACCAATCAATTATAGCACACGTACACCTATTTCAAACAATAGTCGTTTGTATGCTTCGCTATTAACAGTACACAATACCCTTTTTAAGCTTAAGACCTTCTACTATCTTGTCTGGCATATGTTTTCTGCAGTGTTATGGCTTATTCAAGCCAAACCTAAAACTCGGCCTTTGTTTTCCATGTCCTTGTTCGCTGTACTATTATATACTACTGTATCTTTCCTAGTTCCCGACTTTTCTCAGTTGCTGCAAGTTCTGAGATCTCAGCTTTTTCTGTTTGAGGCCTGCTTTTTCAACTGCCTAAAATCCTTTTTTGCTTTTAGTGTTTCCCACACTGCACTAGCCGATAGCTTCCATCGGCGTTTTTCACGACCAAAATGGGTGTGTTGTGTGGGGACATACAGGGCTCTAAAATCCCTTCTTCCAGTAATTGCTTGATTATCGGGGCTAACCCCTCCCTTCAGGTGAAATGGGGTATTGTTTAACCCTCACTGGTGGAGTATTCTCTACTATTTCCACTGTTTTTCCTTGCCCAGCCCACACCTCAGGATTGATTTCTTCCATGTCACTTTGGGTGAGTGCCATGATCCTCACTACCATTTTCCCATTCTCAGGGATTACTCCAACCCCTAAACAAACTTGGAGGTCTCTCCCCAACAAGTTACTTTCCAGCCTTGGTAGGTAAATCAAGTCCACTCTGCACTGCTTGGAATTTCCCCTTATCTCTACATTTTCAATCACGGGAGCTTTAAATGGCCTCCCTTCAGCTCCTAATACGTCTCAAGTCCTTTTACTTAAAGTGACCCCTAATGGCAATTTATTTACACTGGACCTTTTGGCCCCAGTATCTATTAAAAACTCCATATCCTCTCCTAATGGACCCACCTCAAAGTTTGCCAAGGGCTCTGTCAGATGTTTCATGGGGTCCTCCATTATGTAAAGCCCTCGACGCCCCTTATCATCTCCTTTTAAAATCTTCCCCAGGAGGTCTTGCTCCCTTGCGATGGCCTTATCAAACTCCAGCTTTTTGTAGTTCCTTTTAAGATGCCCTGCCTCACCACAGTAAAAAACAATGTCCAGCTCCTGGCCTTCCTGGTTTTTCCAGATACTTCTTCTAAGGTTTCACTGGTCCTGGCTTCTCCTGACTGGATGGTGCCAACTTCCCTTTTTCTGACCTTACACTTGCTTTAGCAACTGCCACCATTATCCTAGCCTTTGTCTTGGCTTTTTCTTCTTCTCTCTGCAAATACACCTTGAGGGCCTCTCTTAGAAGTTCATTAATCCCTTTCTCCTGCCAATCTTCCATTTCCTCCAGCTTCCTCCTAATATCTGGCCAGGCCTTGGTCACAAACTGCACCTTTAGCAGCATCTAGCCTTCTGGGCCATGTGGATCAATGTTAGAATGCAACTGGAAATTTCACTTTAACCAGTTCAGCCATGCTGCTGGAGTTTCATCTTTCTCCTGTGTGCCATCAACCGCTAACTTGGTGTTACTCCCTCTGGGAACTGACTCCTTTATGCCCCTAACCATCAGAGACCTATACTCCCTCATACTCCGCCTTCCCTCTTCCTCGTTGGGGTCCCAATTAGGGTCTGTCAGGGGTATTTTCTGATCTCCCGGAGGTCCTGGTCGGTTCTCCCATTCCCAAATCTTTATTCCCACAGTCCTTATTAGCCAGACCTGCTCCGGGGAGAATAATATGTTAAAAATAGAGTTAAGTTCTCCCCATGTATATGTGTTGGGTCTTAGGAATTGGTCAACCTGATTAGCTATTCCCACAGGGTCCTCTGTCAAACTCCCTATTTCTTTCTTGAAACTTCTAACCTCTGAAGCAGTCAAGGGAACATTCCCAAACCCAATTCCACCAGCTACCCCACCCACAGGAACCTCTCTAAGAGGGAACAATTTCTCTACCTTGCAGGTTCTTGACCGAGTATTACAATATGGTCCATCGTCTGTCTTAGAATCATTCACTTGAGAGGTAGGGCCCTGCTGAAGGTTAGTGGTAGCATCAGACAGCAGGGGGACAATATGTGAGGAATCACAAGGGGGTTGTGGAAGTGGTGAGGGTTTACTTGAATCCAAATTAGGAGGGGGTAAGGGAATAGCAGCTGGGGAAGGATAGAAACTGGGGTCGAAGGAGTGACTGGGAGCACAGTTGGGTTGGGAGGTGGGGAAGAAGTGGTCATTGGAAAAGGTGGGGGCGGTAAAGGAAGGATGGCTGGGCAGGTGTCGGGCCAGACGCTGGAGGGGCTAGAGAAGGTACTGGGGTGCAGCAGGAGGGATAGCCGGAGGGGTTGGAGGAGGCAAGCAATCGAGGGGGTCCCACTTCTTGTTAATCCCTTCCTCTTTTTCAACTTCTTCCCTTTTATTTTGCCGCTTACAAATCTTTGTTTCCTTATCCTTTGCCGCATTTTCTATCCAGCCTTTGCCGCATTTTCTATCCAGCAAGCAGCATATCTTAGTTCCTCTAAATCAAACTCCTCATGTGCTTTCAGGTATTCGTTTAACTGTCTGCACATCCATCGGTCCTGAGTTCCGACCCACGGCCATTCTCCTGGTAAATCTAATTTGGGCCATACGTCCACACAGAAGTGGATCATTCTTATCAAGTTCCCTCATCACTTCCCAATCCTCCCATCCATCCAATAACTTCCCCAAGGGACTATTAGGAGGAATACTCTTGATTTTCTTCTTCCCACCTTTAGGAGTACTTGCTCTCTTGCTTACACACCCTCCCATACTTTTAGGCCTCAAACGAAACTGTTAAGGTGCCCCTAACCAAACTGAAAACTAACGACAGGCAACACAAATCTGAACCATAACCAAAACTTCCTTGGCCTTGAAAAAAATCTTTCTCTAACGTAAAAGTCCCTTTCTAACTCTGCCCCTACCCGAACTGAAAGTTAACGAAAGGCAACAGAACTCTAAACCGCAACTGACGCACTCTACTGCCTCCACGCCTTGCCCAATGCTTGGACTCCTGACGTCAAGAGACTTGGATTGTGGGGGCCTACCGGGCCCCCTCTTTGTGTTTAGCTTAGAGTCCACTTGACCCTTCTCCAGAAGTAAGGTCCCAAGGGGGCTTGCAACTCCTCTTGCCCCTTCCTACACCCCTGTCCAATTGGGGTTCCCCTGACCCCTTTCCTGAGGCAAGGTCCCAACGGGGCTTGAACTCCGCTTGCTCCTCCCTATACCTCTGTCCTCGGGGCTAGGTCCCTAACGGGGCTTGCCACTCCACTTGCCCCTCCCTATATCCCTGTCCAATTGTGGGAGGCCTACCCTTGCATGCCACTCACTCACTAAGACCCCTCCGCATGCCCGGAGGTGGGGTTCTCTCTATCCCTAGAGGTGCCTCAATCTTTCATCTCCCACTCGCTTCCCCCTGTTCCCGGCCGGCCCCCTCGCAGGAGTCCGGAACCACGGTACTGAGGGGTCCACACTCGCTTCAGGGGTCTGAGCTGCCGGCCCCCGTCTCACTTGCCCACTCACTCACCTCTACTCCCACCACCGGATTTTCTCACCAATCCGGCGCTCCTCCGCGTCGCTGATCCCCTGCTGATTCCCAGGGTCCGGGGATCACCAGCAATTCCCAAGGGTCCCTTGAAGCAGGCGGCCGTCCTGTTCAGAGGTCTCCAGTGGGCGTGGTGATCCTGGGCGTGTCCCCAGCTGATAATAACAGGACAGGAGACATTGCTCCTTTTTAAAGCCTTTATTGGAATCAGCTTAGGGTGGGGGCCCGACGGGTCGCACGCATGCTGCCACTGCTCCCAGAAGCGACTCGGAGGAGGAGGTGTGCAGCTCTTCCTGACATGATGCCGGTGTTCTTCAGCCCAGCCAGCTCCCGGCACTGGCGCCAGGAGTGGGCTGCCCCCAGAAAGCCAGGCAATCCGGGCTGCAGCTGGAGGGCACAGTTGCTCTATAGCACAGGTGGCACGCGTCGAGGGCAGGGACAAGGAACAGGGAGAGGCCTTCTGTGTGATTTCCAAAGGTGTTTATTTCCCCGAGGGTCAGGGACAGAAAAAGGCACAGAACCTGGGCTTGCAGGGGTTTATAAGCGGGGGAGGTCTTGGGAGAGGATACAATTTCCAACCAATAAGGGTGACATGGTGGAGGAACATAAGGCGGGGAGTACAATGCACAGAGCAATGAAAGAATACAAGGGGAGGGAACAGTTTAAACCAACCACTGGGGCGTCGAAGGTTGGGGGATTGACAGGGAAGGGTCTGGAAGAAGGGGCAGGGTTAGGGAAGGATTGACAGTTCTGTAGGAGGAGGGAAGGGCAGGTCTAGGGAAGATAGACAACCAGGGCAAAGCTAACAATACAGGGGAAAAGGAACAATCCATTAGGGATAAAATATACTATAGCAATACAAAATATGGGTGGGTGGGTATAAAACTGACCATTAAAACTGAGCTGCATTTGGAAACACAATAAAAACACACCACAACAGAAAGGGATTACTGGAACCCTGCAGAGGAGACCACACTCACTCCAGTGCCCTCTTTAAAATCATCTCTCCAACTGAGACCCTACGAGTGTGGGCAGTGTGGGAAGAGCTTCATCTGGATCTCCCACCTCATCCCCCACCAGCACATCCACACTGGGGAGAGGCCCTACGAGTGTCCCCAGTGTGAGAAGAGATTCACTCGGAGCTCTCACTTGACCAAACACCAACGGGGGCACCGGTAGGGGAAGCCCTGCGAGTGCCCCGAGTGCAGGAAGAGCTTCCTTTGTGCTCTGCTCCAGCTCCATCCCCATGGGAGGATCGGCGTTGGATGATCCCCAGTGACCCCCGTTGGGCAGAGCCCTGGTGACCCCCGTTCCTGGTGATCCCTGTTGGCTGTGGGGAAGGTGTTGGAGAGACTTCTCTCCCTTCTTGTCCTGCTGGGATTTGTTTGGTAACAAATTCCCTCCCTGTTCTAAGGCTGGATCTGTTTTGCCTTTGCTGGTGCTCAGGGCAGGATTGCTCCTGGTCCTTCTCTTGGCTGCTGGGCCTTTCCTTCTATTTCCTGTCCCTGTGCAGTTGCAGAGGGCAGGGGCAGAGTGGTTTTGGTGGCTCCTGGCATCCAGGCAGGGCCAGCCCAGCCCCGGGGTTTCTGAGGGTCTTGTGGGCATCCCCCGTGTGCGGGACATCCCCGCTGGAGGAGGGTGTCCCCCGTGGGGCAGCCCCAGCCCTCGGGCAGCGCTCAGCCAAGCAGAGAACACCCTCAGCTGGGGCCTCATTTTTGGGCACACCTGAGCCCCTGGAAATCTCCATCCCCATTTTGGAATGCACCAGAGCATTTGATTATCTAGGACCCCATTTTGGGGGTTCTATTTGGTTGGCACAGCCTGGTGTTGATATTGGCAGTGCTACGGGCTGGATTCTGAGAGAAGGTTCTGAAAGCTCCTCCGTGTCTGGCAGATCCAATTGCTGGTGGCTCCAAAGATGGGGCACTGGATGCAGAGATCTGTGGGGATGCAGAGATTCCCCTGCAGTCCCTGGATATCCACGAGGATGCAGAGATCCACCCGCAGCACCTGGAGGAGCCCGTGCTGGAGCAGGGGGATGCCTGAGAGGAGCCTGTGACCCTGTAGACAGAGGGGCACCCACTGGAGCAGCCTGTCCTTGAAGGACCAACCCCGTGGCAGTTTGAGGGGAGCTGTTGTCCATGGGATAGACTCAGGGTGGGGAAGTTTCTGGAGAACTCTTCTGTGGGAGAGACCCCAGAATGCAGCAGCAGAATGACTCCTGTCCCTGAGCAGCAGGAGAAGCCACGTGGGATGAATTGACCACGGCCCCCACTCCCTGTTTCCCTGAACTGCCAGGATAGGAGGTAGAGCTGGAAGGATTGGGAGGAAGGTGTTTTTGAGGGTATTCTTTTACTCCTCGTTATCCTGATCTGACTTTGTTAGGAATCAATTCAACTCATATCTCCAGTTTCAAGCCTGTTTCGCCTGTGATGGTGTTCTTTGATGAGGGATCTCTCCTGATCCATAGGTCAGCTCATTAATCGTTGGTTACATTTCCTCTTCCCTGTGCGGCTGTGGAGGGCAGTGCCTGAGCGGCTTTGGTGAGTGCCTGGCATGGGGCCAGTGTCACCCCACTGCAATGGGACACGTCCTTGTGTGGCCCTGTGCTATGGTGCCACAGTTGCTGCTGCTTTTATCTCCGTTATGATTTTACCTTTTGCACTGAATGCCTGTGAAGTGCCCCCGGTGTCCCTCGTGTTCCCTCGGCGCCGGCAGCCCCGTCCCTTGCCCTGCTCCCCCTCCCGCGTTCCCTCCCGGCTGGCGGAGCCTTGGAGCTGCCGTGGGGGCCGTGGGGCTGCCCCGGGGGCTCCGTCCCGAGCCGGGGCCCCTTCCCAGCGCTCCCAGTCTGCCCATCCAGCCTGGAGCAGCCAGCGAGGGCTTCAGCTGGGACGTCAGAGAGGCTGCTGGGGGGCCCCACCGCACTTGGGTTTGGTTTGTTCCTCCCAACATGGGGAAAAAAGAGTCTGGGAGTTTTCTGCCAGAAATCTCTCCCCTCCTCCACTCAGCTGAAAGGGTTTGGGGCGGTTTTCCCTTTTTGGGGGAAATCAAAGCGATGCTCGTAATTAGGGGTAGGAGAAGTGAGGCTTCAGGGCTTCCCGCTGAGTGGGAGGCACCCAGCACGCAGGGCTGGGCCAGGCGGTCCGGGAGGTGCGGAGAACTTTGTTTGTGTTTTGAGCTCAATCCCGGCTGGGGCCCGGGCGCGTCCCAGGGCGGTTCCTGATCTGCGGCTTTGCCCTCAGACAGCCCGGGGGCGGGGCCTGAGAGGCTGTGCCGTGTGCAGAGCCCGCCACTCGCCGCGATTGGCTGGTTCTGCCGTCACTCCTGGCTCTCGCTGCGCGCTGATTGGTCAGAGCAGAGCGGGGAGAAGCGCGGCCCCGGTGCCGGCCCTGGCGGCCACAGAGGCGCCATTATCGGAGCGTCTGTGCAGGAGCGGCGGCAGCGGCCGGAGCCCGGGGAGGCGGCGGCGGAGCTCGGAGGCGGCCCCGGCGCAGGTGGGAGCCGCGCTGGGTTGTGCCGGGGCTCGGGGCTGGCTGCGGGCGGAGGGGGCGGCAGGGGGCTCTGGCTGTGGCTGGGTTGTGCCGTGTCCGCGCCGTGTTCCCCATGCCCTGAGGGCGCTGCGGGAGCGGCTGCCCGCGGTCTCCTTCCCGCGGGTGCCTGGGCTAATAGATAATCTGATACCATCATAAATGTGAAATGTCGCGTTCCTCGTTTGAGTGGATTGAGTGGTTGTTATTTCAAAGACAGCTTGTAATCTAATTATGCAATTCGAATTATAAATGCCTTCTCTGGCTCCTGATATGAATTTGTTCGGGTTCCCAGGAGCTGGTCCGTGGTGTTGTAGGATTTGTTCTGGTGGCCGTTCATCTTTTCCCCGTTTTTGAGGCGCTCCCTCCTCCATGGGGTGTGTCAATTGACCGCTTTTCTCTGATTAAATGGTATATTTTGATTTCCAGCTGATTTCGGTGAACTTGCGGTAGCTAAAAACACCCAGAGGTCTGATACACCCTGTATAACATAGACAATGCCAGCACATGTTAGAGTGGGTAGAAGGATGATTCCCCCACACCCACACATTTTTTACGTAAAGTTTTCATAACATTCTCCGTTTGATGTTTTCCTTAGCAATTTAACCCATTTCTGTTGCAGAGTCAGAGATCCTCACTCTGACCTCTGCCTTTAGCTATGCAAATTCTGTCTTTGTAAGCAGGCAGAGCTTGGGCTGAGGGACAGAGGGAATCAGCCCAATTCCTGCCTCAGGCAAGAAGCCCCTGGTGCATTGTCCACACTTTTCCCCAGCAGTGTTAATTTGCATTTCTAAAGCTCCTCTTCCAGAGCAGCCATGGAATGACTCACCTGTGCCCCCTCCCAACAATCTGCTTTTCTTTTCTTGCCTTTTTCTTTTTTTTAACAATATTTTATTAGCTGTTTTCGAGTTAAAGTGTCACCTTTAAAGCACTTCTGGTTTTCCAAAATGGAACCCAAAGGTGAACTTTAAAAAACCCACATACCAATATTTTGTGATCACTAAGAGC
Source organism: Phylloscopus whistleri (assembly GCA_017589585.1). Taxonomy (NCBI): domain Eukaryota; kingdom Metazoa; phylum Chordata; class Aves; order Passeriformes; family Phylloscopidae; genus Phylloscopus; species Phylloscopus whistleri. The sequence goes on from JADMLD010001110.1 coordinate 26,435, forward strand.
CACATAAACATACACAGAAACATTCCAAAGCAACCAAGTTTTTTTTCTTCTTCTTCTAGGACTAAGAATTGATTCCAACACTCCTGGCTCCAACCTCACAACGTCAAAGTAGGTGTATTACAAAAAAAAATATTTTAATGGTGTCATCTTGTCACAGAAACTGTGGGAAAAACAAAAATGCCCCAGCAATATCTTTAGTGTTAGAGTCAAGGCATTACTTGATTCTGGCCAGGATGGGCAATAGAAATCATTTCATCCACACATAGCCCGGTGTGCAGAGAAAATCATTCCATGACATGGGAGTTTTACTGGATTTTTACTAAACTTTTTACAGTCTGAACCCATAGAAATCCATTGGTTTGATGTTCATTGCTTCCAAGTTGCTGAGGTCTCAGTATTTCATTTCCTGTTGGACCCGGATTTCTTTGCCTCTGATGTTAATTAGGTCTGTACTCCTGGGTTTCCTTATCAGCTTCTTCCAGACCAGGTGTCTGCAGCTCTTCCAGGGGCAGTGTCTGGGGTGGGTGTTGGTTGCTGGTTGCTGATGGTCGTTGATGTTTTGTTGATGGTCGTTCTCTCTGTGGGGATCTTTTGGGTCTTCCCAGTCTGGTGAGATGTTAAACTCATCTCTGTTGAGTGGTGTAACATCCCTTAAAATAAAACCTTTAAAATTCCTTTCCCCAGGGCAAAGGCAAACCCAGCCTGAGTGGAGGAGTAAAATAAAAAGCAATTTTAAAGTCGGTCTAATTTCCAACCATCTAACCCCACCCAGCCATTTCAGTGTGTGAGTCTGCCTGAGCCCCAGAGTGGAATTCTCCTGTTGTCTCCCCAGCCCCTGTGGCGAGTGCAGGCACAGAAAGCACTGAAGCTGCAGCAGTGGCAGCAAGGATTGGCCCGCAGTGCCTGGAGATGCCCAGGGAGGGTGCCCAGGCAGAGCATTCCAGCAGAGGATCTGTGGGCAGGCACAGGGGCTTTCCCCGGGGCTGTGGAGCCCTGGCTGCTGCTCCCTTGCCTTCAGTGCAGGGGCAGTCGCAGCCTGTTTGACATTCACAGGCAATTCCAGTTCCTTTGCTGAGCCTGGAAGAGCCATGGCTGGGGCATGAATCATTTTGGGGTTTTATTTTGTCCAGCTTTGTTCTCTTTCTCGTGTCCATACCATAACACTGAGGCTGTCTGGGGTTACAAAGTCACACAATGTTCTGGCTGCAGCAGAGGATCCTCAGTCCAGGTCCTGCAAATTCCTATTAATCCTCAGAATATTCACAGATCCTTTTTAGTCCTGGAAAAGCTTACTTCTGAGATTCTTTGCACCCTCTCTGGGTCAATACACCACAAACCTTCAGTCAAAATATGTCCAAAATATTTTACCTTTTTCTCCACCATTTGCAGGTTTGTTTTTTTGGTTTTTTTTCAAATACTTCAAGATGCTTTTTAGCCTGAAAACTGAGCCATTTCACAGAGGCTTCTTCTACCACTTCTTGTCCTGCTGACTGGAGCTGGAGTCATCCACATCCTGCATTAACCCAGTCCCCGGGGGTGAGGTAAATTCTTTGGATGTTTTCTGCCAGGCTTGCCCCAATAAGGCTGGTGCTTCCCTGCATCCCTGCAGCAGGACCCTCCATGTCTTTCCCATTTTCCCTTCTTCCTCTTGTTCCCACTCCAAGGCCAAACCCTGTTCACCATCCTGTGTGAGTGGGCATCCCCAGAAAGCATCTTTTCCATCAAGGACTGAATGGGAGCAGTGTGAGGAGGGAACCTGGTTCCAGATGGTGTCAGGATGTGAGACTGTGGGGTGCCTGGGTTTCAGAATCTCGTTTATTGTTCTTAGGTCCTGCACCATTCTGTGGATTCCATCTGATTTCTTGCCTGGCAGCATAGGAGCATTACAGGGAGAGCCCCCTGGCTCCAAAAGCCCTGCCTTTCCCAGGGGCTCAATTCCAGGCTGTGAGCCCTTCCTTCCCTCCCTTGGAATGGGGTATTGCTTTTAGACCCCACTTGTCCTGGTTGCTTCAGAGGAATTTGGAGAGGCTGGGGATCTGATTTTCCCCATTTCCCTGGGGCTGCCCACACTTCTGGGTTCACTTCAGCACAGGCCTTCCCAGACATTTGACACAAAGGTACAGGAGAACCAGCCTGTGTATCACCTTTGACAATATTAATTTGTATTCCCAATTTAGCCATCAAATCCCTTCCCAATAAATAACAATCATATTTAGGGGCAAATGAAAATTCCTGCATTTCAAACCCATCCCCATATCCCCAATAGAGGTTGAATGAAGCACAGCTGCTCATCATTCCCACTTATCACCTGAATAATCCAAGACATTTTTGGCATTTTCCCCCCTTAGGTCTGAGATTGCGAGTGGATGGAGAGGCCCCTGTGTCTGTGAGGAAAGGCCTCCTGTCGATGCAGAGCCACCCTGAATGTTCTCAAGGGCTCCAGTGTGGTGGGTCCCTGGTCTGATGGGAGCTCTGCCACCCCTCCCAATCCATGTCCATGCAGGGGTGGACTTGCTCTTGGTGAGGGTGTTGACCTCCTTGTTTTCCTCTCCTGGAAACCGGGGATACAAAGGATCTGGATCAGCTGGCAAATTCTGAGCTTTGCACCCTGCTGAGGAACGTCCCAGTCCTCAGTATTTTTCTCTTCCTCCTCTTTTCCATCATCCTTTTTCTTACCACAGCGATTCCTGCTGCTGCTTCTTGCCTCAACCATATTCCTGCACACTCCCCTTCACCCTTTCCCTTCCCAGCACACCCACACCATCCATCCCCTGTTGTCTAAATCCCTTCTTGACTTCCCTAATTGGCCCCCTGGGTGTCCATGTCCTTAATTACCTCTGGGAGAATGTGCAAACTGCCTCAACATTCTCCCAAGGGACACTTGGTGGGACACAGACACGGAGAGTGACATGGGGACACATGGACATGGAGGGGGACGTGGCCATTCATGAGGACACAGGGGGACACGGGCTCAGATGGAGATGTGGGGGACAATGACAGGGATGGAAAAATGGTGGGGAGACAGCCGTGGGTGAGATATTTTGGGATCATCATCCCTTTTGCTGGGACCCCTTCCTGGCTTTCCCTTTTCCACCCTGCATGGGTGCCCTGCCATGGTTACTCCCTGGAGATCCCAGTGCCCTCACTGATGAGATTTTCAGTGCTCTCTCCCTGCTGACTCTTCACAGCCCCCCCTGATCTGTCACTCGTCTGTCTCCTGGACACTCTCGGGTCCCCAGTCAATCCCCGGTGCCGCCGCCACCCAAGGGAGCCGATCACCCAAACTGGGTGAGGCACCTTCAGCTCCACTCACTGCCTGCCGCCCCGGGCAGTGGAAGGAATTCCTGACCAGCCCCAGGGTGTGTGGAAAAATTCCCATCACCAGAGGTTTGTGTCCACAGAGAAGGCAGAGGAGTCCTGTACAAGTCATTTCATTCACAAAAAAGGGAGAGGCCATGGGACATTTCCCACGGGGTCTCTCCAGTTGTTGGAGGATGCAGCCTCCTTTTCATCTTAATTTTCCTGGCATCATCTCCCTCTCCCTTTCCCCACTGGCTGAAGTACTTGAGAGGTACAGACTTCCCAATGCACCTCTCACATACCCCCCTTAATATGCACCCCACTTCTGTCTAGGTAGGGATATTCACAGCTCTGTTCAGTCTTTGTTCTTCTTCTCCAAGTTCATGAATTGAGCAGGACCTTGGCTGAGCAGCAGTCTGTGTGGTCAGTGAATAACATTTTCTGGAACTGAGGGCTTTTTCTGTCCCTTCCTTCTGTCCAAGTGCCTGGCCCTATCTCCAAGCAGATTCCCAGCATCTGTTTGTAAAGACACTTTCCTCTTCTTCCGTCCCTGGGGGTCCCCCGTTTGCGGGACATCCTTATGATTCAGAAGAGGTTTTGGCTGAATATTTGGTGAGTTTTTGATCTGATGCCTTGATGTTTGGAGGACATTTTTGGGCTGAATCTTGGTGTTTTGGAGGTTCTTACAGACACAAGGTGCCCAATGACTTCCTGAGAGGAGCTTGGGCAAGGAGGAACCCCCAGCCAAAGGTGCTCTCATCTTGTTTTTTTCCCCAAACCAGGATTTGTCATTCCCAAGGAGTGTCCGGATTGAGGAGGAGGAAAAGCCCCGGAGCTCCCGCAGGAGGAGGGGCTGCAAATCCAGTCCAGGGAGCTGCGAGGAGGAAAGACCCCCCTGTGCCAGGAGGGCGGCCGGAGATCCAGCCGGAGCTCAGAGCTGGAGGAGAAGCCTGATGGAGGGGAGAAGCCCCACAAGTGCTTGGAATGTGGGAAGGGTTTCAGCCAGAGGTCCAACCTGATCCGGCACCAGGTGATCCACACTGGGGAACGGCCCTATGAGTGTGGGGAATGTGGGAAGGGTTTCAGCCGGAAGGAGCACCTGATCCAACAGCAGAGGATCCACACTGGGGAAAAGCCGTACGCGTGTGTGGAATGTGTGGGATGAGCTTCAGCCGGAAGGGCAGTCTTACACAACACCAGATGATCCACACTGGGGAAAAGCCCTACAAGTGTGGGGAATGTGGGAAGAGCTTCAGAGGAAGCTACGAACTGATCCAGCACCAGGTGATCCATGCTGGGGAAGGGCTCTACACCTGCTTGGAATGTGGGAGGACCTTTGGATGCAGCTCCGACCTGAGAAACCACCAGCGCATCCACACCGGGGAGAGGCTCTACGAGTGTCCTGAGTGTGGGAAGAGCTTCTCACACAGCTCAGTCTTGACCAGACACCAACGGAGGCACCACTGAAGGAAGCCCTGGGAGTGCCCTGAGAGCAGGAAGAGCTTCGTGCACTGCTCCAGCTCCATCTCCCTTGGGAGGATCGGCGTTGGATGATCCCCAGTGACCCCCTTGGGCAGAGCCCTGGTGATCCGTGGTCCTGGTGATCCGTGTTGAGAAGATACCTGGCTGGGGGGGCTCCACATCTTCCTTTCTCCCCATGGGCACCTGGATGAACGCAGGGGCGGGGACATCCATTGGGATACAGACGGACACTGGGAATTCCTTGGGCAGAGCAGATTTGTTGATTTCAACCCCAGAAAATCTTTTGTGTTCAATCCTATCTTCTGGTGGCCTCAAGGAATACTGGATGGTCTTGAAGGTCCTTTCCAACTTCAGGGATTCCACAATTTTGATTTCCTATTGCACGAGGATGTCTTCTGCAGCTAAATGGTTATGAACTGAGGCAAAGATCAAGATTTTGGAGACAGTGGGGTGGAAACCCCTCCAAAAAAGCTTCTTCCCTCTCACCCAAGCACATGGATCCTCAGCTGGCACGGACACAGAAATCCTTTTCTTTTGCCCTTGATTTGCTTTTCATTTCTCTTCATCCTTTTAAAAAAATCTGACACTGGGGTAAAAATAAGGACACTGAACTAAGACCTGGGTGAGGACATGGGGGGATATAGACATGGAGAGTGACGTGGGGACACCTGGACATGGAGTGGGATGTGGCCATTCCTGGGGACACAGGAGGACACGGGCTCAGATGGAGATGTGGGGGACAATGACAGGGATGGAAACATGGTGGGGAGACAGCCATGGGTGAGGCCATGGTGGGACATGGCCAGTGACATGTGGGGACATGGCCATGGCCGGTGCCATGGGGGGAACTTGCAGGGGCTGTGGGGGATGATGGGTGTGAGGGAGTTGAGGGTTCCTGCGAGGGACCTGGGGTTTGCTGAGGGCTTTGGGGACCCCAGGCCAAGCGGCTCCTGCAGCGCTGGGAGACCCTGGCGGAGGTTCTGGGGCAGCTGCTCAAGGAGCCCCTGACCTGGAGCCCCAGCTGGGCATTGGGCTCCTGGAAGGGAATGAACGTCCTTGTCCCCAGGAGGGAAATCCCAGCAGCCGCAGGGTGTTGGGGGCAGCTGAGAGGCCACAGCTGGGAGGGGAAAGCCAGACAGAGCTGTCCCTGTCTGAAACTGCCCCCCGAAAATCCCCAAACCCATGGATTCTTTGCAGAAAACAGCTGCCAGGAGGTGCCTCAATTAAGGGGAAGGCAGGAGTGGACCCCCGGACTGAGCAGGAGTGGCCTGCAACACCCCCAAACCCAAGGACTGGTGTCTTGGCTTATGCAACCAAAACTATATTTTATATTTCATGTGTCGAAAGCAGCTGGGGAGGTGTTTATCTGTTGTTGTGGTGTATTTTATTGTGTTTCCGATTGCAGCTCAGTTTTAATGGTCAGTTTTATACACCACCCATATTTTGCATTGTTACCGTATATTTTATCCCTAATGGATTGTTCCTTTCCCCCTGTATTGTTGGTTCTGCCCTGATTGTCTATCTTCCCTCGACCTGCCCTTCCCTCCTCCTACAGAATTGTCAATCCTTCCCTAACCATGCCCCTTCTTCCAGACCCTTCCCTGTCAATCCCCCAACCTTCGACGCCCCAGTGGTTGGTTTAAACTGCTCCCTCCCCTTGTGTTCTTTCATTGGTCTGTGCATTGTACTCCCCGCCTTATGTTCCTCCCCCATGTCACCCTTATTGGTTGGAAATTGTATCCTCTCCCAAGACCTCCCCCACTTAGAAGCCCCTGCAAGCCCAGGTTCTGTGCCTTTTTCTGTCCCTGACCCTCAGGGGAATAAACACCTTTGGAAATCACACAGAACGCCTCTCCCTGTTCCTTGTCCCTGCCCTCGGTGCGTGCCACCTGTGCTATAGAGCAACTGTGCCCTACAGCTGCACCTCGGATTGCCTGGCTTTCTGGGGGCAGCCCACTCCTGGCGCCGGTGCCGGGAGCTGGCTGGGCTGAAGAACACCAGCATTGCATCAAATGGGCACAGGGATGGGGACACTGGGAACCCTTGCAGTGGCTGTGTGAGTCCTTTGGTGCACCAGTGCCCCTGGGTGATTACTCCACTTTTTGGTTGGTGGTACTCCCGGGGGGAGGCGGCAACCCTCTTGCACCTAAGAGGATCGCTTCCAGGCAGGGGACCTTCCCTGTGGCTTTCTGTTTCCCGAGACCAACAGAGTGGTGAGTACCACGTCGGACTGGGACTGACCGGGTCAGGGGCTCACAAATGAGAAGAGGGGGTTGATATTTAAGTGTCAAGCGGTTTGAGTCCCCTAAGGACTGGTTTTGAGTTAAGTTTCAAGCTATAGTACAGAGTTTTAACCGCAAGTGTGGAAAGAAGGAGAGTGGGCAAAGTGTGTGTGTGGCCCAGGTAGAGAGTGGGTTGAGGGTGGTCTTGGGACCCTTTTCTTTTAGGTTTTTTATTTTGCCACGGGGAGGGTGGACAATTGTGTTGGTGGGATGGGTGCTGATCTGTCAACACGACAAAGGGACATCTTTTTCCAAGTTGTGTGTACCCTTGAGGGTGGGGGGGAAATAGTAAAGTTTTCAAAGGGATTGTTAAATGGATTTGTTAAATGGCTGCTTCTCCATTTTTCCCCAAATGTCTCCTGATTTCAAAACAAGGGAAAGAGGAGGAACAGTCAAACTTGTTTTTCCCCAGTTGATACCCAAGTCCCTCATTCTCCATTCCTCAGTCCTAAACCCTTTCTCCCTAGGCTGGGAGGACTGTGTAGAACAACCCATGAAGCACAGGGCAGCCGGCAATGCTTTGGTCTCCCTGGCTCCCCGCAGCCCCCTCGGCACCTTAGCCCTGGCAGCAAGGCGCCGGCTGTCAGGGACTCTTTGCTGATCCCTCAATCCACTCCCTCTTTCCCAGTTAATAATCCCCAAGATGCCTTCCAAAGTTGTTTGTTCCCCTTTCTGGTTGAAATCATTATTTATTGCATTCAAATTCCCTTAAGTTTGTATTAAGAGCATGTTCGTTTGATCATATGTGCTTTCCTTGTAATCAGTTAGTATTTTTGTTTTACTCTACATTACTCTTTTGGAGTTTGTTCCTGTAATTCAATTAGTTTAAGGTATTTATCATCTGTGAATTTTAAATAATCTTATCCGTCATATGAGTTATGTCTTTTTAAAGGCAGGAACAACCCCCATCAAATTGGTGCCAGGCGCAGTGGCAGTGGCCTGTAGTCCCAGCTGCCAGGGAGGCTGAGCTTGACAGAACACTTGAGCCCCAGGAGTTCTGGGCTACCATGTGCTGTGCCGAGTGGGCATCCAAGTTAAGGACACCATCATGCCAGCCAAAACACTGTTCCTGGACATCGGGCAGAACAGAATAAAAGAACAAGTCCAAAGTACTTTCTGAAACTTTTGGCTGAAGTTGTCTGCTATCTTAAGTGCTGTTAGAGTTCTTCTATAAGTTGCTTCAGTTTTGTCAGTTGTTTTCCCTTAAATTTGTTTTCCTGAACTACCCCCTTCTTCACCCTTCCCCTCTCCCGCTCCTTCATTGGGCTCCTTCCCTGTGACGTGCCCCACCTCTACGTCGGGTATCACTCTGTCTTGGTTTGACAAGACAGGTGTCTGCCAGGGAAACTGGGGTTTCCCTTAGAATAGAGAATGCAAACCCCCCACCCCTGCCAAATTATAAATTTTCAATTAAGGGCTCTCAGGCAAAGATTTGGGAATAGGAATAACAGTTCTTTACTAGGAATATCAATAATACAAATGTGGTAGGAAACAAAACTACCCCACCAAACCAGCAAACAAACAACAACAATTTGGGAAAGCCCTGATAGAATCAGAGCTGCCACCTGGCACCCTGTTAGTCAGGGTGTTGGAAGCAGTCCAGAAGTGAGTCCTCCTGGGGTGGTAGACGTGGCTCTGTTGGAGCAGGGACGATCCTGTAGCCAAAAAGGGTCTAGGAGTGAGGAGGAGGAGTCCAGGGGTGATGAGGAGGGGTCCAGGGGTGAGGTGATGGTGAGATGGGGTCCGGCGATGATGAGATGGGGTCTGGCTAAGATGAGATGGGGTGCCGTCTTCCTCCCAGGAATCGGGGTGAAGCAAGTGAAATCTGTCCCCGGCCGGCTCAGTTTTCCCGGCAGCAATTGTAGACTCCCCCCACTGGGTGGGGCATCCCACAATAGGACCATGCATGCAAATGGGGCTTCTGGGGCTCTGGGGGGAGCGGGTATAGTCCGGGGGTATAGTCTGTTGATGGCCCATTACCCAAAAGGCACCCGCCCCTCCCCCCCATCCCCCTCCTTCCAAAGTTACAAGAAATAAAGAACAATTCCCCAACTGCTTTCAGCAGATGAAAATAGAATACACATTTTTGATTCCATAACCCAGGACATTATCCACCCCTTATTCTATTATCATCTGCATCATACCTAAAGCAATGAACTACTAGCAGAATGAACCCCTACACTCAGTTCTTACTTAGGATTAGGTTTTCCTGGGGTACACAACTGGTTTTTCCATCTTTCTGCATTACCCACCAAGTGTAACCAGGTCCTTGAGCAAAAACAATCCCACGGATGGGTTCGCCTTTGCCTGAGGTGGGGTTAATCCAGACAGTCTTTCCTAAAATACCTCTCATGTGTACCACAGGGACTTTATCTCCATCTACTGTGTGCAAAGGGGTAGACTGGGCAGGACCAGCTCGATTGATGGAGCCTCGGGTGTTGACCATCCAGGTGGCTTTTGCTAAGTTCACTTCCCAGTTCTTAAAGGTCCCTCTGCCAAGTGCCTTCAGAGTGGTCTTAAGTAGTCCATTGCACCGTTCCACTTTCCCGGCAGCTGGTGCATGATAAGGGATGTGATAGATCCATTCAATGCCGTGTTCTTTAGCCCAGGTGTTTATAAGGCTGTTCTTGAAATGGGTCCCGTTGTCTGACTCGATTCTCTCAGGGGTGCCGTGTCTCCACAGGACTTGTCTTTCAAGGCCCAGGATGGTGTTCCGGGCGGTGGCATGAGGCACAGGATAGGTCTCCAGCCACCCAGTGGTGGCTTCCACCATGGTCAGCACATAGCGCTTGCCTTGGCGGGTTTGGGGCAGGGTGATGTAATCAATCTGCCAGGCCTCCCCATACTTATATTTGGACCACCGTCCACCATACCAGAGGGGCTTCACCCGCTTGGCCTGCTTGATGGCAGCACACGTCTCACAGTCATGGATAACCTGAGAGATACTGTCCATGGTTAGATCCACCCCTCGGTCTCGTGCCCACTTATAGGTGGCATCTCTGCCCTGATGACCTGAGGCATCATGGGCCCACCGAGCTAGAAACAACTCTCCCTTATGTTGCCAATCCAAGTCTATCTTAGACACTTCTATCTTCGTGGCCTGATCTACCTGTTCGTTGTTCCGGTGCTCCTCATTAGCCCGACTCTTGGGAACATGGGCATCCACATGACGGACTTTCACAGGTAGTTTCCCTACTCTGGTGGCGATGTCCTTCCACTCATCAGCAGCCCAGATTGGTTTTCCCCTACGCTGCCAGCTGACCTTTTTCCACCTTTCCAGCCAGCCCCACAGAGCATTAGCTACCATCCACGAATCGGTGTAGAGGTAGAGCTTTGGCCACTTCTCTCTTTCAGCAATGTCCAGGGCCAATTGAACAGCTTTGAGTTCAGCAAGCTGGCTTGACCCACCTTCTCCTTCAGTGGCTTGTGCAACCTGTCTTGTGGGGCTCCACACAGCTGCTTTCCACTTCCGGTTCATCCCTACGATGCGACAGGAACCGTCAGTGAAAAGAGCGTAGCGTGCTTCTTCTGCTGGCAGTTGGTTATATGGTGGAGCTTCTTCAGCCCGGGTTACCTGCTCTTGCTCTTCTTCCTCGGTGAGACTGAAGTTCTCAGCTTCCGGCCAGTTGGTGATCACTTCCAGAATCCCAGGGCGATTCGGGTTTCCAATACGGGCGCGCTGAGTGATGAGGGCAATCCATTTGCTCCAGGTGGCATCGGTGGCGTGATGGGTGGAGGGAACCTTTCCTTTAAACATCCACCCCAGCACTGGTAGTCGGGGTGCCAGGAGGAGTTGTGCTTCAGTGCCAATCACCTCTGAGGCGGCTTGAACTCCTTCATAGGCAGCCAAGATCTCCTTCTCCGTGGGAGTGTAATTGGCTTCAGACCCTCTGTAGCTTCGGCTCCAGAATCCCAGTGGTCGGCCTCGAGTCTCACCAGGCACCTTCTGCCAAAGGCTCCAGGACAGACCATGGCTCCCAGCTGCGGAGTAAAGCACATTCTTTACCTCTGGTCCCGTCCTGACTGGGCCAAGGGCCACCGCATGAGCGATTTCCTGCTTGATCTGGGCAAAGGCGTGTTGCTGTTCTGGGCCCCAGTGGAAATCATTCTTTTTGCGGGTAACCAGGTACAGAGGGCTCACAATCTGACTGTACTCAGGGATGTGCATCCTCCAGAAACCTATGGCACCTAGGAAAGCTTGTGTTTCCTTCTTGCTGGTCGGTGGAGACATCGCGGTGATCTTATTAATGACCTCTGTGGGGATCTGACGCCGTCCATCTTGCCACTTCACTCCCAGGAACTGGATCTCTCGGGCAGGTCCCTTGACTTTACTCTTCTTAATGGCAAAGCCAGCTTCCAGGAGAATCTGGATGATCTTTTCTCCTTTCTCGAAAACTTCCACTGCCGTGTTTCCCCACACAATGATGTCATCGATGTACTGTAGATGTTCCGGAGCCTCACCCTTCTCCAGTGCAGCCTGGATCAGTCCATGGCAGATGGTGGGACTGTGCTTCCACCCCTGGGGCAGTCGGTTCCAGGTGTACTGCACGCCCCTCCAGGTGAAAGCAAACTGGGGCCTGCACTCTGCTGCCAAAGGAATGGAGAAGAAGGCATTGGCAATGTCAATAGTGTCATACCACTTTGCTGCCTTGGACTCCAGCTCATACTGGAGCTCCAGCATGTCCGGCACGGCAGCGCTCAGTGGTGGAGTCACTTCATTCAATGCACGATAGTCCACAGTCAATCTCCATTCCCCTTCAGACTTACGCACAGGCCAAATGGGACTGTTGAAGGGTGAGTGGGTTTTGCTGACCACCCCTTGGCTCTCCAGTTTACGAATCATCTCATGGATCGGAGCCACAGAGTCTCTGTCAGTACGGTATTGCCGACGGTGCACTGTTGCTGTGGCGATTGGCACCTGTTGTTCTTCAACTCTCAGCAGTCCCACAGCAGAGGGGTCGTCGGAGAGACCAGGCAGGGTATTTAGTTGTCTGATGTCTTCCGTCTCTACAGCAGCTACTCCAAAAGCCCAACGATATCCTTTTGGGTCTTTGAAATGTCCATTTTTGAGATAGTCTATGCCAAGGATGCACGGGGCCTCTGGACCAGTCACAATGGGGTGTTTCTGCCACCCATTCCCAGTCAAACTCACTTCGGCCTCCAATACAGTCAGTTGCTGGGACCCCCCTGTCACTCCAGAAATAGAGATGGGTTCTGCTCCCACATACCCCGACGGCATCAGGGTACATTGGGAGCCAGTGTCAACCAAAGCCGTGTATTTCTGTGGGTCAGATGTGCCAGGCCATCGGATCCACACAGTCCAATAGATCCGATTGTCCCTCTCCTCTACCTGGCTAGAGGCAGGGCCCCTCTAGCACTGGTTATTCCCTCCCTGAGCATACATACTAGAGGTTCCAGCATCCTGACTACTGACAGCCTGGGCATAGGAGGTTGAGGATACTTTCATTTTAGTGGCACCCCCTTGGTGAGTGTTCCTCTCCTTGAGCTCACGCACCCGTGCTGCCAGGACATAGGTGGGTTTCCCATCCCACACTCCCATGTCTTCCCCATGGTCACGCAGGTAAAACCACAGGTCAGCTCTCGGGGTGTACCCTCTCTCTCTGGCTGGGGGTCGTTGGGCTCTGACTCTGGGGCCTGTGACTCGTACCGGTGCCACATTGGAACTGCTCTTCCTCATCTCCTCCCTCACCTCCCTCATTTCCTCTTTGAGCTCTTTCACCACAGCAGAGATATGAGCCTGCAGCGGGCCATTGATCATGCTCTCATAATTCCTAAGCTTATTGGCAACAGCCCCCACTGTCACTCGGTTGTCCTCAGCATTAATGGTTGCAATAAATGTAGTATACTGAGATGGCCCCAGATTTGCCAGGTTCCATAACATCTGCGCTGTGCATCTAACCTTGTCAGGATCATTATCATGCTGTCCACTCCTCCCAAAAAGTACCTCTAGTACTGCCACTTCCCTCAGCTGTTGGATTCCTTCCTCCAGAGTTTTCCAGCGCATTCTATGGTGGTGCTCCTGCATTCTTTCTCTGTGGACAAATCTTTCTCTCACACTCGTTAAAAGCCGCTGCCAGAGGGACAGAGGTCCAGGCTCCCTTACAAATACCTGATTTATACCTGAGTCCTGGGTCAAGGGTCCCAAATTCCTGGCCTCCCCACCATCTAGTTGGACACCTGTGCCCATAAGATCCCAAACCCGAAGTAGCCAGGCAGTGTAAGCCTCACGTCCCCGCCGTACAATATCTTTTTGCAAATTACGGAGACTTTCATATGACAGGGTCTCAGTGATGATCTGAACATGTGATTCCCTTGTGTCTTGTGAGGGCCCTCCCTTCTTATCTTTACTCTCTGGGTTTGCTGTTTTCACTTTAGATTTCCTTGTTTCCACAGGGGCAACTGCTGCTGGCTGTGGGACAGGGGTGGGCTCTTGGGCAGCATCATTATTCTTTGGGGTAGTTATCAGAGTGCTTACCCAGGCCAGTCTCCCTTTATCTCTGAATACCAAATAGAATAGGCCTATAAGCAGCACCAACCACTGTATGACGTCATTAGCATTCAGAGGGAAATTTAACCCTTGAAAAGCTGGTGGAGTAGACCCAAAAAACTGAGTGAAGGATTGGGAGAAAATTTCCCCAGGTGCCATTTCCTCACAATATGTACCATTATTAAAGTAACCCCAGAAACACAGAGTTAGTCTATGATAGCCCTGAATCCATGTGCCTGCTTTCCAAAGGAAGTTAAAAATCCACGAATTCCTCACCTTATTAACCCACAAAATAAACTGGATGCCAGCCACAGTAGCCTTGGTTATAGGGCCCATGTTTAGATAAGGGCCAGCAAATGGCAGAAATACAGCCACAACCACGTGCCAGCCAAACCAGGGAAAGCTGGACCACATGATTTTGAGCAGTAGACTTCTATCTAGTACACAAGAACTGTTATTCCTCTGTCTCAATGCCCTTGTATCCCACACTTGGGCGCCAAAATCTGTCTTGGTTTGACAAGACAGGTGTCTGCCAGGGAAACTGGGGTTTCCCTTAGAATAGAGAATGCAAACCCCCCACCCCTGCCAAATTATAAATTTTCAATTAAGGGCTCTCAGGCAAAGATTTGGGAATAGGAATAACAGTTCTTTACTAGGAATATCAATAATACAAATGTGGTAGGAAACAAAACTACCCCACCAAACCAGCAAACAAACAACAACAATTTGGGAAAGCCCTGATAGAATCAGAGCTGCCACCTGGCACCCTGTTAGTCAGGGTGTTGGAAGCAGTCCAGAAGTGAGTCCTCCTGGGGTGGTAGACGTGGCTCTGTTGGAGCAGGGACGATCCTGTAGCCAAAAAGGGTCTAGGAGTGAGGAGGAGGAGTCCAGGGGTGATGAGGAGGGGTCCAGGGGTGAGGTGATGGTGAGATGGGGTCCGGCGATGATGAGATGGGGTCTGGCTAAGATGAGATGGGGTGCCGTCTTCCTCCCAGGAATCGGGGTGAAGCAAGTGAAATCTGTCCCCGGCCGGCTCAGTTTTCCCGGCAGCAATTGTAGACTCCCCCCACTGGGTGGGGCATCCCACAATAGGACCATGCATGCAAATGGGGCTTCTGGGGCTCTGGGGGGAGCGGGTATAGTCCGGGGGTATAGTCTGTTGATGGCCCATTACCCAAAAGGCACCCGCCCCTCCCCCCCGTCCCCCTCCTTCCAAAGTTACAAGAAATAAAGAACAATTCCCCAACTGCTTTCAGCAGATGAAAATAGAATACACATTTTTGATTCCATAACCCAGGACACACTCCTGCATCGGGACCTCCCATTTCTAGAGAAACCTCCCCAGCTATCCATCCAGGTATTCCTTAATAGTGATTACCCTTTATCCCGCACAAGTACTACCCCTATGCTCCCAAACCATTGGTTGTATTACTTTATTCTACCCCCATTCCCTCTGTAATTGAACCTAAGCCCTTCATTAATTTATTTGAATTCCGTAACTCCCACTCTCTCTTTTCTAAACAAAAAAGGGGGAGATGTGGTGTGTTCTTATTGTGTTTCCAATTTCAGCTCAATTTTGATGGTCAGTTTTATACACCACCCATATTTTTGATTGTTATAGTATCTTTTATCCCTAATGGATTGTTCCTTTCCCCCTGTATTTTTGGTGTTGACCTGGTTGTCAGTCTTCCCTAGACCTGTCCTTCCCTCCTCCTACAGAATTGTCAATCCTTCCCTAACCCTGCCCCTTCTTCCAGACCCTTCCCTGTCAATCCCCCAACCTTCGACGCCCCAGTGGTTGGTTTAAACTGTTCCCTCCCCTTGTGTTCTTTCACTGGTCTGTGTATTGTACTCCCCGCCTTATGTTCCTCCACCATGTCACCCTTATTGGTTGGAAATTGTATCATCTCCCAAGACCTCCCCCCTTTGTAAGCCCCTGCAAGCCCAGGTTCTGTGCCTTTTTCTGTCCCTGACCCTCGGGGCAATAAACACCTTTGGAAATCACACAGAAGGCCTCTCCCTGTTCCTTGTCCCTGCCCTCGACGCGTGCCACCTGTGCTATAGAGCAACTGTGCCCTACAGCTGCACCCCGGATTGCCTGGCTTCCTGGGGGCAGCCCACTCCTGGCGCCGGTGCCAGGAGCTGGCTGGGCTGAAGAACACCGGCATCGCATCAAATGGGGACAGGGATGGGGACACTGGGAACAGGGAGAAATGGGGACACCAGGACTGGAATGGAGACACCTGGAACAGTTTGAGGACATCAAGAGCAGGTTGGAGACACCAGGAGGAGGTTGGGGGCTTTACATCCATGTCCAGCTTCATCCCTTAGGATTCATTTCCAACTCCATGTCCATTGTCCAAGGTGTCCCCAGGAGAGGTTTGGCCGTGTCTGGCTCCTGGAGGGGCAGTGGGATGGGAGGAGGGGTCAGGCCAGGCCTCGTTGTCCCCAATGGTCCTTGAGTGTCCCAAAATCAGAGTTTGGGATCTTGGAGGGGTTCCCTGGTTCTGACCATAGCCATGACATGAGCCATGGCTGTGAGATGAGAGTGACCATGAATGACACAACCCTGAGATGACCATAACTGTGACCATGACACAACCACAACCCTGACCCTTATTGCCCCGAGGGTCAGGGACAGAGATCATTTGGACCAAGAGACAACCATGGGTTGGCCATGGCACAACCATGGCCTTGAGTTGACCCTGATGTGATCGTGGCCATGAGATGACCATGAGGTGACAATCCGGAGATGATCGTTACTGTGAGATGACCATGAGCATAAGATGATGGTGATCAGGAAATGACTGTGACCATGAGATGATTGTGACAATGATACTGCCATGGCCATGAAATGATGAAGGCGTTGAGATGACCATGACTGTGACCATGGCACGATCTCAACCAAGAGGTGACCATGAGATGACCACAGTGCACCATGGCTATGTGGTTATCAAGACCATGAGATAGATGATCATGACACAACCATGGCTGTGAGATGATTTTTACCATGAGTTGACCAAAAGATGATCATGAGATGACCATGACCACGTGATGACTGTGACTGTGACCATGCCCATGTGTTGCAGGTTAGGTTTCTTTCCTTTTGTTCCTTCTTACTTACAGAACTTTTTCCCATAGGTTGCTAGGAAACACTAACAACTGGGTACTTGAGGAAACACAAAAAATGATCAAGCTCGGGGGAGGAGGGCATCTGGTTGCACTTATCTTAAAGCTGTGAGTAATCACAGCTTGGGACAGGGATATCCCCTGGTAGCTGTGCTGGGAGAACAACTCCATGGTTTGTCCCACAGGGATATTCTCTTTGCACTGCCAGCTACAAGCACAGACCACTCGGGCAAGTCCGGGCTTGTCCCAAGGCTCCAGGCAGCGTCGGACCCAGAGTGCTGCAGCAAGCTGTGGCAGGATAAATCCTGTGTGACCCTCTCAGAAAGGCAAGACGATCAGTGAAGATAGCAGACCAGATCCGCGTGGAAGTTTCATCCAGAGGTTTATTCCAGTCCCTGCAGGTCTTTTGAACAGTGTGACTTCCAGGGCAGAAGAACGACCATGAGGCTCTCCCCGGGTTTTACCCAGGAGAGGGGGAAGGGGGAAGGACAGTGAACCGACCAATCCGAGAGGGAGGGGGAGTGACCCAAGGGTAGAAGGGCAGCCTAAGGGTCAAATCACCTTTGGGGAGTGGTGGGCCATTTCTCTTCTGGCCAATCCCTTTGACAGCCTCCTTGGAATTTTTCAGGGGTGGCAAGGAGACCCCTTGTATTAAAATCAAACCCCTTTGGATTGGCAAGGTAATTCTATCCGGGGGAGGGAGAAACCCCAAAGCAAACCCACCTTGGAAACCTTGGGGAAATGTTAAAGGCACAATGCAACCAATGCAACATTATCTGGAAGTTTGTCTCCAAGGGGCTGAGATACCACGAGAATTGGGCAGGTAAAAGATGGAGCTGGGGCAGCTGCTGGCTCTCTCTCTCTCTCTTTCTTGGCTTTGGGGGAGGACAATTGGAGCTGCTGCTTGGGGAAGGGAATTCGCTGCTGCTGCTGGAGCCCAGCTCGGTCCTGCTTTCTTCTGCTGTGGGGTGAGCCTTTGCCTGCAAGAGCAGCCACTGATCTGGGACTTATTAACACCCACCTCACTAAAAGAGGGACCTATCCCCTTCTGCTTGAGTGCCTGGGATCTTGAGCTCAACCCTCTCTGCCCTGCCGGGAGCTGGGCTGCTGCTGTCCACCCCTGCTGCTTCTTCAGCACTGCTCCAAGCTTTCGCTGCACCGTAACCCTGCACCCCCTGCCTGCTGGAACATCTTGCTGGCCCAGCTTGCTGCTTTTGAGAGTCCTGCTGGGGCACTGGGATCGGCAGCCCCAGGACTTTGTGAAGCAAAGCCTCTCCTCCATCCCTGCCCGGCCCGGACAAAGCCGCCATCACCGCGCGCTCCCTGAGACCGCGCCACAGCGCCCCCTGCAGCCACGGGGGGATCATCACACCTGCCCTGCCCACTGGGAGCCACCAGCGCCCCTGCCGGCCGTGCCCGGAACTGCACCCCAGGGGAAAGTGCCGCGCTCAGGGAAGCTGTTCCTGGGTTCCTGGTTCTGTTTGTTATTAATGCTGTGGTTGGTGTTGTTTGTTTGCCTGCTTATACACACCAGTAAAGAACTGTGATTCCTGTCCCCAGACCTGTGCCTGAGAGCCCCTGAATTTTCAAAATTATAGTAATTCACAGGAAGGGGGTTTGAATTCTCCGTTCCATGGGAGGCTCCTCCTTCCTGAGCAGACACCTGTCATTTAAACCTAGACACCATGAGATGATCATGACCATGTGATGACCATGACTGTGACCCTGCCCATGAGATCATGACCATGAGAGGACTGTGACCATCAGATGATCATGACAGCTATGAGGTGATCAAGATCATGAGCTGACCATGACACAACCATGGCCATGTGGTCATCATGACCATGAGAGGGCTGTGACCATCAGATGACCATGACACAGCCATGAGCATGAGATTGTGCCCATGAGAGGACCATGACCATGAGCATGAGGTGATTGTGATCAGGAGACGACGATGAAGATGAGATGATGGTGCTCAGGAAATGACCATGACATGACTACAACTGTGGCCATGAGTTGACCACAACATGACCATGAACATGACCATTTAATGACCACAAGCATTTCATGACCATGACCGTGAGGTGATCAAGGTCATGAGGTGTCCATGAGATGAACATGAGGTAACCATGACTTAACCATGCCCATGGGGTCATAAAGACCATGAGATGAGCAAGAGATGTGTAGTGGTTTAGGGCAAATTTGGGAGGAAACCTCCTAAGGGGCCCTCCCTCCCCCAACCGATTCAGGAGTGACCTCCTCAGAGAGAAGTGGAAAGAAAAACTTGTTTACTAAACTGGCAAAGCACTCCCCAGCACAATAAACTGAACAATACTAGATGACAAGAACTTTGTGCCACTCTGGAGAGATGACAAATTAGGAAAGAAGTCCCTCCTGTAGGTGGTTGCTCTGTTCTCAGTCCCTCTGGTGCTGGGAAAAGTTGCTGTGCAGGGCAGATCTTGGTGGGTCCCAGGTGCAAGGTCCCCCTGGAGCCCCCCGGGTCCTCAGTCCAGGGAGGTTTGAACAGTTCCAAAAGAAGGTGAAAAAAAGGGGAAAAAAAAATAAGAGGAAAAAAAGAAAAAAAGAGGAAAAAGAAAACCAAAGCTTCTCTGCCTCAGCAAGCTACACTAACTAACTAAAAAGAAGAGAAAAAGAGAGAGGGAAAAAAACCCCTCTCCATCTCACATCTGTGTGTTGTTGACTCCCACATTCAAGGCCTGACTGGAGGAGGAAGGTTTCTGAAAACAAACTTAAAAAAAACCTTCTCCCCTGCTTTTTAATCTCAGACCCAATATTAAATAAACAGAGTGTAATATCCAGAATAAACCAGACGATTGGGGATACAAACATCATAATATCACCCTAGAACACCCTTGGGCAATAGGAAACCAAAAAAAAAAAATTGTGGAATCTTTGAGGTTGGAAAAGACCTCCAAGACCATCCAGGGTTCCTTGATGCCCCAGAAGATAGGATTGAACATTAAAGATTTTCTGGGGTTGAAAGTCAACAAATCCATTCTCCCCAAGGAATTCCCAATGTTGGTCTGTGTCCCGATGGATGTTCCTGCCCCTGCGTTCATCCAGGTGCCCACGGGGAGACAGGAAAATGTGGAGCCCCGCCAGCCAGGTGTCTTCCCAACATGAATCACCAGGGCTCTGCCCAGCGGGGTCACTGGGGATCATCCAACGCCGATCCTCCCACGGGGGTGGAGCTGGAGCAGCGCACGAAGCTCTTCCCTGCTCTCAGGGCACTCCCAGGGCTTCCCTTAGTGGCGCCTCCGTTGGTGTTTGGTCAAGTGGGAACTCTGTGAGAAGCTCTTCCCACACTCAGGACACTCGTAGGGCCTCTCCCCAGTGTGGATGCGCTGGTGCCTGATGAGGCTGGAGTTGTGCTTGAAGCCCTTCCTGCAGTCAGGGCAGCGGAAGGGCCTCTCCTCTCTGTGAATCCGCTGATGTCTGAGGAGATTGGAGCTGGTGTGAAACCTCTTCTCACACTCGTGACACTCGTAGGACCTCTCCCCGGTGTGGATGCGCTGGTGGTATTTCAGGTGGGAGCTGCATCCAAAGCTCTTCCCACATTCCAAGCAGGTGTAGGGCCCTTCCCCAGTATGGATCACCTGGTGCCAGATCAGGTCCCAGCTTACTCTGAAGCTCTTCCCACATTCCCCACACTCGTAGGGCTTTTCCCCAGTGTGGATCCTCTCGTGTCGCCTAAGACTGCCCTTCTGGCTGAAGCTCATCCCACACTCCCCACACTCATAGGGCCGTTCCCCAGTGTGGATCACCTGGTGCCGGATCAGGTGGGAGCTCTGGCTGAAACCCTTCCCACATTCCCCACACTTGTGGGGCTTCTCCCCTCCATCAGGCTTCTCCTCCAGCTCTGAGCTCCGGCTGGATCTCCGGCCACCCTCGTGGCACAGGGGGGGTCTTTCCTCCTCGCAGCTCCCTGGGCTGTGTTTGCAGCCCCTCCTCCTGCGGGAACTCCGGGGCTTTTCCTCCTCCTCCATCCGGACACTCCTTGGGAATGACAAATCCTGGTTTGGGGAGAAAACAAGAGGAGAGCGCCTTAGGCTGGGGGTTCCTCCTTGCCCAAGTTCATCTCAGGAAATCATTTGGCACCTTGTGTCTGTGAGAACCTCCAAAACATCAAGATTCAGCCCAAAAGTCCTCCAAACATCAAGACACAGATCAAAAACACACCAAATATCCAAAACCTCTTCTAAATCATAAGGATGTCCTGCAAACAGGGGACCCCCAGGGAAGGAAGAAAAGGAAAGTGTCTTTACAAACAGATGCTGGGAATCTGCTTGGAGATAGGGCCAGGCACTTGGACAGAAGGAAGGGACAGAAGAAGCCCTCAGTTCCAGAAAATGTTATTAACTGACCACACAGACTGCTGCTCAGCCAAGGTCCTGCTCAATTCATGAACTTCGAGAAGAAGAACAAAGACTTAACAGAGATGTGAATATCCCTACCTAGACAGAAGTGGGATGCATATTATGGGGGATATGATCAGGAGACAGAACAGGAGCAAGAGATCAGAGGGATCTGTGAAGTCAGCAGGGAGAGAGCACTGAAAATCTTATCAGTGAGATGATGATCCCAAAATATCTCTGAAGGGTCCCTGGGGAGAATATCGAGGCAGTTTGCACATTCTCCCAGAGGTAATTAAGGACATGGACACCCAGGGGGCCAATTAGGGAAGTCAAGAAGGGATTTAGACAACAGGGGATGGATGGTGTTGGTGTGCTGGGAAGGGAAAGGGTGAAGGGGAGTGTGCAGGAATATGGTTGAGGCAAGAAGCAGCAGCAGGAATCGCTGTGGTAAGAAAATGGAGGATGGAAAAGAGGAGGAAGAAAAAAATACTGAGCACTGGGACGTTTCTCAGCAGGGTGTGATGCTCAGAATTTGCCAGCTGATGCAGATCCCTTGTATCCCCGGTTTTCAGGAGAGGACAACAAGGAGGTCAGCACCCTCATGAGGAGAAAGTCCACCCCTGCAGGGACATGGATTGGCAGGGGTGGCAGAGGTCCCATCATACCAGGGACCCACCACACTGGAGCCCTTGAGAACATTCAGGGTGGCTCTGCATCGACAGGAGGCCTTTCCTCACAGACACAGGGGCCTCTCCATCCACTCGCAATCTCAGACCTGAGGGGGGAATATGCCAAAAATGTCTTTGAGTATTCAGGGGATAAGTGGGAAAGATAAGCAGCTGTGTTTTATTCAACCACTATTAGCAGATGTGGGGGATGGGTTTGAAATGCAGGAATTTTCATTTGCCCCTAAATGTGATTGTCATTTACTGGGAAGGGATTTGATGGCTACATTGGGAATGCAAATTAATCTTGTCAAAGGTGATACACAGGCTAGTTCATCTGTACCTTTGTGACAAATGTCTGGCAAGGCCTGGGCTGAAGTGAACCCAGAAGTGTGGGCAGCCCCAGGGAAATTGGGAAAATCAGATCCCCAGCCTCTCCAAATTCCTCTGAAGCAACCAGGACAAGTGGGGTCTAAAAGCAATACCCCATTCCAAGGGAGGGAAGGAAGGGCTCACAGCCTGGTATTGAGCCCCTGGGAAAGGCAGGGCTTTTGGAGCCAGGGGTCTCTCCCTGGAATGCTCCTATGCTGCCAGGCAAGAAACTGGATGGATGGAGACCAGAGGGAAAACAGAATTTTTAATTGTTTAATAACTGACTGACTGGGACTCCTGCCCTGGACTGCCCAGAAAGGAAAAAAGAATTTGAATTGTATGTGGATGTTAAGCAGAGCCATGCCAAAGGAATTCTTGGGCTCAAATGCTGAACCCATTGGCCAGAGAGTGGCCTCATTGTCTGCAGAATTGTGCAGCCACAGCTTGAATGGGAACTGAGGCCTGACAACTGATGGCAGGAGAATCTCCTAAAGTCTGGAACCAAATCAAAGCTTTTGGAACCACAAGAGCCTCTAAAGGGGTGAGCAGTGCTCGGTTATTACAGGATGGAACTTGTTCAGTGGCACATGAGGATTCAGAATTGAGGACAGGGGAAGGGTTTAACCCAGCCTGCTGCTTGAACAGCCTGGACAGGGGGAATGGGAAGAGACCCATGACTGCATTCAAGTGACAGAGCTCCAGACCCAGGCTAGGAGAGATTTAGGAGACATTCCCTGGCCTGAGGGAGAAAATGTGTTTAGGGATGGGTCTTCAAGGGCAGCAGAAGGGAAAAGAGTTACAAGACATGCTATTATTTAGGAAAGGGAATAGGCAAAGCACAGGTTACCACCCACATGGTCAGCTCAACCAGCAGAGCTGTGTGTGCTTGTGAGAGCCTGGGACTGAAATGCCCTGAGCAGGAAGGCTTAAATATCTTCTGCTAACACCATGTCACCTAACAGGGTGGCAAAAGCAACTCTGACTGCTTCAGCAATCACTGGATCACTTATTAAGGTATTTTTAAAGCAAATAATTCCAAGATAAGGGATTGTGGAAGCAATAGTCTCAGATGGGGAACTCATTTCACAGGAAAGATCCTTCAGGGGGTTATGGCAGCTTTAGGAACACAATGGGACCTCCACAACCCCTGGCACCCCCAGAGCTCAGGTCAGGTAGAAAGAATGAGTGGGGAAATAAAGAAACACCTTTGCAAGCTGGTGATAGAAACCAAGATGCCATGGGTACTGCTTTTACTGTTGGCTTTGGCAAGAATAAGAGCCAGACTCAAAGCAGATACTCAATTACTTCCCTTGGAATTGGTGTTTGGAATTCCTTACCCTGGTAATTCTCCACCACATGCAGGGTGCAGATAAGGGATGCATATTTCAAGCAGTCTGTGGCCAGAATCCTGTCTCCTGGGAAATCTCTCCCACTGGAAGCTCGGCTGGCACAGACCCTGCCTTGGGACTTTGCTGCTCACAACATCCAACCAGGACATCGGGTCCTGCCCAAGGAGTGGGAAGAAGCACCACTGGTGGCCAAGTGGCCTGGCCCATCCCAAGTGTCCCTGAGCACAGAAGCAGCCCCAGCACAGCTGAACACGGGGGGACCCCTCACCCTGGGCTCAGGGTCTCTGAAGCCCCCGAGATTTGGACTTCCCGGCTGCAGGAGGAGGAT
Source organism: Phylloscopus whistleri (assembly GCA_017589585.1). Taxonomy (NCBI): domain Eukaryota; kingdom Metazoa; phylum Chordata; class Aves; order Passeriformes; family Phylloscopidae; genus Phylloscopus; species Phylloscopus whistleri. The sequence goes on from JADMLD010001110.1 coordinate 50,226, forward strand.
GGGAGGCTGCGACTGCCCCTGCACTGAAGGCAAGGGAGCAGCAGCCAGGGCTCCACAGCCCCGGGGGAAGCCCCTGTGCCTGCCCACAGATCCTCTGCTGGAATGCTCTGCCTGGGCACCCTCCCTGGGCATCTCCAGGCACTGCGGGCCAATCCTTGCTGCCACTGCTGCAGCTTCAGTGCTTTCTGTGCCTGCACTGCCACAGGGGCTGGGGAGACAACGGGACAATTCCACTCTGGGACTCAGGCAGACTCACACACTGGGCTGGGTGGGATTAGATGGTTGGAAAATAGACCAACTTTAAAATAGTTTTTTATTTTATTTCTCCACTCAGGCTGGGTTTGCCTTTGCCCTGGGGAAAGGAATTTTAAAGGTTTTAAGGGATGTTACACCACTCAACAGAGATGAGTTGAACATCTCACCAGACTGGGAAGAGCCCAAAAGATCTCCACAGAGAGAACGACCATCAACAAAACATCAACCACCATCAGCAAACAGCAACCAACACCCACCCCAGACACTGCCCCTGGAAGAGCTGCAGACACCTGGTCTGGAAAAGGCTGAGAAGGAAATCCAGGAGTGCAGACCTAATTAACATCAGAGGCAAAGAAATTTGGGTCCAACAGGAAATCAAATCCTGAGACCTCAGCAACTTGGAAGCAATGAACATCAAACCAATGGATTTCTATGGGTTCAGACTGTAAAAAGTTTAGGAAAAATCCCGTAAAACTCCCATGTCACGGAATGATTTTCTCTTCACACCGGGCTATGTGTGAATGAAATGATTTCTGTTGCCCATCCTGGCCAGAATCAAGTAATGCCTTGATTCTCTAACACTAAAGATATTGTTGGAGAGTTTTGGTTTTTCCCACAGTTTCAGTGACAAGATGACATCATTAGAATAATTTTTTGCAATACTCCTACTTCTGTATTGTCAGTTAAGTTTGGGCCAGGGGTGTGAGAATCAATTTGTAGTCTTAGAAGTAGAAAAACCTTGATTGCTTTGGAATGTTTTTGTGTGTGTTTGTGGGTGGCTCTCAGTGATCGCAAAATTTTGGTGTATGGGTTTTTCAAAGTTCATCTTTAGGCTGCATTTCGCAAAACTAAAAGAGCTTTAAAGGTGACACTTTAACTTGTAAACAGTTAATAGAACACTGGTAAAAAAAAAAAAAAAAAGAAAAAAAAAAGAAAAAAATGCAGATTGTGGTGAGGCCACATGTGAGTCATTCGATGGCTGCTCTGGAAGAGAAGCTTCCTTCCAGGCAGCCAGGAGAGGAGCTTTAGAAATGCAAATTAACACTGCTGGGGAAAAGTGTGGACAATGCACCAGGGGCTTCTTGCCTGGGGCAGGAATTGGGCTGATTCCCTCTGTCCCTCAGCCCAAGCTCTGCCTGCTGGCACAGATGGAATTGGCACAGCCAAGGGCAGAGCCCAGAGGGAGGATCTCTGACTCTGCAACAGAAATTGGTTCAGCTGCAAAGGGAAACAGCAAATGCAGAATGTTGGGAAAGCTTCACTAAAATAAGTGGGGGGGAATCATCCCTCTCCCCACTCCAACATGTGCTGTCACTGTCTGTGTCACACAGGGAGCATCAGACCACTGGGGGTTTCTGCTACCACAGGTTCAGAGAAATCAGCTGGGAATCTGATGTGATGTCTGTGATAATTTAATTAGAGAAAAGAGACAAATTGATGCAGCCCTGGCTGGAGGGAGCCCCCAAAAATGGGGAAAAGATGAACGGCCACCAGAACAAATCCCACAACACCAGGGACCAGCCCCTGGGAACCCCAACGAATTCATATCAGGAGCCAGAGAACCCAGTGATCATTTCAATGGCATAAATGAAGCGGCTACAAAAGCACAGGGAATGAGGTCACTGAGAATAATCCCAAAACCAAAGAGGACCCAGGAAGAAAAAACAGAGTCAATGAGAGAATCTGCTTGGAGATAGGGCCGGGGACTTGGAGAGAAGGAAGGAACGGGAGAAACCATCAGTTTCAGAAAATGTTACTCATTGACACGGACTGCTGCTCACCAAGATCCTGCTGAATTCCTGAACATGGAGAAGAAAAACAAAGATTGAACAGAGCCAGGAATATCGGATGTTATACAAAAGGGGGGTGCACATTAACGAGGACATGCAGCAGGCGGATCGGGAAGTCTGAACTTTCCAAGGAACTTCGCCAGCGGGCAAAGAGGGAGATGCGGAAGGGAAAATCAGGATAAAAAGGAGGGTGCGTAATGCAACAATTGGAGAGACCGCATGGCAAATGCCGCATGGCCTCTCCCTTTGGTCAGCAATAAACTCACTTTTACAGGACTCCTCTGTCTCCTTCGGGCACAGAAACCTCTGGCCATGCGAATTTTCCCGCACAGGCCCGTGAAAGAAATACAAAAACCCAAGCTGTATACTCCCAAGTTGTAATGTTAAATAGTTTGATTGTAATGTTAAAACAGCCTATTAACTCGCCCGGCCTAAAGAGAAAAGGCCGAGAGGCGAGCCCTGCCCCCAGGGGCTGTCTGCGAAGGCTGTCGGCAGCCAGAAAGAATGTTTTGCTGTAAAATGGAAGATGCAATGTTACTTACCTATTTAAGCTGTTCAAATTGAATGTATCCCTAAAATTTTTACTTGTTGTACCCTGAGTTTTATACCCTTTCTCCCCTGGGTCTCGGGGTGCCCCCACCCGGGGGGGATTCCACCCTTTTTCCCTGAGTCACCGGGCTGTCCCCACCCCGTCGGGGGAGAATCCTGTACCTGCTTCCCAGTGGGGGCTGCTGACCCCGCCCAATATGGAGATTAAGACACCCTGCTCCCAAGATGCACTGATTCAGCAAGCTGAACCCCAGAAAACCCCCTAAAACAACGAGTCAACACAAAAACTGGACCTAAGGAGGATAATACTGTGCAATGCACAAGTCCAGCTACCTGCAGGTAGCAGGTATTTTTGGTTACCTTCTCACCATGACCTGAAGAGAACTGGAGAGAAGTGACCCCCCCCGAGAGCACACGAGTAAAGGAAGATTCTTTGGAAGCTCCTGCGAGGGCAAGAATCCCGACTCTGCAGCACCAGCAGCAGAATCGTCAGCACCTCCTCCTCCACGGTGTCTCCAGGGAGCAGCGGCGGCAGGCGCAGCCCCCGAGCCCCCTACCCAGAGCTGATTTCTAATAAAGGCCTTTTCAAAGGAGCTGGTCTCCTGGCCCATTAATTCATAACAATTTGGGGGCTCGTCCGGGAGCTGACCACACCCAGAGAAGACGCAGGACGGCACGGCCGGCCGCTCTTTGGCTCTCTGACAGCTGGTCACACCGGACCCAAGGAAAGCAGCCTGGGATTGGACAGCGTGGAGGAGCATCGGTAAAGTATAGCCGGTGGCGGGAGTGGAGACGAGTGAATGGTGTGTGAGTGAGACGGGGGCCGGCAGCTCGGACCCCCGAAGTGAGTGTGGACCTCCTAGTACCACGGTTCTGAACTTCCGCGAGGGAGTCAGCTGGGAACGGAGGGAAGCGAAAGGAGAACTGAGTGAGAGAGGCGTCTCCAGGGGCATAGGGGGGCCCCCCTCTGGGCGTGCAGAGGTAATTTAGAGAGTGAGTGGCACGTCATAGAGTGAATGAGGAAATAGGCCCGCCTCCATTCTAAAATCCACAGAGGCAGGCTGCTCGGGCTGATCCAAGCATGCGGAAAGCCTAGAAGCTGTGTGAAGCATGCACCGCATTGGCTGAAGTTACGGCCCGGGGTGTCTGAGTGCTGGCTGGGGTAGTGGCCGAAACCCTAAGGGCGGGTTTTCCGGGCTACGTTTCGGGGGCTCTGCACACTGGCTGGGGTAGCTTATCGGGGTGCGGGGAGTGAAAGAGGGTACTGGCCGTGCTATGGCCCGGGGTGTCCAGGTAATGATGCACCGCATTGGCTGAGGGTCACGGCCCGGGGTGTCCAGGTGAGGAGACACTGGCTGGGGTGGCTTATCGGGGTGCGGGGAGCGAGGACCGACTTGAGACACTGGCTGGGATAGCTACCGGGGTACAGGATTGGGCGCACTGGTTGGGGGTACCTAGAAGTGAGAGGTATGCGTTCCAGGTGCGGTGAGCCTACAGGGCCGGGGGTCTTCTGAGCCAAGGGTTGCCCAGAAGTGAACTTATCCGGGTGTAGGGTGAATGAGAGTTAGGGAAGTCCCAAAAGTGCGAGAGACTTAACAATAGGGAGAGTGAGTGTGTCGCACACTGTATGTCCAAGTCTAGCTGTGGTAGTGACTGCAACTTTGGGCCCAGGTTTACCGACTGCTTACGGAAACTTGTCTGACGTACAGGAGAGAAAGAGGGGTGCTGGCTGGGAGTAGTGGCCGAAACCCTAAGGGCGGGTTTTCCGGGCTACTTTTCGGGGCACTCAGAACACTGGCAGAAGTGGTGACTGGAGCCACTAACGGGTGTTCATAGAGTGAATGAGGGGTGCTGGCTGGAAGTAGTGCTGAGACCCTAAGGGCGGGTTATCAGGCTACCACGGGGCACCCAGAACGCTGGCAGAGGTGGTGCCCAGACCTTGAGTAGTGGCCGAGACCCTAAGGGCGGGTTTTCCGGGCTACTTTTGTTACTGGGGCCACTGACAGGTGTTCATAGAGTGAGTGAAAATTACCAGTGAGAATGGGAGCATACATAAGTAGACAAGAACAGCCTGAGAAAAAAGAAAAGGAGAAGATAAAAAACATTCCTCCAGATAGTCCACTAGGACAAATGTTAGAACTATGGAGTACTGATGAAGCCACTAAAAGTTTGAATAAAGTTAAAATGATTCATTATTGTATAGAGGTTTGGCCCACTTTAAATTTACCCGAAAAATGGCCATGGTGTGGAACTAAAGACCCTTGGATGTGCTCCCAATTAAACCAGTATCTGAAATCTCGAAAGGATTCAGATTCTGAGCAGATCCTTTATGCTGCCTGCTGGCAGCCACATAGAACCGAAGGTGAAACAGCTAAGATTTGTAAGCTACAAGAGGAAAAGAAAAAAAATGAAAAAGAGAAAAGAGAAGAAAACAGTCATAATTGGGACCCTCTCGATCATTTGCCCCCTCCTCCAGTCTACCCTGGAATACCCCAAACTATTTCTGCTAACCCTCCAGCTTTACCTGTGAACCCCTCCCCATCTCTCCAAACCATAATCCCTACTCCTTCTCCAGCTTGCACCCCAACAGGATTACCCCCGACAGCTCCACCACCTCAATCTAACCCAACTATCTCAAGTACTAATCCCTTCTACCCTGCAGCCCTGTCCTTAACCTCTCCTAACACTAGCCTAGGCCACTCCCCTTCACCATCTACCATCCCTGCACCCCCACACAACTGGGAGCTGGACTTGCCAGCCAATGAGACTAATTTTCTAGAAACCCCAAAAGGACCCTACTGTGGCACCAGGTCAAAAACAAAACTCTTCCCCCTAAGGGAAGTCCCTATGGGTGGAGTAGCTGGAGGAGTAGGGTTTGTAAATGCACCTCTGACAGCTTCAGAAGTTAGAAGTTTTAAGAAAGAGCTGGGGAATCTAGTTGAAGACCCTGTGGGGATTGCTAAGCAAATAGATCAGTTCTTAGGCCCGAGCATTTATACGTGGAGTGAGTTAAATTCGATATTAAACATACTTTTTAATCCAGAAGAAGTTCGGCTGATTAGAACAGCTGGCATACGAGTTTGGGAAAGGGAAAATAGGATGGGCCTCCCAGGAGACCAGAAGTTGCCACTAGTTGACCCCAGGTAGAACCCAAACATGGGGGAGGGTATACGAAATATGGAAGATTACAGAAACTTGATGATAAGAGGCATCAAGGAATCAGTCCCCCGGAGTAATAACACAAAACTAGCCTTTGATGGAGCCCAGGAGAAAGATGAGACCCCAGCAGCCTGGTTAAACAAACTGAGAAAGAACTTCCAGCAGTATTCTAACTTGGATCCAGATAGCCCCGAAGGACAAGTGTTTTTAAAATTACAGTTTGTTACAAAATCCTGGCCAGATATAAGGAGGAAACTAGAAAAGGTGGAAGACTGGCAGGAAAAGAGGATAAATGACTTATTAAGAGAAGCTTTAAAAGTTTATCTGAGGAGAGAAGATGAAAAAGCAAAGACAAAAGCTAGAATTATGGTAGCTGTGGCCAAAGAAAGTGTCAGAGATAATAGAGACTTACAAGAAAGGAGAAATGTAAAACCTCCATCAGAGAGAGGCAGAGAAAAACTGCTATTGCCTTGGAACACCCCTCTGAGACCAAAAAAAACCCGAATATGCCACTACTGTGGCGAAGTGGGTCACATAAAGAGATATTGCAAAAAGGTACCCTTGGACAATGCTATTATAAAAGAGCAAGAGGCATTGGAGAAGTTCTTAAAAGGAGAAGGTAATGGAGATTCGGGGTGTCATGAGCTCTATATATTAGGGGACCCAATGAAACATCAAGAAGAGCCCATGGTAAAATTTGAAGTAGGTCCCCATCATGAAGAATTTGAGTTTTTAGTAGATAATGGTGCAGACAAATCTAGTGTTAATCAGCTTCCAATTGAGATTACAGTTGGGAAACGGACATGTGATGTCTTAGGAGCAGAAGGGAAACCCTTCCGGGCTTCTGTCTTAGAAATCCAGAGGTATGGGCTGAAGAGGGGAAGTAACCCTGTATGTCCCCCCATAACACCCCCATTTTGGCAGTACTCACAAAGTGTCAAATTTCTATATGAAAAACTAGTCCAACCTGAACCTGTAACATAGACAGCTGAGAATGAAGAACAGTTAGAAAATCTAAAAGCCAAGTTATCCTCAGCCCCAGTTCTTAGTCTTCCTGACCTTAAGAAGAGGTTTGACTTATTCATAAATGCAGAAGAGGGAACAGCCTATGGAGTGTTAACCCAAGAGTGGGGAGGACACAAAAAGCCTGTTGCATACCTTTCTAAGCTCCTAGACCCAGTTGCAAGGGGATGGCCAGCTTGTCTTCAAGCTGTGGCAGCTACAGCAGTCCTTGTAGAAGAAGCACAAAAGCTAACACTACAAGGAAAAATCATTGCACACACCCCCCACGATCTCAGAGCAGTGTTGAGTCAAAAAGCCCAACAATGGTTAACAGACTCAAGGATCCTAAAATATGAAGTAATTCTGACAAATGCTGAAAATCTAGAATTAATCACATCCAAAAGTTTAAACCCTGCACAATTCCTCTCAGGGGAGCCCATACCCGCCCTAGAACATAATTGCTTAGAAGTCATAGACCTGCAAACAAAAGTAAGGGAGGACCTTGAGGATGTACCCCTGCCATATGGGAGGGTGTTGTTCATTGATGGATCATCTAAAATGGCAGAAGGAAAAAGAATATCAGGTTATGCAATAGTCGAAGGTATCAACAAACAGAGTTTGAAAGTTATAGAGAAAGAAAAATTGCCCCCAAACTGGTCTGCTCAATGCTGTGAGGTCTATGCTCTAAAAAGAGGATTGGACCTGTTAGAACAAGATCAAGGTACAATTTACACTGACTCACGGTATGCCTTTGGAATTGTGCACACATTTGGAAAAATTTGGGAAGAAAGAGGATACCTAAATTCCAAGGGAAAAGATTTGATACATAAAGAACTAATTAAGTTGGTATTAAAATCCCTTATGAAACCCAGGGAAATTGCAATAGTGCATATCAAGGGACATCAAAAAGGGAATACCTTTGAAGGAAAAGGCAATCAAGCAGCTGACCAAGCCGCCAAGTTAGCAGCCCAAAACCTGGGGGAGCCAATAAAAATTTTGACTTTGACTGATTTGCCAGCTAATAAAGAACCAATATATGATGATTATGAATCAGAGGAAATAAAAAAGTTAAAGCTGCACCAGGGGAAACAAGGGGAATGGTTAACACCAGATGGACGAAAGTTTTTAAATAAAGCCCTGGCTCGAAAAATGCTAACAGAAATACACAGTCTGACCCACTGGGGCACCCAAGGGTTATGTGATCACTTTTTAAGAGAGTATTTATGTATCGGAGTATATAATTTGGCCAAAGCAATTACTGAAGGATGCCTTATCTGCCAAAAGGTGAATCAAAAAGCAATGAGAAAGAATACCCCAGGAGGAAGACAAATAGCATTAAGACCCTTCCAAAATATACAAATAGATTTTACTGAAATGCCTCCAGTACAAGGGTACAAATATCTACTTGTTATAGTTGATCATCTAACCCATTGGGTGGAAGCCTTTCCTACAAAAAGAGAAACAGCACAAGTGGTAATAAAAATATTATTAGAACACATCATCCCCCGGTATGGGCTAGTGAATAATATTGATTCAGACCGAGGTCCTCATTTTGTAGCCAAAATCCTACATGATGTCATTAAAGCCTTAGGAATCAAGTGGCAATTGCATACACCCTGGCATCCCCAAAGTTCAGGGAGAGTTGAGAGGATGAATAAAACCCTCAAAAATGTATTAACCAAATTGATAACCGAAACAAGAATGAATTGGCTCAAGTGTTTGCCCCTGGCCCTTCTGCGAATCCGGGTCCGACCGAGATCCGACATAGGAGCTTCACCATATGAAATGATGTTTGGACTCCCCTTCTTACTAACCCCCTATAGCACTGGGAATTATTTGGAAGGAGAGGCCGCTACCCAAGAATATGTAAAAACAATTGGAAAGACATTGGCAGATCTTAAAAGAAGAGGGTATCTTCCTCAAACCTCTCCCTTAGACACTGACATGCACCAAATAAAACCAGGAGACTGGGTTTTAATTAAGTCCTGGAATACCACCCCATTAACCCCTAAATTTGAAAGTCCGTTCCAAGTTCTACTCACTACTCATACTGCTGTGCGAACCCAAGAAAAGGGTTGGACTCACATCACCAGAGTGAAAGGACCATTACCACCCCCGAGAGATCCCTCTGACCCTGCAACCCCAACAAGAGTTCCCTCTGAGTGGACTGTCACTCGAGATCCAGACACCCTCAAAATAACTCTCAAGAAACAACCGAAAGCCAGTTAAAAACAATAAGGGACAATAACAGTTATTACAAGTTGTTGTTACCATTGCTGAAAATCCACATTGTTATAAGAAGTTAAAAAAGTGTTAATATAGAAGTGTAAAATAATAGTTAAATGCAAAGTTATTGTAATGTTGTAATTGTAATGTTGTAATTGTAATAGTTAAATGCAAAGTTATTGTAATGAGTCACAGAGTGTTAATGTAAAAAAATGATAAGTAGCAGTAATTCTAAAAATTAAATCTCTCATAGGGCACACCCAAAAGGAACTAAATAAAACTAAGAAAAAAAGTGGGAATAAACAAGGGAGGACTCCACAAATCCAGCCTAAGAAATCCCCAAACCCAAGAGGCAAGACCAGGTGAGACCAAAGAGACGGGGCCGGTTCATACTGGACTCTTGGAGGGACTGATAATAGTCCTGTTGATGATGAGGAGAAAAAACTCTCCGACCCAAGAGGCAAGCCCAGGTGAGACCAGAGGGCCCACAAATAAAATGGTTCATACTGGACTCTTGGAGGGACTGATAGTAGTCCTGGTAATAAGCAAATTTGCAGATGGAGCTTGCTCCAAATGCCATGGGGAGAATCTACAATCCCTTATAAGAGTTCACACCCATGTGAATCCCACATGCTTTAACATGACCCAATTATCCACCTGTCAAAAACAATACTGGATTGGAAAAGCTGCTATGTTTAAGCAGTGCCTGACTGGAGAGTGCCCTATCAGAGAATGGTTCTGTTTTAAAGAGTTGAAAAATCCAAAAAGAGTCGCAAATCTAATAAAAGAAAAACCACTGGTAGTAAAAAAGAGTGAAATAGATGAACCGGAGAAATATTGGTCTATTGAGAAAAGAGAATCAAAGTGTGTCTATAATAAAAGTTATGATTCACATAACTGCACTAATAAAGAAAGCAATCCTTTTTGGAGAATCAAAGAAACTTCAAAATATTGGGAACCCTTAAATCGGAAATAGCCAATTGATGCGGACAAAAGCCCGATCAAAGAATTAGAGGGGGGATTGAAAGAAATACAAAAACCCAAGCTGTATACTCCCAAGTTGTAATGTTAAATAGTTTGATTGTAATGTTAAAACAGCCTATTAACTCGCCCGGCCTAAAGAGAAAAGGCCGAGAGGCGAGCCTTGCCCCCAGGGGCTGTCTGCGAAGGCTGTCGGCAGCCAGAAAGAATGTTTTGCTGTAAAATGGAAGATGCAATGTTACTTACCTATTTAAGCTGTTCAAATTGAATGTATCCCTAAAATTTTTACTTGTTGTACCCTGAGTTTTATACCCTTTCTCCCCTGGGTCTCGGGGTGCCCCCACCCGGGGGGGATTCCACCCTTTTTCCCTGAGTCACCGGGCTGTCCCCACCCCGTCGGGGGAGAATCCTGTACCTGCTTCCCAGTGGGGGCTGCTGACCCCGCCCAATATGGAGATTAAGACACCCTGCTCCCAAGATGCACTGATTCAGCAAGCTGAACCCCAGAAAACCCCCTAAAACAACGAGTCAACACAAAAACTGGACCTAAGGAGGATAATACTGTGCAATGCACAAGTCCAGCTACCTGCAGGTAGCAGGTATTTTTGGTTACCTTCTCGCCATGACCTGAAGAGAACTGGAGAGAAGTGACCCCCCCCGAGAGCACACGAGTAAAGGAAGATTCTTTGGAAGCTCCTGCGAGGGCAAGAATCCCGACTCTGCAGCACCAGCAGCAGAATCGTCAGCACCTCCTCCTCCACGGTGTCTCCAGGGAGCAGCGGCGGCAGGCGCAGCCCCCGAGCCCCCTACCCAGAGCTGATTTCTAATAAAGGCCTTTTCAAAGGAGCTGGTCTCCTGGCCCATTAATTCATAACAGCCCGGGGACAGCGCAGCCGCCTCCGTCCTACCCACAGGAACCGGGACGAGCCAGCGCTGCTCCGGCACCGGCTCCTGCCCAGGCACCCGCGGGAAGGAGACCGCGGGCAGCCGCTCCCGCAGCGCCCCCAGGGCACGGGGAACACGGCGCGGACACGGCACAACCCAGCCACAGCCAGAGCCCCCTGCCGCCCCCTCCGCCCGCAGCCAGCCCCGAGCCCCGGCACAACCCAGCGCGGCTCCCACCTGCGCCGGGGCCGCCTCCGAGCTCCGCCGCCGCCTCCCCGGGCTCCGGCCGCTGCCGCCGCTCCCGGGCCCGCACAGACGCTCCGACAATGGCGCAGGGGGGCGGGACGCGGGCTTGTCCCCGCTCTGCTCTGCCCAATCAGCGCGCAGAGAGAGCCAGGAGTGACGGCAGATCCAGCCAATCGCGGCGAGTGGCGGGCTCTGCACACGACACAGCCTCTCAGGCCCCGCCCCCGGGCTGTCTGAGGGCAAAGCCGCAGATCAGGAACCGCCCTGGGACGCGCCCGGGCCCCAGCCGGGATTGAGCTCAAAACACAAAGTTCTCCGCACCTCCCGGACCGCCTGGCCCAGCCCTGCGTGCTGGGTGCCTCCCACTCAGCGGGAAGCCCTGAAGCCTCACTTCTCCTACCCCCTAACTAGGAGCATCAGTTCGTCACTTTGATTTCTCTGAAAAAGGGAAAACTGCCCCAACCCCTGTCGATGAGTGGAGGAGGGGAGATTTCTGGCAGAAAACTCCAAAAATTCAGAGCACGATCATGAGAAGTAAATGAGACCCTTAAAATCAGCCTCCCCTGACGCCTCCCTCCTTCCATCTCCACCTCCTACCCCGGCAGAGCAGGGAGACAGGGAATGGGGCCATGGTCAGTTCGTGCCCCGGGGCTTTTCCGGCTGCTCAGGGACAGGAGCTGTTCCCCTGCTGCACCCTGGGCTCCCTCCCACAGCAGAGTTCTCCAGGAACTCCTTCAAGCTCAGCCCGTCCCGTGGGGAACAGCCCCCCTCAAGCTGCTGCAGCGTGGGTCACTCTGCCCCAGGCTCAGCCCCTCAAGGACAGGCTGCTTCAGCGGGGGCCCCTCTGCCCGCAGGTGTCCCCCGGGGTCACAGCCTCCTGTCAGGCATTGCCCTGCTCTGCCATGGGCTCCTCCAGGGGCTCTGGGGGGATCTCTGCATTCCCGTGGATCTCAGCATGCGGCACCTCAGTCTTTGGAGGCACCACGGATTGGCTCTGCTGGACATGGAGGAAACTTCTGGCAGCTTCTCTCAAAACCCAGCCCTGAACACCCCCTGCTACCAAAACCAGGTGCTGCCATCCCAATAGAGCTCCAAAAATGGGGTCCCAGATATGCAGGAGCTCAGGTTTAACCTCAAATTGGGATGGAGATTTCCAGGGGTTCAGGGGTGCACAAAAAATGAGGCCCCAGCTGAGGGTGTTCTCTCTTGGCTGAGCGCTGCCCGAGGGCTGGGGCTGCCCCACGGGGGGACACCCTCCTCCAGCGGGGATGTCCAGCACACGGGGGATGCCCACAAGACCCTCAGAAACCCCGGGGCTGGGCTGGCCCTGCCTGGATGCCAAGAGCCACCAAAACCACTCTGTCCCTGCTGGTCTGTACTGGTCAGGGCAGGTAGAAGTCTCTACTGGTCTGTATATATACATACTGGTCTATACTGGTCTGAACTGCTTTATACCACTCTATACTGGGCCATACTGCTCCAGCCTGGTTTATACTGGTTTATATTGGTTTTTACTCACACACAGCCTCACAGCACCATCAGCCCCATTGGCAGCCCATGCCCGCCCAGAGCCCAACTCATCCAAACCGGTCTGTCTTCGTCTGTACTGGTCCATACTGGTTCATACTGGTCTATACTGGTCCGTACTTGTTTATGCCGCTCTATACTGGTTCATACTGATCCATACTGGTGTGAAAAATGACGTCCACTTTCTTAGAAGAATTTATAAGTTTAATTAAAAAATTAAAAATATGCAATTAGGAGACCGAAAAGCAAGGTTCCAGCTGGGCTGCCTTCACCAGGAAAGCACACCCACCCCTTCAGATTCCTTGCTTTTAAGGATTAACCTTTCACATATGCATTTTTCAAACATTCTTTTGAGTTCAGATGTTCCCTTGGTTTTTGGGCCCCCCTTCCCCCAAACCTTGTCTCCTTGTACCAAATTAACATTTTATTAGATAAAGTTCTTCTTGGCCCCGGTAGTCATTTCATGTCTTCTCCTTCTGATACCAGGAGATCAATAAATTCCTTCTTGTAGCTTTTTGTTCACCGCTATCTTGATCTAGTTAGCTCAGGAATGCAGGAAGATCCTCTCCCCGAATCTTCCTGGTGAGGGTTTGATTCAGTTCGGTCAACTGGTTTGACTGGTTTTACAGAAAGGTTTTTACAACTCAAAAAGAAAGTACACATTCATCACGTTTCTAAGATGTTAAAAAGGAAATACAGTGCAACTTTCTACCTTTTACATTCAGCATTCATTTTAATACTTGTGAAAAGCCAACTTTATAATATGCATTTATAACACCACGATGTCCCGCAGTGTCCCCAAGAGGACCCCAGTGTGTCCCCAGTGCCCCCAACAGGACATCGGGGGGGACACTTGGGCGTTGTTGGGGGCATGGGGGGGACATCGGGGTTCCGTTGGGGACACTCGAGGGGACACTGGGGACAGTCGGGGACACTGGGGACACTCAGGGGGACATTGGGGATCCCCCGGTGGCCCCGCGGCCGTGGGGGGCGGGGAGCCGCTTCTGTTTCCTGTTCCTGGTTCCTTCGGCTGCGCCACATCCCGGCGTGTCTGCCACTGTCACCGGGTCCTGTTCGCCCCCGGAGTGTCCCCAGAGTGCCCCCGGAGTGTCCCCAGAGGTTATGGGGCCCCGCAAGGTGCGACAATCCTGGCGCGGGGGGTGGCAGAGGGGACAGGAAGGTGTGGGAGAAAGGGGGGAGGTGACAGAGGGGTGGAGGGGAGCGAGGGTGGCGGTGAGGCGGGCACAGCGGGGGGTGGCAGGAGGGGATGGGGTGGGGGGACAGCGGGGAGTAGCAGGGGGGTGGCAGGGGGGACAAGGGGGTGACAAAGGGACAGAAGGGACAGCTGAGCCCTCCAGGGAGGGGACAAAGGGCACCCCGGGAGGGCACAAGGGCTACCCCAGGAGGCCACAAGTGCCATGAAGTCCCTGCCACCTCCCCTGTCCCTTCCCCAGAAGCTGCAGGGTCTGGTGGCCGTGGTGGCCACCCTGGGCGAGGTGGTGGCCACCGTGACCGCGCCACGACGGAGCTCGTGGCCGCTCCTGTACCCAGAGTCCCTGTACGCAGCCCTGAGGAAATTCATCTGGACCCTCCGGGATGCCCTGGACCATGGTGGCATCACCTCCCTGCTCCAGCACGGTTTCACCCCCCTGGGCCAGGCCCTGGCCACCCTCAGGGACACCCCGGGGGCCACCTGGGCCGATGTGAGCGCCGCGGTCAGTGCCTGGTGGGAGTTGATGGAAGCACACAAGAGGAACTGGCACCAGCTGTTCATGGAGGCCTCGGTGATCCGTTTCATCTTGGAGGGTGAGGACCCTGATGAGGACAACACTGAGGCCACTGACGAGGACACTGACGAGGACACTGACGAGGCCACCACCACCAGCCCGGCCGGGGACCTCCAGGACGAGACCCCCCCTGCTGGGACAGCTGGGGACAACCTGGTGGCCACGGCCCAGCAGCCATCGGTGGCCCAGCCCTTGGCAGTGGCCACACACGATGTCCCTGTGGCAGTGGCCACCAAGGCCAGGGAAGACCCTACAGTGGCCACCAGGCAGGCGGGGCCGGCCACCTTGAGGGGACAGCGAGTGAAGGAGGCCCGGGAGCTGCTGTGGCGCATGAGAGTCGCCCATGAAAAATCCTGTATGTACCTCTGGGAGCTGTACGAGTGGCTCACGGACATTGAGTTCACCCGGGAGGGGACAGAGGAGGTGTCCCCCGATGACCTCAAGGACTTGGTGGCTGAGGTGGCCGAGTTTGAGCGGCTGTGGGAGGCCAGTGCCCGCCTGACCAGGGATCACCTGCTGCTGGCACTTGGGGAAATCAACTTCCTCCTCTCGAGTCCGTATGGTGGCTCCGGTGGCCCTGGTGGCCCCCGTGGCCGCAGGGTGGCTGAACTGTGCCTAAGAGCCAAGGAGGACATCCCGAGGCTGCTGGGGGACAGTGATGTCACTGATGTGACATCATCAGGGCAGTGACATCATCAGGAACATCTCTGGTGCCACTTGTCCCCTCACCCCGCGGTGCTTGAGACAGTTTATGTGTGCACCGATGGAAATGGCAGCGTGATAAATCGATTTTATATCCTAGGCCTTAGCAAAATATTGAAATGGAGACTGCACAATGCTAAAATGCTTTTGTAATGTAACAATTTTAACTAATTTTTATATTATAACCGACTCAGAGAATGGTGTAAAACAATTCTGTCATTTCCCACATCTGCGGACTGGTGATAACAGTGACAGAAACCAAAGAAACAGAAACAGAGGCCGGAGAAGAATTTATTGATTTCCCAGGGATTGTGGAACAACAGGGTGGGACCAGGAGAAGAAATAAAATACAAGGACCTGCAGCACAGGATGTCCTCTAGACAAGTCAGAGAGAGAGTTCCTGGAACACCCAAAACTCACAGGAGCCCACATCACAATGATGCCCAAACTCATGAATGTGTATGTGCCCCAGCAATGGAGCTGTGCACAGAGAACATTGTTCTAAAACACCCCAGCGCTGGATATTGTCCCTTTTTCATCCCTGATTAAACTTGTAACAATTTCAAAGAGTGAGCTTTGTTTTTCACACCCGGGTGTGATTTGGGGGGCCGGGGGGTTCCCGGGCAGCCCCCAACACCCCCGATCACGGCCCCGCTGCTGAGCACTGACCCCGCCCCGGGGAGCACCGGGACCCCCCAAAATCCGCACCCGCAGCCCCTTCAGTGGAGCTGTGCCTGGAGAGGCTCCTGGAACAGGGGCTGGACAGAGTGAAATGAACAAAACAGGGATTTGTGGAAAGGGTTCAAAGGATTCACCCCGGGGCAGCACAAGAGCCTGGCCAGGGCTACACCCAGGATGGACCTGAAATGGACCCAAAATGGATCCTGGTCACGACTTTCACTCTTTTAGAAGTTTTGGTTCATTTCCATACTGGGGTTAATTGTTCAATTACACTTCAGGTGATGAAGTCCCACCCGCCCAGATCGCTCTCCTCAATTCGCTGCTGTTTGCACGTTTTGGGCCCAAAGCTGCAGCAGTGCCCTTGGTTCTGGGGCTGGAGAAGGAATTGTTTTGCCTGAGTGAGCTCTGAGGAGAACTTGCTCACACTTTGTCTGAAATTCAGAGTCCCACACTAGTGCAGCTGTCGGACTAAAACCCCAAACTGAGCCCAAGCAGGATCTCTCCCTAATTAGCCCTTGAGGTTCCCTTTGAAGGTGAAACTCAGCATGGAAAAACTGCTACACAGTGTTCCTGTCCGAGGCTGGGATGGAGGTAAATTGGGCCTCAGTCTCCAGCAGCTGATGCATTCCCAGTTTCAGATATGAAGACCAAGGCAGCGTGTCCTGCTCTGACAGACACCGCTGCCCTCCTTGCATTCCTCTGGGCACTTCAGAAGGACCAGGTCTGTCCCAGCTGTGCCCTGCAGGCTGACACTGCTCTGCCCTCAGAGGAGCAGCCTGTGCAGGAAAGCTCTGCTGGGCCCCCAGAGCTCCAGCCACAGCTCCCAGCAGAGGGGAAAGCCCTGGAGAGCTGCCAGACGTGCTGGGCGTGTTGGCACTGACCTCTCCTGCAGTGGCCCTGTCGAGTCCTTTATGAACCGTCCCGAAAGCCCTGGAGACAAAACAGCAGAGGAGAAAGAGGCAGCGCTTTAGACGGGCTCTGCACGGGGCAGGGACTCGGCTCCCTTTCGCTGAACTCCGGCATTTCTCGCCAACCTCGGTTGAGGAGCGGCCCCGGCGCTGGGCCCGGCCCGGGCAGGAGGCCAAGGAAGCGCTGCTGCCCGGAACCGCTGGGAGCTCGGGGGGAGCGGGACCGGAGGGCGCTGGGAGCTGGGGGTGAGTCCGGGATTGGGAAGGGAGCCACCTGCAACCCCGGGGCCCATACAGATTCCCCGCAAAATGGCGCCTCCGCTGAGCCAGGACCGCCCGCGGGCCGGCACTGGGGCCGCGCTTCTCCCCGGTCCGCCCAATCAGCGCGCAGCCAGAACCAGCAGTGACAGCTCCATCAGCCAATGGCAGCGAGCAAGGGGCGGGCTCTGCACACGGCACAGTGTACCCACCCCCACTGTCACCCCTCTGTGGGCGTGGCTACGAGACCGATCGGCGCAGGGCTGGGCCAGGCGGTCCGGGAGGTGCGGAGAACTTTGTTTGTGTTTTGAGCTCAATCCCGGCTGGGGCCCGGGCGCGTCCCAGGGCGGTTCCTGATCTGCGGCTTTGCCCTCAGACAGCCCGGGGGGGGCGGGGCCTGAGAGGCTGTGCCGTGTGCAGAACCCGCCCCTCGCCGCGATTGGCTGGCTCGGCCGTCACTCCAGGTTCCCGCTCCGCGCTGATTGGGCAGAGCAGAGCCCGCGTCCCTCACCCCTGGCGGAGACGCCATTTTGCGGAGCGTCTGTGCCCGGGCCCTGGAGCGGCGGCAGCGGCCGGAGCCCGGGGAGGCGGCGGCGGAGCTCGGAGGCGGCCCCGGCGCAGGTGGGAGCCGCGCTGGGTTGTGCCGGGGCTCGGGGCTGGCTGCGGGCGGAGGGGGCGGCAGGGGGCTCTGGCTGTGGCTGGGTTGTGCCGTGTCCGCGCCGTGTTCCCCGTGCCCTGAGGGCGCTGCGGGAGCGGCTGCCCGCGGTCTCCTTCCCGCGGGTGCCTGGGCAGGAGCCGGTGCCGGAGCAGCGCTGGCTCGTCCCGGTTCCTGTGGATGGGACGGAGGTGGCTGCGCTGTCCCCGGGCCTGTGCGGGAAAATTCGCATGGCCAGAGGTTTCTGTGCCCGAAGGAGACAGAGGAGTCCTGTAAAAGTGATTTTCTTGATGAACAAAGGGAGAGGCCATGCGGCATTTGCCATGCGGTCTCTCCAGTTGTTGCAATACGCAGCCTCCTTTTTATCCTGATTTTCCCTTCTGCATCTCCCTCTCCCTTTGCCCGCTGGCGAAGGTGCTTGGAAAGTTCAGACTTCCCGATCCGCCTGCTGCATGTCCTCGTTAATGTGCACTCCCCTTTTGTATAACATCCGATATTCCTGCCTCTGTTCAGTCTTTGTTCTTCTTCTCCGTGTTCAGGAATTTAGCAGGATCTTGGCTGAGCAGCAGTCCGTGTCAATGAGTAACATTTTCTGAAACTGATGGTTTCTCCCGTTCCTTCCTTATCTCCAAGTCCCTGGCCCTATCTCCAAGCAGATTCTCTCATTGACTCTGTTTTTTCTTCCTGGGTCCTCTTTGGTTTTGGGATTATTCTCAGTGACCTCAATTCTGAGAAAAAACGAAAATTCAGTTTTAGAATATTTTCCAGAAGTCAAATAAGGGAAAAAACAGGACAATGTCCAGTGCTGGCATGTTCCTGGCCATCAGCCAAGGAACACCCTGCACATTAAGGCAGCCTTATCTCTGTACTGTACCTTTACTGAGGTACATACATATTCATGCGTTTCCTGGGCCATTCAAATATTCTTGGCAGCTTCTGATGGTTTAGAAACTTTTCTTTATTTTTTTTTTTTGTTTATCTGCTCTGGCTTATCTTCATAACATCCTGCAGATCAGGTCAATCTATTTTATTTCTTCTTGTGGCCTTATCCTGTGTTTCACACTTCCCAGAGAGCGAACAGTGAACAAACTCTTCTCTCATTCTTCTCTGGAGCTCTGGTTTGTGTCACCCTTATCTCATTACTTGGAGAGATCAGTCAGCAGCTGTGGGAAACAACCCGATTGCTTTATACAGTTCTCTGGGTTACACACAAGTATTTGACCATTTTCTATTTTGCTAAGGCCTACAGCCCAATACATTCATCCCATTATTAGTTCTATCAGCTGTAAGGTGTCTACACCAACATAATGTACTCATCACACTGCTGCTTCCATGAGTTACACGGTGCACACTTCAAATGAGAAATGAGGTTAAATTAGCCAGCAGCTCAAAGGGATTATAAACTACACTCTGCTTACAATCAGTAACCACATATAAAGACCAACACACAAAGGTGAAAACCAATATTCTCGGGTCATTTTCACCAATTCCCTGTCCTTTTGTAGCCGTTTGTGGCTCAGGAGGCCTGGCTGCCACCTGCATCCCCTTGCTCAGCTGCTGAATGAGCTGCACTCAGCAAGGTGTCCTGCATGGCCCAAAGATGAGAGTTGCTGTAGCACAGAAGAGGAGGAAGAGCATTCGTTTAACCCATGGTGTGCCAGGGAACCCCGAAACCGTGTCCCATGCCCATCCTTTCCACGTTTGGGCCAGAACATGAGCTGCTTTCTTATTTCCTTTGTTCTCTGTTTCACCACTTTTCCGTTGTCATCTGTTTGCCCACAGCATCTTGAGTCATTTAATTTTCCACACTGTGCTCTTCCTTCTGCTCATGGATAATCTGATTCCCATCCCATGGTGAAATGTTGTGTTCTTGGTTTGAGTGGATTGGTGGGCAGACTCAGGAGCTGGATCTGTCTGCTTGGTTCTTATTTCGAGGACAGCTTGTAATCTAATGATGCCATTGAAATGATCACTGGGTTCTCTGGCTCCTGATATGAATTCGTTGGGGTTCCCAGGGGCTGGTCCCTGGTGTTGTGGGATTTGTTCTGGTGGCCGTTCATCTTTTCCCCATTTTTGGGTGCTCCCTCCAGCCAGGGCTGCATCAATTTGTCTCTTCTCTCTAATTAAATCATCACAGACTTGGACTCCCAACTGATTTCTCTGAACTTGTGGTAGCAGAACCCCCCCAGTGGTCTGATGCTCCCTGTGTGACACAGACAGTGACAGCACATGTTGGAGTGGGGAGAGGGATGATTCCCCCCCACTGATTTTAGTGAAGCTTTCCCAACATTCTCCATTTGCTGTTTCCCTTTGCAGCTGAACCAATTTGTGTTGCAGAGTCAGAGATCCTCCCTCTGGGCTCTGCCCTTGGCTGTGCCAATTCCATCTGTGCCAGCAGGCAGAGCTTGGGCTGAGGGACAGAGGGAATCAGCCCAATTGCTGCCCCAGGCAAGAAGCCCCTGGTGCATTGTCCACACTTTTCCCCAGCAGTGTTAATTTGCATTTCTAAAGCTCCTCTCCTGGCTGCCTGGGAGGAAGCTTCACTTCCAGAGCAGCCATTGAATGACTCACATGTGCCTCCTCCCAACAATCTGCTTTTCTTTTTTTGCCTTTTTCTTTTTTTTCAAGTATATTTTATTAGCTGTTTTCGAATTAAAGTGTCACTTTTAAAGCTCTTCGGTTTTTCAAAATGGAACTTAAAGGTGAACTTTGAAAAAGCCATATACCAATATTTTGTGATCACTGAGAGCCACCCACAAACATACACAAAAACATTCCAAAGCAATCAAGATTTTTTCTACTTCCTCTTCTAGGACTAAGAATTGATTCCAACACCCCCTGGCTCCAACCTCACAATATAAAAGAAGGTGTATTACAAAAAAAAAAAAATTTTAATGGTGTCATCTTGTCACAAAAACTGTGGGAAAAACCAAAACTCTCCAACAATATCTTTAGTGTTAGAGAATCAAGGCATTACTTGATTCTGGCCAGGATGGGCAACAGAAATCATTTCATCCACACATAGCCCAGTGTGCAGAGAAAATCATTCCATGACATGGGAGTTTTACTGGATTTTTCCTAAACTTTTTACAGTCTGAACCCAGAAAAATCCATTGGTTTGATGTTCATTGCTTCCAAGTTGCTGAGTTCTCAATGTTTGATTTCCTGTTGGACCCGGATTTCTTTTCCTGTGATGTTAATTAGGTCTGCACTCCTGGATTTCCTTCTCAGCCTTTTCCAGACCAGGTGTCTGCAGCTCTCCCAGGGGCAGTGTCTGGGGTGGGTGTTGGTTGCTGTTTGCTGATGGTGGTTGATGTTTTGTTGATGGTCGTTCTCTCTGTGGGGATCTTTTGGGCTCTTCCCAGTCTGGTGAGATGTTCAACTCATCTCTGTTGAGTGGTGTAACATCCCTTAAAATAAAACCTTTAAAATTCCTTTCCCCAGGGAAAAGGGAAACCAGCCTGAGTGGAGAAATAAAATAAAAAACAATTTTAAAGTCGGTCTATTTTCCAACCATCTAATCCCACCCAGCCATTTCAGTGTGTGAGTCTGCCTGAGTCCCAGAGTGGAATTGTCCCGTTGTCTCCCCAGCCCCTGTGGCAGTGCAGGCACAGAAAGCACTGAAGCTGCAGCGGTGGCAGCAAGGATTGGCCCGCAGTGCCTGGAGATGCCCAGGGAGGGTGCCCAGGCAGAGCATTCCAGCAGAGGATCTGTGGGCAGGCACAGGGGCTTCCCCCGGGGCTGTGGAGCCCTGGCTGCTGCTCCCTTGCCTTCAGTGCAGGGGCAGTCGCAGCCTCCCATCCTCCTCCTGCAGCTGGGAAGTCCAAATCTCGGGGGCTTCAGAGACCCTGAGCCCAGGGTGAGGGGTCCCCCCGTGTTCAGCTGTGCTGGGGCTGCTTCTGTGCTCAGGGACACTTGGGATGGGCCAGGCCACTTGGCCACCAGTGGTGCTTCTTCCCACTCCTCGGGCAGGACCCGATGTCCTGGTTGGGTGTTGTGAGCAGCAAAGTCCCAAGGCAGGGTCTGTGCCAGCCGAGCTTCCTGTGGGAGAGATTTCACAGGAGACAGGATTCTGGCCACAGACTGCTTTGAATATGCTTCCCTTATCTGTACCCTGCACGTGGTGGAGAATGACCAGGGTAAGGAATTCCAAACACCAATTCCAAGGGAGAGAATTGAGTATCTGCTTTGAGTCTGGCTCTTATTCTTGCCAAAGCCAATGGCAAAAGCTGTACCCATGGCATCTTGGTTTCTGTCACCAGCTTCCAAAGGTGTTTCTTTATTTCCCCACTCATTCTTTCTACCTGACCTGAGCTCTGGGGGTGCCAGGGGTTGTGGAGGTCCCATTGTGTTCCTAAAGCTGCCATAACCCCCTGAAGGATCTTCCTGTAAAATGAGTTTCCCATCTGAGACTATTGCTTCCACAATTCCTTCTCTTGGAATTCTTTGTTTTGGAAATACCTTAGTAAGTTATTCAGTGATTGCTGAAGCAGTCAGAATTGCTTTTGCCACCCTGTTAGGTGACATGGTGTTGGCAGAAGATATTTAAGCCTTCCTGCTCAGGGCATTTCAGTCCCAGGCTCTCACAAGCACACACAGCTCTGCCGGGTGAGCTGACCATGTGGGTGGTAACCTGTGCTTTGCCCGATTCCCTTTCCTAAATAACAGCATGTCTTGTAACTCTTTTCCCTTCTCCTGCCCTTGAAGACTCATCCCTAAACAAATTTTCTGCTGGCTTCACAGCCCCCCCTGATCTGTCACTCGTCTGTCTCCTGGACACTCTCGGGTCCCCAGTCAATCCCCGGTGCCGCCGCCACCCAAGGGAGCCGATCACCCAAACTGGGTGAGGCACCTTCAGCTCCACTCACTGCCCGCCACCCCGGGCGGTGGAAGGAATTCCAAACCAGCCCCAAGGTGTGTGGAAAAATTCCCATCACCAGAGGTTTGTGTCCACAGAGAAGGCAGAGGAGTCCTGTACAAGTCATTTCATTCATAAAAAGAGGGAGAGGCCATGGGACATTTCCCATGGGGTCTCTCCAGTTGTTGGAGGACGCAGCCTCCTTTTCATCCTGATTTTCCTGGCTGCATCTCCCTCTCCCTTTCCCCACTGGCTGAAGTACTTGAGAGGTACAGACTTCCCAATGCACCTCCCACATACCCCCCTTAATATGCCCCCCACTTCTGTCTGGGTAGGGATATTCACAGCTCTGTTAAGTCTTTGTTCTTCTTCTCGAAGTTCATGAATTGAGCAGGACCTTGGCTGAGCAGCAGTCTGTGTTGTCAGTTAATAACATTTTCTGGAACTGAGGGCTTCTTCTGTCCCTTCCTTGTGTCCAAGTGCCTGGCCCTATCTCCAAGCAGATTCCCAGCATCTGTTTGTAAAGACACTTTCCTCTTCTTCCTTCCCTGGGGGTCCCCCATTTGTGGGACATCCTTATGGTTTAGAAGAGGTTTTGGCTGAGTCTGGATATTTGGTGAGTTTTTGATCTGTGTCTTGATGTTTGGAGGACTTTTGGGCTGAATCTTGGTGTTTTGGAGGTTCTTACAGACACAAGGTGCCCAATGATTTCCTGAGAGGAACTTGCGCAAGGAGGAACCCCCAGCCTAACGCTCTCTCCTCTTGTTTTTTCCCCAAACCAGGATTTGTCATTCCCAAGGAGTGTCTGGATGGAGGAGGAGGAAAAGCCCCGGAGCTCCCACAGGAGGAGGGGCTGCAAACCCAGCCCAGGGAGCTGCGAGGAGGAAAGACCCCCCCTGTGCCAGGAGGGCGGCCGGAGATCCAGCCGGAGCTCAGAGCTGGAGGAGAAGCCTGATGGAGGGGAGAAGCCCCACAAGTGTGGGGAATGTGGGAAGGGTTTCAGCTACAGGACCAAACTGATCCGGCACCAGATGATCCACACTGGAGAAAAGCCCTACAAGTGTGGGGAATGTGGGAAGGGCTTCAGAGTAAGCTCAGAGCTGATCCGGCACCAGGTGATCCACACTGGGGAAGGGCTCTACACCTGCTTGGAATGTGGGAAGGGCTTTGGATGGAGCTCCCACCTGAAATACCACCAGCGCATCCACACTGGGGAGAGGCCCTACGAGTGTCCCGAGTGTGGGAAGAGGTTTCAGACGAGCTCCAATCTGCTCCTACATCAGCGGATTCACACGGAGGAGAGGCCCTTCCGCTGCCCCGACTGCGGGAAGGGCTTCAAGCAAAACTCACACCTCACTGTCCACCGGCGCATCCACACTGGGGAGAGGCCCTACGAGTGTCCTGAGTGTGGGAAGAGCTTCTCAAACAGATCTGACTTGACCAAACACCAACGGAGCCACCACTAAGGGAAGCCCTGGGAGTGCCCTGAGAGCAGGAAGAGCTTCGTGCGCTGCTCCAGCTCCATCCCCCGTGGGAGGATCGGCGTTGGATGATCCCCAGTGACCCCGTTGGGCAGAGCCCTGGTGATCCGTGGTCCTGGTGATCCCTGTTGGGAAGACACCTGGCTGGGGGTGCTCCAAATCTTCCTGGCTCCCTGTGGGCACCTGGATGAACGCAGGGGCAGGAACATCCATTGGGACACAGACAGACACTGGGAATTCCTTGGGGAGAGTGGATTTGTTGACTTTTGACTCCAGAAAATCTTTTGTGGTCAATCCTATCTTCTGGGGCTTCAAGGAATACTGGATGGTCTTGGTGGTCTTTTCGTACCTCAGGGATTCCATGATTTTGATTTCCTATTGCCCAGGGGTGTCTTCCATAGGGAGATGATGATGAACTGGGGCCAAGACCAAGATTTTGGAAACCCCTCCAAGAAAGCTTCTTCCCTCCCACCCAAGCACGTGGATCCTCAGCTGGCACGGACACAAAAATCCTTTTCTTTTGGCCTTGATTTGCTTTTCATTTCTCTTCATCTCTTTAAAAATATCCAACGCTGGGGTAACACTTGGATGGGCCAGGAACCCCCAAAACCAAGCGTGGGTGAGAGGGGTGGTGGAATAGGGGGCAGTGGGGAAGGGGTGGAAGAGGAAGGGAAAAGAGGGGTCTGGGACCCCATAAGATGGGGTGGGGGCTGGGGATTGCGTTGGGAGGGATCCCACTCCTCCTTTCTAATCCCCGGGATGGAGCCGGGGCAGGTCGGGCTGGGGCAGTGCTGGGCTCTTGGCCCGGCCTGGGCACCCCCCATGAGCCCCCTCCTCAAATTCCCCTGGCAGCTGAGAGGGGTCCTGGTGCCTTTTGGGGTTCACTGGGTGCCTTGTTGGGGTTTCTCGGGGTCTCTGCTCACCCGAGATCAGGGTGGTCTTTGCCCTTCTGCCCTCAGAAGAGCCCCAGGCCGAATGCCCGAACAAACGAGGTCTTCAGACGTTCTTGTTCAAGGTTGTTTCTTTTGTTTATTTTCTCTTATCTCAGTTCTTTTTCTCTGAGCCTGGCAGAGGTCTGAGCAGCACGGGCAACAGGTGACGACTCCTCCTCTGACCAAGGCTCGTCATCTTTTATACAGATAATTGTGTGTACATTATTTACAGTTACAAACCAATATCTACACTCTACACTGAACAGGTTATTTCTATACTAATCCAATCCCTCTAAAGCTACTTGGTGCCATCCTCACTGCAAAAGATGGAGATGAAGAAGGAGAAGACTTCAGGGCACCACCCAGTATCCTCCATCTTGCCTCTGGTCATCCCTATTCTAAAACCCCAAATGTGAAAATAATATTATCTTTTATCACCCTTGGAGGCTTGCAATTCCTCTCTTCATGTTGGCAACCTTTCCCATGGACTGAAGTCAAGGCCCTTGCCTGTCTGGGCTCTGTGCCAGGGTCTCCAACCCCCCTGTACAAACTCCAGACCCCCCTGACCAGGTTTTAAACCCCCCTGTACAGGTTTCTGTTTGTCCAGGGTATCCAAAGGAAGGCCCTGGACTCCCACAGGGGTTCAAATCCCCAGAGTCCCCAGAGCGGGGTGACACAGGGGGACACACGGGGGTCCCCATTCCCGATCCATCCCAGGGCCCGTTCTGCCCCCACCCCCCACTCACAGTCCCCCTGCAGGGTCCCCCCAAGTCTGAGCCCCAGCACCAGGAAGATGAAGCCCAGCACGAAGCCCCCGATCCCCGTCAGCATCTCGCTGTGGGCAGCGTCCAGCGGCATCTCTGGGGGTCTGCAGGGGTCAGGACCCCCAAAACCTCGCACAGACACCCCAAGCTCCCTCCCAAGCCTCCCCCTGCCAACCCAGGACCCCCTGAAACCTCCTCCCAATCCCTTCTCAGCCTCCCCAGGACCCACCAAAGCCCCTCCTGTCCCTCTCAGGATCCCACAACCCCCTCCCAGTTGTCCCCCAGCACCCCAGGACCCCCAAACCCTCTCCCAGTCCCTTCCCAGCTCCTCCAGGACTCACCCAGACCCCTCCCAGTCTCTTCCCAGCACAACCAACCTCATCCCAGGTCCCGCTTTCCAATCTTTGATCTCCTTCCAGTCCCTCCAGGCTCACTCCAATCCCTCCCAGTTCCTCCCAGCACATCCCAATCCCCTTCCCAGTCCCCCCAGTGCCTCTCCCGTGCCCCAGTGCCGCTCAGGGGCTGCTCCAGGCTGACGTGCCCCACCTGGAGCTGGAGGTGACCCCGTGTTCGGGGGGTTTCCAGCAGCACCAGGAGCTGGTGGGTCCAGTCCCCGCTGGGGACCACGGCGGTGGCCACCGCGTGCCCCGAGAGCTCCTGGTGTGGGCTTGAGAGGGAGCGGGAATGGACTGGGAGGGACTGGGAGGAACTGGGAATGAAGCGCGCGGCGCTGGGAGGGCGAGCCCAGAGAGGGGCACTGGGCGCTGCGGGTCTGCCTGGCAACTGATGAGTCATCAGCAGCGCGCGCTCTGATTGGCTGAGAGGCGTCCGCTCCACACACGGCCGGGATGGACACGGGGAGAGGACTGGGATGGACTGGGATGGACTGGGATGGACTGGGATAGACCGGGAGAGCCACGGGGGTCACTGGGAGGAACAGGAGGCCCCGGGGATGGGCCCAAGGAGGGCTGAGGGGATTCGCAGGGAGGTTTGGAGGGGCTCCAGGGTCATTGCCGGGCAGGGCCCGAGGGGACGCGCTCTGCCCCACGCTCAGCTCTGCGCTCCGCCAGGAACGGGGTGGACAACTCGGAGTTGTGCCGGCAGTGCCTGTCCAGCGCAGCCCGTCTGTGCTCCCTCCGTGCCGGGTCGCTGCTCCAGGGCCTGGCAGCTTCTCCCCAGAGGAGGTGTCCCCCCCGTACAGCCCCACATCGCTGCCCGAGTGCAGGGGCTGCTCCCGGTTGGAGATGTTCCTCTCCACGAACCTCGCCCGCTCGGTGCCCTTAATGAAGTGACAGCCGGACTGAACCATCTCCTGGAGCAGCCCCGTGTGTGCAGGACTGTCCTGGTTTAGGGCAAATTTGGGAGGAAACCTCCAAAGGGGTTCCCCTGGAAAGCAAAACCCAAACGGCCCCTCCCCCCAGCCAGTCGGGGAAAAAAGAACTTCCTCGGGGAAAAGTAGAAAAAACTATTTATTTAACAAACAAGGCGCCCACAAGCACAAAAAATTAATAATATGAAACAATAAAACCTCTGGCCGCTCCGAAGAGAGATGGCAAACAGAGCCAGTCCTTGCCCTGGGTGTAGCTCAGCTCACTCAGTCTCTCCCCAGCCCCACTCCCTCCGGAGCTCCAGGCCCCGCAGGTGCCAGCCCTCGCTGCTCCTCTGGGTTTGTCAGTCCAGAGCAGATTGAAACAGTCCCAAGAAAAAGAAAAAAACCATCCCAGGGAACTTCTCTGCCTCAGGCAGCTCAAACTGACTCAGAGCACAGGAGATCTCTGTCCCAGCGCTGTCCGTGCCTCAGACCAACGCCGCAGCCAGGACGGGTGCGAGTCAGGCAGTTTTCTCAAAACAAACTGCGGCTGCTTCTTTCTCCCCCTTCGCTCCCAGAACCATTTTAAAGGTACAGAACTGAATGTACAGCACAACCAGAGCAGAGGATTGGGGATACAAGCATCATAAAGTCACCCTAGAACACCCTGCAAGGGGCTCACAGCTCTCCCTGCACCCTTCCCTTCCCCAGGTGAACATTCCCAGCTCTCCCAGCCCGGCTCCGCAGGGGCTCCAGTTCCTCTGGGCTCGCCCCAGCAGCTCCCCATCCTGCAGGGGGGCTCCCGGCTCTGCAGGTGGGGTCTCACCTGAGCGGGGCCCAGGGCCAGGATCCCCCCGGAGCTGCTGCTGCCCACGCTGGGGGTCAGCCCAGGCCACCTCTGGGGTCATGTCCAGCCTCTCACCCACCCACACAGTGCCCTTGGTGGGAGCTGTGGAGGTGACATCAATGACAGTTTATTCTCTGCACCTGCTCTGTCTTTCATTCAATATTCCTTCATTGATACTAGACTTAGGAAAAATTTGGCATCATTTTAATCCTTCCCTATATGAATGAGGGAAATGAAAGGCAAAGTCAGTTCATCCAGGTTTAGAAGGATGGGTGATACAAATGGTAACATTGCCAGAAAATGACAACAAAAGCAGGAATCCAAGAGAAAAGGAAAAATTCATGAGCATCACCTAAATATTCACCTGGGGAAGGGAAGGGAAGGGTGCAGGGAGAGCTGCGAGCCCTGGCAGGGCCTGAAGGGGCTCCAGGAGCTGCAGAGGGAGCGGGAGCAGCAGGAGCTGCTCCCAAAATCGCGGGCTGGCCCCGGCCCCTCCCCCCCCACCCTCGCACCTGCCCCTCCCCCAATGCCGGACCTCGGCCCCGCCCCCTTTCGAACCCTCCGCCTCCCGCCCAATCAGATCGCTCGGCCGCGTTCTGGCCACGCCCCCTCTGTGTGCTCACACTGTGGAACGCCGCTGGCTCCGCCCCCCCCGGCCGTTTCTCGGCTCCCATTGGCTGTCGCCAGGGGCAGCGGGGCTGACACCGGCTGCGGAAAGCGGCGGCGGCGGAACGGAGCGTGCGGGAACAGCGCAGCTCGGCTGAGCCCTGCGTGCCTCCTCTCTGCTCCCCCCTGCTCTCCACTGAGCCCTGCGCGCCTCCTCTCTGCTGCTCTCCCCTCCGCTGAGCCCTGCGCGCCCCCTCTCTGCTCTCCGCTGAGCTCTGTACACCTCCTTTCCGCTCCTCTCTCCTCCGCTGAGCCCTGCGCACCTCCTCTCTGCCCCTCTCTGCTCAGCTCCTCTGTTCTGCTCTGTGCTGCTCCACTCCTGTCCTGTTCTGTTCCCCTCCTCTCTGCTTTGTTGTTCGCTCCTCCTCTCGTCCTCTCGTCCTCTCCTCCTCTCCTCGAGCTACTCCGCTTCGCTCCTGTCCTGTCCTCTTTGCTCTTCTCACCTCCACTCAGCTCCTCTGTTCTGCTCTGCACAGCTTCTGTCCTGTCCACTCCTTTCCACTCCTCTCCGCTCAGCTCTTCTGTTCCACTCTGCACTGCTCCGCTTTGCTGCTGTCCTGTCCTCTCCTGTCCTGTCCTCTCCTGTCCTGTCTTGTCCTCTCCTCTCCTGTCCTCTTTGCTCTTCTCAACTCCGCTCAGCTCCTCCATTCTGCTCTGCGCAGCTTCTGTCCTGTCCGCTCCTTTCCGCTCTTCTCCGCTCAGTTCTTCCGTTCCACTCTGCACTGCTCTGCTTCGCTCCTGTCCTGTCCTGTCCTCTCCTCTGTTCTGCTCTGCGCAGCTTCTCTCCTGTCCTCTTCTCTCCACTGAGCTCTGCGCAGCTTCTGTCCTCTCCTCTCCTCTCCTCTCCTCTCCTCTCCTCTCCTCTCCTCTCCTCTCCTCTCCTCTCCTCTCCTCTCCTCTCCTCTCCTCTCCTCTCCTCTCCTCTCCTCTCCTCTCCTCTCTCCTTTGCTCTGCTCAGCTTCTCTCCACTCTGCGCAGTTCCTGTCAGCTCCTGTCTGCTCCTCTCCACTTTCCTTTGTGCAGCTCCTGTCCTCTCCGCTCCTTTCCTCTTCTCTCAACTCCTCGGTTCCACTCTGAGCTGCTCCGCTTTGCTCCTCTCTTCTCCTCTCCTGTCCTGTCTTCTTTGCTCTTCTCTCCTCCGCTCAGCTCCTCCATTCTGCTCTGCGCAGCTTCTGTCCTGTCCGCTCCTTTCTGCTCTTCTCAGCTCAGCTCTTCTGTGTCAGTCTGCGCTGCTCCGCTTCACTCCTATCCTGTCCTCTCCCCTTTGCTCTGCTCAACTCCTCTCCACTCTGCGCAGTTCCTGTCAGATCCTGTCCTCTCCGCTCCTTTCATCTCTGCTCAACTCCTTGGTTCTGCTCTGCACTGCTCCTCTCCTCTCCTCTCCTCTCCTCTCCTCTCCTCTCCTCTCCTCTCCTCTCCTCTCCTCTCCTCTCCTCTCCTCTCCTCTCCTCTCCTCTCCTCTCCTCTCCTCTCCTCTCCTCTCCTCTCCTCTCCTCTCCTCTCCTCTCCTCTCCTCTCCTCTCCTCTCCTCTCCTCTCCTCTCCTCTCCTCTCCTCTCCTCTCCTCTCTCCTCTCTCCTCTCTCCTCTCCTCTCCGCAGCTCCTGTCCTGTCCTCTCCTCTATTCTGCTCTGCACTGCTCCGCTTTGCTGCTGTCCTGTCCTGTCCTCTTTGCTCTTCTCACCTCTGCTCAGCTCCTCCATTCTGCTCTGCACAGTTTCTGTCCTGTCCGCTCCTTTCCGCTCTTCTCCGCTCAGCTCTTCTGTTCCACTCTGCACT
Organism: Phylloscopus whistleri; assembly: GCA_017589585.1. NCBI lineage: Eukaryota > Metazoa > Chordata > Aves > Passeriformes > Phylloscopidae > Phylloscopus > Phylloscopus whistleri. The sequence continues at coordinate 80,471 of JADMLD010001110.1, forward strand.
GCTCCGCTTTGCTGCTGTCCTGTCCTGTCCTCTCTTCTCCTGTCCTGTCCACTCCACTCCTCTCTCTCGTCTCCACTCAGCTTCTCCGCTCTGCTCTTCGCAGCTTCGCTCCTCTCCGCTGTTCTCCTCTCCGCTCTGTGCTGCTCTGTTTTGCTGCTCCCCTCCCCTCCCCTCCCCTCCCCTCCCCTCCCCTCCCTTCCCCTCCCGTCCCCTCTCTTTTGCTCTGCTCAGCTTCTCTCCGCTCTGCGCAGTTCCTGTCAGCTCCTGTCCGCTCCTCTCCTCTTTGCTCTGTGCAGCTCCTGTCCTCTCCGCTCCTTTCCTCTTCTCTCAACTCTTCGGTTCCGATCTGAGCTGCTCCGCTTTGCTGCTCTCCACCACCAACTCTCATGAGAGCTCAAGAAAGGGGCGGCAATTTTGCTAAGAGTGCCTTGAGCCTTGAAGCGATGGCCACGCCTACGTGGGGGCAGACCAAGAAATGAACCCGGGTGTTATATGTGTGTCCCGATAATTGACTGGACACAAGCCCAATTAAATAATATTGGAATTTATTGAGCAAGCGACAGTAAGCAAAACAGCACGCTGGGCAGCCGGGCGATCTCCTGCCCCACCACGGCTCACCACCACCACCCGAGAGTCTCTTTTATACATTGCAGCTTCCTGTGATATGCATATCTTTCTGTTTCTTTTGTGTTTGCGCGAAGTGTTGCTGGGGGGGGCTTTATCCGCTTCCCAGTAGTCGGTGGTCCGGTGGTCGTGGGAATGAAGCCTTGTAGCTGATCACTGCAAAAACTGGTTACTCAGCTTTTAGTTCTGCTTATCTTTTGTTTGCTTTGCCGGACGTTTGAAGAGATAGTCTTGATGAGATCACAAGGTGCTTCCCGTAACACGCTTTAGTGAACAATTACTGATGGTAATTTATTACAATTCCCCCTTTTTCTTTTTCCCGTTTTGTTCACTGAACCGCTGCAGCTCTTGCTGGCTCAGAATCAGAGCTTCAGCCTCTATATGTTAATTTTCAATTTGGCTTGGATGAGCATCAAGTGCGCTGCTTCTAATCTACTTTTTACTATTTCATTTAGTTTATTTAATATACATGGTACAAATGTTAATCCCAGAACTGGCAAGATTACTGGTCCTGCAATGGTTGATAACAGTGTAGCTAGCCAGGGGGAGTGATTAAACCAGGACTCATACGAACTCTGTTGAGCTTCTCGTTCTCGTTTCCTCTTTTCTAGGCCTTCTCTGAGTTTAGCCATGGTATCTCTTATCACTCCAGTATGATCTGCATAAACACAACATTGTTCTCCCAAGGCAGCACACAGCCCCGCCGTTGAAGAAACATGAGATCTAACCCTCTTCGGTTTTGCAGGACTACTTCTGACAGTGATCGGACTGATTTCTCTAAAGCACTAATTGATTCTTCTATCTGAGCTAAATTTTCATCTACAGCTATTCTTAATGATTGGAATTTTTGATTTTGCTGAACTAGTGAAGTTATTCCTGTCCCTGCTCCTGCAGCTCCTACAGCTATCAAGGTGGCGACTGTTAGGGCAGTGAGAGTGATAGGTTCTCATTTCTGCAAATGATGGGAATTTACGTGATCATACATGAAATTTTCGGAATGGTATATTATTCTAGGGATAATAGTCACTTGTACCCAGTATTCTTCACTCTCATTGAATAGTTTAAGGGATAGACAAGGGGTGACTCCTGTCTTGGAACAAATCCATTTGGTATTACTGTCTGGTACTAGCCAGTCTGCAGGTGGTTTTTCTTTCAGGGAGGTTATTATTCCGCACAGGTGTTGTCTACCTGGGGGCGCGTTACCTATTCACCTTCCTTTCCCAGATACGTATTGCATTGTTATCCCTTGTTTCTTCTCTTTCCATAGGTACTGGGATGGGTTTGATCCATTAATTCGTCTTATTCTCGAACAGACCCCTACTGATTCATAAAAAGGTGGTTTAACATCGTAACATAACCAGCAATGTTGGGTCAAGTTTGGGTTTGTAGAGTTCAAAACTTGATATGTGGTATTTAAAAGTTTCCATAGTGGGTCATTTTTTATACTTGAACTTGGATTTGCGTCGGTAATATTCAAGACTGGGGCCTCTGTTATGTGCGGAACTTCTGGGTCTCTCAGATGTCTAATAACTGGGTTGGGACCAACTGCTTGTGGTTCAGGTGTTACCACTTCTTTCTTGATAAGGAACAATCTGCCTCTACTAGTACCAGACTTCCAGAACCTCATGCCCCATGTTTTTCCAGTCATCCAGCCGGGATCCATAGGCTTAGATATGTTTACATATATGAATTTACAACGTACTTTACCTAGTGGGATGCCACGCCGGGGGCCCAACTGAATGCCACCATTTTCAGGTGGATCACATCCCCACGGTCCCCACCCTACTTTGAGGAACTTATCAGGGCCCACTCCCGGGCTCCAATCAGCTGCAATAGTTTCACATCCCCAATACGCACAGTAATACTGCCCTGGACTATTGCAATATCCTCTTCCAAGATTTGAACTTGGACAGATGTAGAATCTCTTCAGATTCGGACAGGGTTCTATGGGCACTATTTGACACAGAGTGGGTGTAAAACTAGGGCCTCCGGGAGTAGTAATTGTCTGAATCACCTGCTGGTCTTCCCCACTAACTAGAGACCATTTAAATGGTTGGTGTTCATACTGATCAATTTCCGTCATTACTAAATCACAGAACATTACATATACCATAAGTCTTAAAGCATGCCGCGAAGGGTGGGAGTCCTTCTGTCTACATATTACTCTTAAATTTTCTTTTGATCTCAGGGGTTTGCCAGAGCTCTTGCCTGTGGAGTCATAGGTGCCTTTTTCTAGTGATACGAGGCAGCTTTTCCAGCATTTTTGCACACTCCCATTCATGGGACTTTGTTCTCCACACTTTCTTACCCTTCTGCCTCGCCCGTCGACTCGGTTGCTTCGAGCCATGAGGGGTACCATCTTCTCGGCAGCAAGAGTATTCTTCAGGAGCATTAATGCTGTTGTTTTGTTTTGTTTTGTTTTGTTTTGTTTTGGGGTTTTTTTTTGTCACTTGCCTCTGCTTATAAGATTCCCAATTTTTATCTTTTCACTAAAGGTATATCGCACCTGACTCTTTTCAGAGCTCTATGGCAACACCCCTTTATAATTTCTGCTACGAATGGGATTGGTTCGTTGGAATGATAAAAATAATATTCAGGCCAAATTCCATATACAAATACCTCTCACCATTCATTGTGAACCTTCTTTAATTTCTCTTCCTAATACTTTAAAGTCTAAGGCAAATTTCGAGATTTCTCTTTCTTGTTTCCAACAAGGGCTGCACACTCCAGAAGGAGGGTTTCCCCGTTGACAATAGAACCACCACCGTTCTCGGCACACTTCACAAATAAAACATACAAAAGGGTAACAATTGCAATCAGGATTTTTCACATCTAATTCTAATATCGCTACTATTTACATGTGGTTCAGTCACTTCATGATAATTGCTCATGCATACTTTGTCACTGATCAGTTCATTTATGTCCTTTTAAGCATGATCTTTGAATCTCCAGGTATGCTGATAACTTGCCAGGAAGAGGAGTCTTGGACAGGCCCTTTCACTCGGCTTGCATGAGTCCACCCTCTTTCGGCTGTCCGGATAGCAGTTTCTGTAGTAAGTAAAACAACATAGGGTCCTTCCCAATGAGGAGTTAGGGAAGACTCTTTCCATGACTTAATCAATACTTTGTCTCCTGGTTTGGTTTTATGCATTGCCACATCTAAAGGTGGCCTCTGGACTGCCAAACCTTTGGCTCGCAGTCTTTCCCTTCTAGTCATTAATTGTATCAAGTAGGGTTTAATTTGTGATTCTTCTAATTGGGGATGATCTTGCGGAATTTCTAGATCATATGGCATTCCATATAACATTTCAAAAGGAGAAATCCTGACATCTGTGCAAGGCTGCGTTCTTATATTCAATAGTGCTAAGGGAAGGCATTTGACCCATGACATTGTTTCCAACATCAGCTTTGTCAATTGTTTCTTTATTTCCCCATTCACCCGCTCAACTTTTCCCGAACTTTGTGGGTGCCATGGAGTGTGATACTGCCACCTAGTGCCTAAAGACTGGAGAGTCTTCTTTGCCACTTTAGACACAAAATGAGGGCCTCTATCAGAATCAATTACCTCTATTGCCCCATAACGGGGAATAATTTGTTCTAATAATATTTTTACTACTGTCTGGGCTGTGGCCCATGCTGTTGGGAATGCTTCTACAAATTGAGTTAGATGATCTACTATTACTAATAAGTATTTGTATCTCCCGACCTTCGGTAATTCAGTGAAGTCTACTTGTATCTTCGCAATTGGCCTATGGGCTAACTCTCTTCCCCCATGTACTCTTTCTCTTAACTGCTGTTTATTGACTCTCTGACAAGTCATACAGTCTCCTATGACTCATTTTGCAATATTATGTATTCCAATGCACATGTATTTATTTGCAAACTGATCTACTAATGCTTGAGTTCCCCAATGAGTTAGTTCATGAAATTTTCGCATTATTCTCAGGGCCAGAGGTTTTGGGAGAACCTCTCGACCATCTGGGAGTTCCCACTTCCCATTATTTTCTCTAATTCCCATTTGGCTCAGTCTGTCCTTCTCTTGGATGGTGAAACTCAAAATGTGGTAACCCTTTTTATGTAGAAGGCAGTGTATGTATTTCTCATCATCACATGTGCACTTTATTGCTTCTAGCCCAAAGTCTTTCCAGCAAACATAACACGGGGACTCATCTAAGTGTTCTCTACAGATCTCGCACTCTTCTCAGGCTTTTACTTCCCTTATGCAACACTTTATAGTCATTAATACAGCTTGTTTAGCTTCTTGATCTGCAAGATTATTTCCCCTTATCAATGGAGTCAGCCCCCTCCGGTGACCTCTTAGATGTACTACTGCTACTCTTTTTAGGCCCTCTAATAGCCTGTAAGATTTGAGTTATCAATTCAAGGTGTACTAACTTTTTGCCTTGGGAATTGATTAAACCCCTTTCTTCCCATATCTTCCCAAAGGTATGTACCACCCCAAAGGCATATTTTGAGTCAGTATATATAGTCCCCACGTTTCCTGCCAAGAGCTGCAAAGCTTTTAGCACTGCATATAATTCACAAGCCTGGGCTGACCAGCTGGGGCTTAGAGGTCCCGATTCTATCACTGTAAAGGTTTTTCAGTTAATTATTGCATATCCTGATCTCCTCTTTCCTTCTACTACTCGGTAAGATCCATCTACAAATAGTTTTTCACCTGTTTCAAGCTCTTCTTCTTCTAAATCTGGTCTAATTTTTGTTTGTTCCTCTATATTGTGAAGGCAGTCATGGGTTAAATTTTCACTAGGTTCCCCATATAGGAATGTCATAGGCTAGGAAAAGCCTGATTTTGTTCCAATCGGGGTCAGCTTTTTTGATTGACAAGCAATTTATCCAGTAGAAGACAAGCTGCGACTTTTGGCGGAATGCTTAAAAAGGCTGGGTGGGGGGAGGAGCGACCTCTTTGTCCTTGGGGTGGCAGACTGAGGACAGGGAGCCGCCGGGGCCGGGCCGGCCTCAGTGCCCCCCCACCCCCCCCACCCCGGGCGGCTGCGGCGGGCCGGGCCGAGCCCCGATGCCGCCGGAGCCGGGGCGGGCCGGGCCGGAGCTTTAGGAGCCGCTGTCTCGCAGAGAAGCAAGCAGCATGGAGAGGAGAGAGAGCTCGGACGGAGTGCCCCTTCGCCCTTGCTCTTCTTTTCAAGCCGAAGAAACCAGCGCATGGCTTCTAAACGACTCAGTTTCCCGCCGCAGAGCCATGTGGGCAGCCCGGCAGCCCGAAAAGTTTAACCCTTTGTTGCTAGCAGATGGACTTTCCTAAACATCATCTTTCTCCGGAAGAAGAACAAATATAGCGAATGAGCCATAGAAAGACACAGCATGAAGCTACAGTCGGTGAAGGGAGAGTGTAAAGGACTTTAAGGCAAAGGACAAAGGAGTGGCCTAATTTTGGCTGGACATTTCTGGTAAACTATAGAGACTGAACTAGTTTTTTTTTCCTGTAACATATAAATGCTTTTGGGGGGATGTAAGGTTCTAGTTAAAAGTGATATGAAGCTTTTTGCTCCTAAAGAAAGAGGAGATTTGTTTTTGGGTCTTGAGATGATTTTGGAAATAGAAGAAGAGAATCTTTGTGTCATACTAGAGGAGGCATCCTTAAACAGTACCCCGATAAGCAAATATGGCCTATGTGCAGTGTTGAGAGAGCTGCTAATGGGTAGGACTTCGCAGTTTGCAGGAGTTCTTTTAAAATCCTCGCAGATGTAGAGCATGGGATGTCTATATAGAACTCAGAGAGACTCCTTTCCTAAAAGAACTGATAAAAGGTTATTTTTAAAATGGTAAAACTGGCTGAGGTTGCAGGTCATGTCTTTTTATGTTGAGTGAAGAAAGGTAAAAAACTTAGAAAGAGAAAGAAAGATGTTTTAGAAGTTTCATTTGTTGTTGTTGGTTTTTTTTTGTTGTTGTTTTTGTGTGTATTAATAAACTATCTTTGTAATTTAAAGATAAGCCTGTTTGCTTTTATATTCTTCCAGTCAAATGAAATATAGAACGTGATAAAACCATCACAAGGAATTGTGCAGGATTTTGCAGTGTTGTGGTTTCAAGGGTTCATCTGGGAGAAGAGATAAGGATGCTCTCGTACTTCACTAGTCGAGCATCCGTTATCCATTTATCTGCTTTTTGCTGTAACACACCCCTAATATTATGGGGTGATAATACTTTCAGTTCTCCTCTGGAAGTTACTTTATGTGCTTCTTCTACTGGGAGTACAGCTGCTACTATTGCCTGCAAACAAGTGGGCCATCCCCGGCTTACCGGGTCAAGGAGTTTAGAAATATATGCTACTGGCTTTTTACTCCCTGCCCATTCCTGAGCAAGTATCCCAAATGCTGTCCCATCATTTGTGTTTATAAATAAAGAAAATGGCTTTTTCAAGTCAGGTAGGCTTAGTACCGGGGCATTTATTAATTCTTCTTTCAATTCCTGTAGTTGATTTTCATCTTCTTGGGTCCACTTTACCAAGCCATCATTAACGAACTTAGCATAAAGGAACTTTATCTTTTTACTGTAATTCTCAATCCATTGTCTGCAGTACCCAAATAAGCCCAGCAGCTGTCGCACTTGTCTCTTAGTTTTTGGAGCTGACAGCAATAAGATACCGTTAACCCTTTCAGGATCGAATCTCTTTGTTCCCTTATGTAGCCTATGTCCTAAATACTTTACTTCTTTTTCAACACACTGCAATGTAGACTTTGATACTTTAAGGCCTTGCAGGCTTAAGAAGTTCAGCAATTTAATGCTCTCTTGCCTGACAGCCTCTTCACTTTTTCCTGCCAGAAGCAGGTCATCCACATACTGGACAAGAGTAATCCCTGTAGCCAATTCATACCCTCTTAGAGTTTGTTCTAATGCTTGGTCAAATAAATTAGGAGACTCCGTGTAACCTTGAGGCAAAACTGCCCACCTTAGCTGTTGTTTTCTGTGGGTATCTGGATCTTCCCACTCAAAAGCAAAATAATATCAACTATTTTCACTTAGTCGACATGCCCAGAAGGCATCTTTAAGGTCTATTACACTATATCATTGATCTTCAGGACCTAATTGACTTAAGAGGGTATGGGGGTTAGATACCACAGGAAATCTTGCAACTGCCCTTTTATTGATTTCTCGTAAATCATGCACTAATCGGTAATTTCCATCTGCCTTCTTTACAGGCAGAATAGGTGTATTGAATGGAGACATACATGGTTCTAACAACCCTTGTTTAATTAGTCTCTCTATTTCGGGTTTTAACCCTTGCCTCCCCTCTTTAGGTATTGGATATTGCTTAACTTTAACTGGTATCTCTGGGTTCTTTATAGTTACTGTAAAGGGTTCAATGTTCAATCTCCCCACTGTCTCTGGAGTATACCACACTTCTGGATTTATTTTCTCTTCATCCTCGGTCCTTAAGGGACACAGCTTAATGGTAAGTTTCTTTTCCACTACTTCTAAGTTAATTCCTAATTCAATCATCAAATCTCATCCTAACAAATTATAATCAGCCTCAGGCACTAGCAGCAAAGACCCTATGCTGAGTTTAGAGTCTGTTTCAAACAATACATCTTTAATCACGGGTGCCTTGAACGGTTCCCCTTTAGCTCCAATAACTTGGACTTTTTCTGAGGATATTTCATAACCCTGAGGTAATTTTTGGACAGTTGATCTTTCTGCCCCCGAGTCCACCAGGAACTCAATTTCTTGTTGTTGGGGACCCACTTTCAATTTTATCAAGGGCTCAGTTCTTTCTTGGGTCCCCAATAAGTAGAGCCCCTGACAGCCCTATTCCTTGAACATCTGTTCATCCATTATCCTCTTTCTGCAATTTCTCTTAATGTGCCCCTTTTTGCCACAGAAAAAACACGTCAATACATCTCTGTCTTCCTTCAGGTGTCTCTTTGTGCCAGATTCTTTTTGTCGGGCCTCAAATCCTTTTCTGGAGTCTGCTGCTCTCTGCCCATCTCTGACTGCTGCCAGCATCATTCTAGCTTGTTTCTTATAAGTCTCATCTTCCCGCCTTACATAAACTTTCTGAGCCTCTCTCAACAATTCATCTAAACCACGATCTTGCCAATCTTCTATCTTTTCTAGCTTCTTTCTAATATCTGCCCATGATTTTGCCACAAACTGAGTTTCCAGCAGGGCTTGTCCCACCGGGGTACTAGGATCTACCCCAGAGTATAACTGGAGACTTTTTCGTAACCTCTCCAGCCATTCAGTGGGAGTTTCATCTTTCTTTTGTTGTTCATTAAAAGCTTTATTGATATTCTGCCCCTGAGGGACTGATTCTCTTATTCCTTGGACAATAATTGTCCTCAGATCTTGCATATGGCCTCGATCCACTGGATCCTGATTATTCCAGTTTGGTCTCTGGAGGGGCCACTTAACATCTGCCACGGGACCCTGTTGGTGTTGCTGGTCCCACACTCTCATTCCAGCCCTTCTGATCATTCCACTCTCTTCTGCTGTAAATGGGATGCCCAGTATAGACTGGACTTCATCCCAGGTGTACTTTTCGTAGGGTAATTTGGAACAGAAGGGGGTGCAGGCGGAAGAGGTGCCGGGGAAGGGGGTGGTGAGATATATATATAAGGAGGAGGCGAAACAGGTACTACATCCTCTCTCCATGTTTTCTTTCTCCCCTCCCCCCCTTTTTCTTTTAGAGGGTATAAATTTATCTTAGTTTCTGACACGATCCAGAGATGAGCATACTCACTCTCCTCTAAACTAAAAGGTTCCCTGGAACTTACATAAATGTTCAAAGCCTGACAAATACAATCCTCAAAGGAACCAAACACAAGCTAGTATAGGTGGTCGCCTCTAATTTGCTTTCCACCCCACACCTCCATACAATAGTGAATCATTTTTTACTTTACTCTTACCCCGCCTAGAAGGGGTAATTATCTCAATATGTGTCTGAGGAGCTTCACTTGGGACCCCCACCCATGGGGGCTTGCTTTTCCCCTGTCCCATCTTCCAGAGTGCCTTCACACACACACACACACACTTTGCCTCCTTTTCGTGGCCCTGTCCCTCGCGGGATATGGGAACCGCACTACCGAGGAGTCCACACTCGCTTCGTTCTCCACTGGACGTCTCACAATACCACACTCTGGGATACTCAACCCCAACCGAACGGATAACCAGCCTATACTCACGCACTCCTGCGTCTTCATTCGGGCTTCGTGCACAAAGATTATGGGGTTGCCGGCTTTCTTTTGCTTACTGTCGAATTTAGGGTTCGTCGGTAGAGGATCGGATGGGGTGCTACCCAAACAGGGGCCGCTTGTCAGCGGGGCGCCTCCCCTGAATGGTGACTCACACCAGGTTGCCTCCATCTGAGTCACGGCACCAAATTTGTTATATGTGTGTCCCGATAATTGACTAGACACAAGCCCAATTAAATAATATTGGAATTTATTGAGCAAGCAACAGGAAGCAAAACAGCGCTGGGCGGCCAGGGGATGTCCTGTCCCACCACGGCTCATGACCACCACCCGAGAGTCCTCGCTCTTTTATACTTTGCAGCTTCCTGTGATACGTGTATCTTTCCGTTTCCTTTGTGCTTAGGCGAAGTGTTGCTGGGGAGTTCTTCATCCGCCTCCCAGTAGTGGTGGTCGGTAGTGGTGGTCGTGGGAATGAAGTATGTAGCTATTCTTCTGCAAAAAAGCTAGTTAGTCAGTTTTTAGTTCTGCTTATCTTTTGTTTACTTTGCCGGATGATGAGATCACAAGGTGCTTCCGTAACTCAGTTCAGTGAACACTTACTTGTGGTAATTTATTACACAGCCCAGCCCTGCCCTGGCCCAGCCCCAGCCGTTCCCTCGGGTGCTGTCCCTGCTCCCCCGGGCAGAGGTGGGAGCTGCCCCAGCGCTGCCCCTCGGGAGGAGCCGCAGCCCCCGGGGAGCTCTGAGCTCCGTCTGCTGGGCTGCGGCCGAACCGAGCCAGCGCCCGCAGAGCTCCGGGGAAAGGTCCTGCCCCTGGCTCAGGGCTGGGCCGGGGCCACGGGGAGAAAATCAACTTCCAACTTGTGCCCCACAGCAGGGAGGAGCAGCAATTCTTGGGTGAGAGAGACTCTTTCCAAGGGCCTGCAGGGACAGGACAAGGGGGAATGGCTTCCCACTGCCTGAGGGCAGGGTTAGATGGGATGTTGGGAAGGAATTCTTCCCTCTGAGGGTGCTGAGGCCCTGGCACCGGTTGCCCAGAGAAGCTGTGGCTGCTCCATCCTTAGAAGTGTCCAAGGCCAGGCTGGACAGCACTTCCTGCCCAGGAGCTGTGGGATGTGGTGGGGTGATGATTGTGAGGGTGGGATGGGGTCTGGTCAGCTGAAAGGCCGAGTAAGATCCCAGTCCTGAGTGGGTTCTGAGGTGTCTCACATTCCTGAAGGAATTCTAGGGTACCTCCTGTTCCTGAACACATGAGGTCATGGTGTACAGGATTAGGTACAGCCCCAGCTTGCCTCCCTGGGGCTCTCAGAGGGCTGATTGGGGTTGTGCTCTCTGGGGAACGCACCACTGAGACCCCTCTGCTGTCCCCATCAGGTTCTTCTTCCCCAGCTCGTGCGGCCTGGGACAGTCCCAGCACTTCCAGCTGCTGAATGACCGGGCCAGCCCTGCCCTGACTACCCCATCATTGATTGCCCCTTCACCCAGGTGAGCCCTGCCAGGCTGCCTCCTCACCTTGCTCCTCCTCCTTCTTCTCCTCATCCTCCTCCTGTGCCCACCACTGGGGCATGTGGATCCTCTTACCAGGCTCACCTGGAGCTGCTCGTGGCCATCCCACAGTGGGCACAGGGCACCCCAGGTTGCCAAGATGGGGTCACTGTGTCACCTGAGGGGGACACGCCCCAGGGACAGAGGCAGGGAAGCAGCAGGAAACCAGAGCTCAGGGCAGGATGTGACTCACATGGACACTGGGACATGAGGACAATAGGAGCACAGGCCAGGGATCTTGGGATGCCTCAGGCATCCTGGCACAGCAGGAGATGGGAGAACACCCCTCCAGCCCTTGTGCCCTGCCCAATCCCACAGGGATTTGCTTGGGGCCACAGTGCCTTGGGGCTGAGCCTGCCCACTCAGGAGCAGGGGCTGACCCTGGCTGTGCTGGACATGCTGCACATGGCCAAGGAGGAGAGGCAGAGCTCTGGACAGGTCTGCAGCCACGTCAGGTGAGCTGGGGTCTGGGGGGACAGGGTGGCACCCACGGGACAGCCCAGAATCACTGGGACAGCATGGCATCCATCAAGATGGCCTGGCAGCCATAGGGACATTGTGACACCTCTAGGGACAGCCTGGCATCCATCAGGGCAGCCTGGCACCCATGGAGGCAATGTGACACCTCTAGGGACAGCCCAGCACCCACTGGGACAACCTGAAACCTGTGGGGGCAGCCTGGCATTGCCGGTGTGAAATACCAGGTTATGCTTCATGTCAGTTAGAAAAAGGTGGCCTGTGTAGTTGTAATTGTGAAATGTGTGGAACAAGGCCATGGGGCAGTTATAAAAATGAGTTTTAAAATAAACAAAAAGCATGGGAAGAGGCCTTTAGATAGACATTTTGCTTACTTATAAGTGAATAATGCGGACTTTAAAGTTTTCACAGTATAAGTTTTAAATTTTCTTTAAAATGTAGGATAGAAGGATGCAGAAGTCTTATTATTTGCGTAAAAATAACATTATTATAAGCTTTAAGCTGCTTTGTAACAAGAAGCTTTGAACTATAGATTTAGAAAATATAAAAGAAGTTGTAGTTGCCTAAATAAAAGAAGGAAGTGATCTTATCCCAAGCTAAGAATTGATGATCCTGGAAAGGAAAACTGGATGATCCTGGGAAGGGAAGCTGGACCTCACAATCACTGATGTATGCTTCTGAAGAAGGGAAGCTGGACATCATCTTCACTAATTTACAACCTTAGGGTATAATAATTATACGTCATCGATAGGAACTGATCACAATGGGGTATAGAAATTAAAATTCACAAATAGAAACTAGGAGAAAATCATAAAAAAAAAAAACCCTTGCTGAGGAATGCTAATGAAGATGTTCAGTAAATACCAGCAAAAATTTGTAGCGGGCGTGCAGCTGGAGGGGAGACCCCTCTTGTACCCAGCGTGCTGCTTTGCTCACATTTTACCATTTGAAATAATGAATAAATAAATTGATTGTTGCTTGATATATTGGCTGAGTCGAGCTCTTCATTGCTTATAATTTGGTGGAGAATGCGAGCATCTTCAGGTCCTTGAAAGGAACCTCTGATCTCAGGAAAGTGCCCCACCTTTGGTGTTTCCTACCTCTGGTGGCCCTGAGTGACTGGGGAATCTCCCTGGGAGAAAGGAGATCCTTAAGGTAAATTGTGAGCAAAAGAATTTTGAACTCCCAGATCAGACTGCAGTAAATTCACGTGTAATAACTCGTGCACATAGACCCAGGCAAGAAAAGAGGCTGTAAGTATCGCTTGGTTAGGTGGGATAAGGAACAGGTGCAGGCGTGTGAAACTACAAGTGCCGTGTGTGTGAGACGTGGCCCAGCCACGGAGCGAGTGCTGAGTTCTTCTGACCTCGGCTCCGTCTGCCCGCGAGGGGAGCGGCAGGGGAAGGGACGAAGCGAGTGAAAAGGAGTGAGTGAAGGGATTTTTTAATAAAGGTTGGGGGAGGGATGCAGCAATAATTGAGGTGTTTTCTCCTTAGTAAATCAGAGGTGGGAAGCTGCACTGATTGAAGGGACTTTTTTTAATATAAAAATCCTAAACGAGTAAAAAGGTTTCAAATAGTATTGAAATCAGAACGAGTGTAGTCAAGGCAAGTGAAAGCAAACCCGTTAGGATAAGATGGGTCAATGCCAAAGCAAGAACCCAGGAACTGGTATAAACCAGCAGAAAAATAGAAGTACTAAAGGTACTGGAAAAAGAGGGAGCACTTTACCAGACATACCTCAGGACAGCCCCCTGGAGTTAATGTTAAAATTTTGGGATGAATGGGAATCCAGGAAAGGAAAATGTAAGGAGAAAATGATACAATATTCTATGGTGGAATGGAATAAAGAAATTATAAGACCTAATAATTGTATTGGCCAATGTACAGGTCATTTGAGGGGTGGATTTGTCAGGCATTAAATCTGTCTATGTAAATAAAAAGGACCCTATTAACCAAGAGGAAAGCGATTATGCCGCTTTATGGCACAGGTCCTGGCCTTCTCCCCTGTATACTTTAAAAATCAAAGGAAAAAGAAAGAAATCATGGGACCCCCTAGACAATCTCGCCGCTCCTTATTGGCCACAACCAACTTTGCCCCAGAGGTGCCTAATCCGGCACCCCTTCCACCTCAAGCCCCTGTGGCTCTGCTGCCAGCACCAGATTCACCACGGGCACATGGAACAAGAAGCAGAGAAAAGGCACGGGCAGAAACGAGTGGGGACAATGATGATGGAAGTGGGAAGGTCCAGTTATATCCATTAAGAGAAGTAGCAATAGTAGGAAGCCAAGGGGGACCAGTTATTGGGTATGTATCAGCACCCCTGAATACTGGAGATGTTAAAAAGGAAATGGCACCAAGCCCAAGGTGCTTCCAAGGAGGTTCCCCTTCCCCACAGCCTGTCTGCACTGAAGCGCTTCCAGGCCTCTCTGCATTTCCCTTGCCCTCACTCTTGGCTCACTCACACACCTCCCAACAACCCACCTGGAACTTTCAGCTGCAAGGAGTTCAAAGCTTGTCTGTCCTTCAGGAGTTGGTCCAATTCTGCCTTCAGCCAACTCTGGATTTGTGTTTCTTGTAGAACTTCCTGTGTGTCTAAAACATTCCTTGCATGGTTCTGCCTTGGGGATGGGGAACCTCCTTGGTGGCACCTTGAGCTTGGCTCACACTTGAGGAGATTGTCTGAAACTCAGGAGTTTCAGATTGCTAAAGAAGGAATTAAACCCCTGTTTGGCTGAGAGCAGCCAGTTCTCTGAGCAAAGAAGGTCCCAGGTGAGTGAGGAGAGACAGGATGGGGTTCGGGAATGTGGAGCAAGGTTCACCACACTGGAGCAAGGTTCTTCACACTTCTCATGGCACAGCTTCTCTGAGCTGGCCAGACCTCCTTGGGAGAGACTCTGGATCACTAACAGACACTCAATGCTGCAATCACCGCTTCTCTAAAGAGAAAATTTCACCTTTGAAAATATGAATGTGGATTTATTAGAATCCCTTTGAAGTATTTCCCCAGAACTCTAGGAAAAAAGACTTCTGAGCGAGCTTCCCTATACCAGACAGAAATCAAGGCATAGCCATGGTTTGTCAGGACTTGATTGATCCTAATGAGCCCCATGGTACATTTGGTGCTGAGCCCCTGAACCTCAGGGCCTGAGAGGAGATTGCACAAACCTTTCCAGGAGTCCAAGTCAGAAGAAAAACCCAAAGTGTCTCAAGGCATTCATGGGTTCCACTGAGGTCCATCCCCAACACAGGCTCCTCATAGACTCCTTGGAGGAGAGAATTGGAGGCCAGCATTGTACAAAAACCTCTCAGAGACTCAGTGTGGGAAGGAAATTCCAAAGTACCTTAAACACCTTGAGTATCTCAAAGTATTAATGAGCCTCACTGAGTGTCAGTGCAAAGCTCTCAAGGGACCAATTAAAGCAGATAATTGGAGGCCAGGATGGCACAAAAACTTCTCAGAGTCTTAGTGCCAAAACAAAGTTCTTTAAGAAACTTCAAGTACCTGGAAGTATTAATGAGCCCCACTGAATATTTTCACTAACTAAGAATCCCAAGGGACTTGTTAAAGTAGATAATTGGGGCCATGATTGCACAATCTTTCTCATAGAGTCAGTTTTAAAGGAGAAGCACCAAGTACCCTAAAATACAGAAGAAGTACCTTGAAGCATTAATGAGCCCCACTGAGTGTTGGTACTGACAAAGCCTCTCAAGGGACTAATTAAAGCAGATAGTTGGAGGCCATGATTACAGAAACCTCTAAGAAACTCCAAGGCAAAAGCCAGACCCAAAGTCCTTTGAAGAACCTGCAGTGCCTGGGAGCATTCAGGAGCCCCCTATGGCCACTCCCAACCAAGGCTCCCCAGGGACTCCTTCCAGCAGATCCTTGAGGCCACTGGGCTGTCAGGGGGATGCTGAGGGCAGGACAAGGGGCTGAGAGTGCCCAGCCTTGCTGGGGCTGTGCCAGGAGGCCCCAGGGCCTCAGGACAAGGTATCTCCTCACAGCCCTTGGTGGCACAGACCCTGCTGTGCCCCAGGGCACCAAGACTCGGCTTCTCTTTGTCCCTTCCTGGCATCACTGCCTCCAGTTCTCTGCTCTGCCTGGGGCCTGGGGACACTTTCTCTGTTGTGTCCCTCACTGGGACCCATTAAAACTTCCAGAAACTTTGGAGTTGGATTCTGACTTGGAGTTCTTGAGAGGTTTCTTCATCTCCCTGTCAGGAACTGATGTTCAGGGCCTGAGCACAAGCCCCAAGAGGGTCATTAATGTCCTTGTGCTGTGTCTGTGCTGCTGAGCTGGGCTGGGCTCCTGGCAACCAAGAGGAGCCTTAAAACACATTTCTCTTGCTGAGCAGCTCTTCTCACAGCCCAGCAGGGCTGGGGCACTGCCTGCAGCCACCCAGGGCACAGCACAGAGGCACAGAGAGCTTCAATCACTCAGGGCTGGGAAGGTGCTGAGAAGTGACTGGGGGAGAATCACTGCCAGTCCTTGGCACAGGAACCTCTGGCTGCAGGACAATGCAGCTGCAGCTCCTGCAGGGATCTCCTCAAGCTGGAACAGCCCAATGCCTACAGACTCTGTGAGTACAACTCTCTGAGTATTTCTGGTGCTGGGGAGGTGAAATGCTCATGAAGCTCTGACACACTGAGAGCTTCTGCCCACTCCCAAAATATTTCTAAGTTAAGGATTTATTT
This sequence comes from Phylloscopus whistleri, assembly GCA_017589585.1. Classification (NCBI taxonomy): domain Eukaryota; kingdom Metazoa; phylum Chordata; class Aves; order Passeriformes; family Phylloscopidae; genus Phylloscopus; species Phylloscopus whistleri. The sequence goes on from JADMLD010001110.1 coordinate 96,978, forward strand.
TAAAATCAGGACATTTCCTGAGACTTTGTTTTCATTTCCTAACATTAGATAATAAGGGAGAAGGAGAACAAATGATAAAGGTGTCATTAATTTTGACAAGTCCCTGGGACATCTGAACTCTCAGTGATCAGCAGGTGTGCAGGAGATCCCTGATGTGCTTTCAGCCACTCCTCTGCCCATGGACAGCACCAGCATCACCTTGGCTGGGCCCATCAGGCTTAGTCTGAGCTCTCCTTTCTCCAGGCTGCCAACAGAACCTACTCACAGCCAGTGCCCTGCAAACAGGCAGGGTTCTGTAGGGCCAAGGAGAGTGCCCAGAGATTTGGGGTCTGGGAGTGCTGGCAGGGAGAGCTCAGGCACAGGGAAAGCCCTGCAGGAGGAAAATCTGCAGGAAGCAGAGAGAAGATGAGGCAATGAGAGAAAACAAACCCCAACAATGTTGTGGCAGGGAGAGTTTAGAGATCTCCACAGGAGCCCCTCCAATGCAGCCCCTCCCTCTGAACAAGCCCCCTCCCTGCTATCCCCCAGCCAAGCCTCTGCCCTCAGGGCCAGGGCTCCAAGGCCTGAAGCCCCTCCTGTGCAGGCAGAGCTGCAGCAGAGCCCTGGGGCAGCTCTGCAGCCCCGGGCCCAGTTCCCTCTGCAGAGCACAGGGCTGGGAGCAGCTGCCCGGCCCTGGGGGGCTCTGGGAGGGGGCACAGCTGGCTCAGGGTTACGCTGTCCCCAGTGCCTGGCTCTGGGCAATGCTGTCAGTGCAGCCAGGGAAGGAGCTGCATCTCCCTCAGTCCAATGCCAGCACAAGGACACTTGGAAGTCTCCCGGAGATTTCAGTCCAAGCTGGGAGCTTCAGTCCAGGATGCAAACCTGTCCTGCAGAATCTTTGTTATCTGAAAGACCCACGGGGAAAGGCAGAGGTGTTCTGACACTGGAAATGCTGTTGGGTTGGTGAAATGAGCAACGTGAGTCCTTGGATACCAAAGTGGGGCTGGGCTGTGCTGGATCCATCTATTCTCAGCATTACCTGGTGATTTTTTATGGGAAACATGGGAAGCTGATCACCCTCCACCTGAGAAAGGCTAAAGCCCAGAGGTCTGAGCAGGTCAGAATGACAGACCATGTCCCCTCACGCTCCACTCATCACTTTGCCTCACAGAACTTGCTCTGTTCTCCCTGGGGGCAGCAAACATGATGAGGGTTTGATATCCAAGTATGTAAGGAGAGACATGGGGCGAGCTTATAAATAAAACTGCAGAAGTCTTAAACAAAAAAGGGTGTCTGTGTGTTCCAGGGGAAGGTGTATGGGAAATAGCTTTGATTTTGGTTCCAGGTATCTCCTCTAACTCTTCACTGTCCTTTTCTCCATGGCAGTATCCAATGCCCAGCCAGAGCAAATGTCCAACAGCAGCTCCATCAGCCACTTCCTCCTGCTGGCATTGGCAGACAGGCGGCAGCTGCAGCTCCTGCACTTCTGCCTCTTCCTGGGCATCTCCCTGGCTGCCCTCCTGGCCAACGGCCTCATCATCAGCGCCGTAGCCTGCGGCCACCACCTGCACAGCCCCATGTTCTTCTTCCTGCTCAACCTGGCCCTCACCGACCTGGGCTCCATCCTAACCACTGTCCCCAAAGCCATGCACAATTCCCTCTGGGACACCAGGAACATCTCCTATGCAGGATGTGCAGCTCAGCTCTTCTTCTTTCTGTTCTTCATCTCAGCTGAGTACTATCTCCTGACCATCATGTGCTACGACCGCTACGTGTCCATCTGCAAACCCCTGCACTACAGGACCCTCCTGGGCAGCAGAGCTTGTGCCCACATGGCAGCAGCTGCCTGGGCCACTGCCTTTCTCACTGCTCTCATGCACACAGCCAATACATTTTCCCTGCCCCTGTGCCATGGCAATGCCCTGGGACAGTTCTTCTGTGAAATCCCACACATCCTCAAGCTCTCCTGTTCACACTCCAGACTCAGGGAACTGCGTCTTCTTGTTGTAAGTGCCTGTTTAGGACTTTGCTGTTTTGTGTTCATTGTTTTCTCCTATGTGCAGATCTTCAGGGCTGTGCTGAGGATCCCCTCTGAGCAGGGACGGCACAAAGCCTTTTCCACCTGCCTCCCTCACCTGGCTGTGGTCTTCGTGTTCCTCAGCACTGCCACTATAACCTACCTGAAGCCCCCCTCCATGTCCTCCCCATCCCTGGATCTGGCCCTGTCAGTTCTGTATTCGGTGGTGACTCCAGCCCTGAACCCCCTCGTCTACAGCCTGAGGAACCAGGAGCTTAAGGCTGCAGTGTGGAGACTGATCACTGGATGGTTTCAGAAACATTAAACTGCTGGCCAGTTTCTGCAAATTATTTCTAATAAAAATCACTTTTGTTAGTTCTTGCTGGTTTGGTTGTGGTTTTGTTTGTTTTTTGTTTGTTTGTTTGTTTGTTTTCCACAGTGTTTTAGTTTTTCAACATTGTCCACAAAGAAAGGCCACTGTTTGTGCCATTTCTCATTTTGTTTCTCTCCACCTTTGCTGTGACTCCAGACTGTGTCAATGAGGGGCTGTGCTCTCAGTGGCTCTAAATAAACTAAAGGATCTGTCAGCAAGTTTTCTGCAGAGATCCCTCTTTTATTCCCTTCTCTGGAGCTGCAGCAGCAATGTCTGTGTGCAGAGCTGGGGGCAGGGCAGGGGTGGCACAGCAGCTCTGCTCCTGCTGGCCACACCATTCCTGATCCAGGCCAGATGCCATTGGCCTTCTTGGCCCCCTGGGCACACTGCTGGCTCATGTCCAGCCTGTTGTCCATCTGTCCCTGCAGGTCCCTTTCTGCCTGGCTGCTGTCCAGCCACTCTGTCCCCAGCCTGTGGCACTGCAGGGGTTGTTGTGGCCAAAGTGCAGGACCCGGCACTTGGACTTGTTCAACCTGACATTGTTGGATTTGGGCCCTGGATCCAGCCTGTCCAGGTCCCTGTGCAGAGCCCTCCTGCCCTCCAGCAGATCCACACTCACACCTGCAGAAGAGATGGCCAAGGGCTTGGCAGGGCTGGCAGGGCCACAGGCACCCAGGCCTTTGTCCCCTGGGCTCTGCCAGCGCCTCTGGAGGCCCCACAGGAGGAACTTTCCTTGCAGGGGCTTCACTTTGGTCCTCCCTGGCCCCTCCCTGGGCAGGCTGGCAGGGCTTGCAGCTTTAGGACATTTGTCCTTGCTGCCCCTGCCATCCCCCTGCCCCACAAACAGCCCCCAGCCACCCGGGAGGGACAGGCCCTGCTGTCCCAGGCCTGGGCTCAGGGCTTGGCCTTTCTGCTCCCTCCAGCCAGCCCAGGCCTTGCTCAGCATTGCAGTTCCCTGCTCACAGCCTTGGGCTCCCTGCAATCCTGGCCTCAAGGAGCTGCTCTCACCAGGCCCTGGGCAGCCTTTGGCACTCCCTGCCCTCACTGGGGCCCAGGGATGCTCCAAGGGACTTGGAGTTTTGCTTCTGACTCCTTCAGCAGTTTCTTCAGCCTTCTCTCAGTGCCTGGGGGTCCTGGACTCAGCCCCAAATCCAGCATGGGGCTGAGGAAAATACAGAAAGCCCTGAGGAGCTCTTTGTCTTCCTTCAAGTGTCTTTGAGTCTCCAGAACTTGTGCAGCTGATTGGAGTCAGTTTGGTGTTGTGTTAAGGAGGGAAATTTGAAAAGTGCATCTCATGATTTTTTGTTTTTAAACACATGAGTATTTTTAAAATTTTCAGTTCATTGAAGAGGTGACTGAAGGATTCTCCAAGCGATCTTGATGCTGAATATTTCTTTAGAAGGTCTGGGCACGGAGCAGAGTGAGCCCCTTGCAGGCTGACCCTGCTTGGACAACCTGCTCCTCACCCCAACCTCACCATGTCTGACATTGCCCACCTGGGACTGACATCCCTGTGCCCTGCATCAGAACCTTGTCCCCTGAGCTCTGCAGCTGGCTGTCCCAGCCCATTGCACCATGTCCCACCTGCTCTCCTCAGGCCTCTGCCTGCACACAGGCCCAGGAGAAGTTTTCCTGTTGGTGAGGAAAGAATGGAAAAGCCTGAGCAGGTTTCCTAAACAGCAAAGCCCACTCAGGAACGACATGCTCAGGACAGGCTGCCTGGAATGATGTCACCTTTCTACAAGGGACAGTGTCACCAGAAATGAGCTCTGGAAGCAGAATTCTCTGAGTCTCTCAGCTGAATTCTCTGTCCCTGTCCTGGATCTCAGTTGCAGATGGAAGCTGCTGGTGCCATCCTCAGCTTGAACCCTTCTTTGGAATGCAGACAGAGGTTCCCAGGTGTGTAAAGGAAGCGTTGCTCAATGTTGATGCAAAGCTTTTGTGTTCCTGATGGAACCAAGGAGACTCTTGAGACACTGCAAGGCCTTGTTTCACCAAGGGTCCATTGTGACACAACAGGGGGCTCATGGAATCAAGGAGACAATTGTGACAGTAGGGAACCTCACAGAAACAAGTCTCTGTTGTGGTAGTCATGGAATCAAAGAGACATTTGTGGCACAGCCAGGCCCTGTGGAACCAATGGTCCATTGTTACACTGCAGATTCAAGAAGAACATGGTGACACCACAGAACCTCCTGGAACCAAGGGTCCTTTGTGGCACAGCAGGGCCTCGTTGGAACCCAGGGGACCATTGTGACAAGGCAGGGCCTCATGGAACCATGGAGACCATTGTGACACTAAGGAAACTCATGGAACCACAGTGACCATTGGGATGCTATGGAACCTCACAGAACCAAGGGTCCATTGTGACCTTGTGGTGCCTCCTGGAATCAAACATTGTGAAACTTGGAGGCTGAATGGAACAAGGGTTTCTATTGTGACACTGCAGAACCTCATGGAATCAAGGCGACCATGTCACACTAGAGAAGCTCATGGAACCAAGGGGCCATTGTGACACTGCAGAACCAAGGAAACTGTTGTTGACAGCACGAAAACTCATGGAATGAAAAGTCCAGTGTGACATGATGGAACCCCATGGACCCAAGGGTCCATTGTGGCTCTGTAGGGCCTGGAATGGAGGGTCCATTGTGACACAGCAGGGCCTCGTGGAACCAAGGGTGCATTGAGGCATAGCTGGGCCTTGTTGGAATCAAAGAAACCCCTGCTAACAGCAGGGTAACTTGTAGAACCAAGGGTCCATTGGTACAGCATAAAACCTATGGAACCAAGGGGCCATTGGGACAAAGCGGGGCCTCATGGAACTAAGGGGACATTCTGACACCTTGGGACTGCATGGAAGGAATTGTCCATTATGACAATGCAGATCCAAGGAGACCACAGAGACACTACGGAACCTCATGGATCCAAGGAGCCATTGTGACACCGAAGCTTCATGGAACCCAGGGTCCATTGTGACATAGCAAGGCCTCATTGGAACAAAGGAACCATTGTTGACAGTACAGAAACTCATGGAACCAAGGGGCTGTGGTGTCACAGCAGGGACACATGGAACCAAGAAGACCAGTGACATTTAGGAAATTCATGGAACCAAGGGTTCATTAGGACACTGCAGAAACAAGGAGACCATTTTTGACACTACGGAAGCTCATGGAGCCGAGCAGCCATTGTTACACTCCAAAGTGTTGTTGAACCAAAGAGACCATTGTCCAACTACAGAACCTCATGGCACTAAGGCTTCACTGTGACACAGCAGGGTTCCATGAAACCAATTGTCCATTGTGACAATGCAGATCCAAGGAGACCATGGTGACACTAGGGAAGCTCATGGAACCAAGCGGCCATTGTGACCCAGCAAGGTCTCCTGGAACCAAGGAGACCATTGTGACATTATGGAATCTCATGGAACCAAGGTCCGTTGTTACAGTCCAGAACTAAGGAGACCATTTTGACAGTACAGAACCTCATGGAATCAAGGGGCAGTTGTTAAAGAGTTGGGCTTCATGGAACCAAGAAGCCATTGTGACACAGCAGGGCCACATGGAACCAATGGTCCATAGTGATACTGTGGATCTAAGGAGGCCATGCCGATACTATGGAACTTCATGGAACCAAGGATCCATTGTGATACAGTTGGGCCCAAGGAACCAATTGTCCATTGTGACAATACGGATCCAAGGAGATCATGGTGACACTACAGAACCTCATGGATCCAAAGAGCCATTGTGACACTGTGGGGCCTCCTTGGAACAAAGGGCATTGTTGATAGTATGGAAGATGCTCATGGAAACTATGGGACATTGTGGCACTGCAGAGCCTCATGGAACAAAGGAGACCACTGCGACACGGAGGAATTTTATGGAACCAAGCAGCCATTTGCACACTACTGAACCAAGGAGACCATTGTTGGCAGTACAAAACCTCATGGAACTGAGGGCCATTGTTATACAGCGAGGCCTGGTGGAACCAAGGGGCCAGTGTGACACTGTTGGGCCCCATGGAATCAAATATTCCTTGTGGCACAGTGGGGCTGCTTGGAACCAATTGTGCATTGTGATCCTGCAGATGCAAGAGACTGTGGTGACACTATGGCAGTTCATGGAACCAAGGGGCTGTTGGGACACACCAAGGCCTTGTGGAACCAAGGAGAGCATTGTGGCAGTGCAGAACCAAGGAGGCCATTTTGACAGTGCGGACCCTAGTTGAATCAAGAGTTTAGAAGAAACCAAAGGGGTAAGAGTTTAGCTAAAGGGATAAAAGCAAGAAGCAATGTATATTAATGAAGAGGTTAGAGCAGAAGCAATGTAGGACAGTTAATCATTACCAGATGAAGCTAGTTTGAGAAGACAAGATATCATTTGCCTGACTTTGCTGTGTTTGTAGAAGTTCTGAGGGGAGGATGGAGTATTGTAAAGATGAAGAAACTGTAGCTGCACCTGGGCCCCAAAACCAGTCAGAATTGGGCCGGAGAGCTTGAACTATGCCCAAGGGGTCAGAGAGCCTGCCAACAAGACCAAGGTGAAATGTTTACCCTGAGGAAGGCGCTCCTGACTTCATCTTAAGGCATCACTGAGCCATTTCAAAACCCACCAACCCAATTTGAGTGCAGGGCTGCACAAGCATGGAAGGACTTTGAGCTCATTTTATGATGAAGAGGAAAGAAGGCAGGGTTAAGTAATAAGTATGTATAGGCATGTTGAATGATTATATGAATATGTACGATTTTGTGGATAAAGAGAGAGCCAGAGCTCTGTGATTTTTGCACACGTCTTTGGGAGGTTACTCCCCATGTTGCCTGGCAATGAATTAAACATAACACTTTCTAACTTTAATTAGTTGGAGAGTCTTTGTGCTTTATTTACTTGATCATGGAACCAAGGATCCATTGTTCTACAGCAGGGCCTCATGGAACCAAGGGGCCATTGTGGTACTGTGGGGCATAATAGAGTCAAGGACACCACTGATACTGAAATCCACCCCATAGAAATTTTTGCACACACTTTTGATTTTTTGAAAGCAGGTAATCTTTATTACAGCGTGCTGGTCAATTGGGTGATCCTTCCTCCATTTGAGTGCTCTGAGCATCAAATGAACAGAGTTTTGATGACACACACACTCAACTCAGTCATCTTGCCCATAGGAAAGAAAAGCGCCATTATGCCCAATTTTGTTTTGCAGTCACCATCAACTGGATGAGTTCGGTCACAGACTGCCTACAATTTGGCAGTATTCACAAAGGAATTGAAAGTGCATTTGATGCCATTGTGGAGATAATAGAAATGTTCCCCAGTGGTGGTCAAGGGCTGGTCACTGAGGGATGTCACCAGGCAGTGGCTGCCAAGAGGACTCTGTACCATGGATGACATTTGACCCTCATTATTCAGCCAAATTCCCACCCACCCCAGGTTCCATTTCTTCAGCCCAGCTCTCTCCAGTCTGGCTCTGAGGAGACCACAGCAGACCCTGTCACAGGCCTGGCTAAAGTCTGGGCACACAACATCCCCTTCTTTTCCCTCCCACAGGGGTTCTGCAATCCCTGCCTTGTCCTGCCAGTGCCTGGAATGGCTGCAGGAGGATTTGCCACATCCCCTTCCCTGCTGAGCCTGACCAGTCTGGAACTCTCCCAGATCCCCTCCCTGCCCTGTTTGCAGACTGGCTCCATGTCTGCCTTTCCCAGGTTCCCAGGACCCTCTGGGACGGCTCTGCCCTGTCCAAGGGGTTTGAGAGAGCTCTCACAGTGACACTGCCCAGCCTTCTCAACAGCCCTGACACCAAAGGCCTTTTCCACATCCCTCAGTTCCAGGTCAGTGCCCAGAACACAGCACAGCCCTGTCCAGGTCCTGGGGGTGGTTCAGAAGGGAGGCAGCTGTGATTTCTCCCCACACACCCCCACCCCAATGGTCTCTCTGTGCAGTCCTTGGCTGTGCTGAGCAGTTTCCCTTGAGCCTCCCTGCCCTGGGTGTTTCCCTCTGCAGCCCTAAGCACAGCCCAGTGAAGAATTCAGGTGGTTTCCCAGAGAATTTCACTCTCAGAGTGAAGTGGCCTCAAGGCCCTGTTTGTGCCTCTGGAATTGTGCCAGCCCTGAGTGATGCTGATGGTGTTTGTGCTCACTCTGGTTCATCTCCCCACACACACACACCATGCACTGCTGAAATCTCCTCAGGACAGAGCAAACAGGCACTGCTGGCCTGGTCACTTGGTGTCCCTCCATGCAGGGACAAACAAACTCCTGCAGGTGTGGGGAGAGGCCTGTGCTGGCAGTGATGGTTGCAGGGGCTGGTGTGGGACAATTGCCCTGGGGCACCTTCCCAGGCTGTCCCCAGAAGAGAGACACAGCCAAGGCCCTGCTCTGCTGCTCCCTCAGGTCCATGCCAGGAGCTCTGGCTGTGCCAGGACACTGCTGTGTGCCCCCCTGCACACTCCCCCTCTGCCCCTGGGCACTGGGCTTTGCTTTGCCAGGGCATTCCTGGAGCACATTGCTGGCAGCAGCTCTGCAGGGAGAGCAAAGCCTTCCTGGGCTGCCCTCAGGAGATGCCTTTGGCTGCTGGAGCTGCTGTGCTGGAGCCCAGCTGTGTCCCAGCAGTGCCCATGGCCTGGCCCTGCCTGTGCTCACAGCACGGACACGCAGCAGGACAGTGACCAAGCTGCCACAGCACTGCGGCCTTACAGCCACAGAAGGGCTGGGAAGGAGAGGCTGGAGCTGGGAAGAGCAGCTGTGGGAAGAGGCAGGGCCATTGTCCCTGGCTGTGCTGCTGTGCTGGGAGTCTCTGCCCTCCACCTGTGCTCACAGGCACTGCCCCTGCAGAGACAGAGAGGGGCTGAGGGAACATCTTGGGCACACAGGGCAGAGCAGGA